>JACYXH010000129.1:862500-1290000 GCA_026745465.1 Lota lota | reverse complement strand
CTCTTTTATCAGGGAAGTTCTAAAACTCACTCTTTGATGACCTTTATCTCATCTTCTCTCTCTCTCTCTCTCTCGCTCTCGCTCTCGCTCTTGCTCTCGCTCTCTCACTCTCACTCTCACTCTCTCTCTCTCTCTCTCTCTCGCTCTCGCTCTCGCTCTCGCTCTCGCTCTCGCTCTCACTCTCACTCTCACTCTCACTCTCACTCTCACTCGCTCTCGCTCTCTCACTCTCTCACTCTCTCGCTCTCTCTCTCTCTCTCTCTCGCTCTCGCTCTCGCTCTCTCACTCTCTCTCACACGCAGACAAGCAAAATCTCCCAATTCATTATGTCTGGTCCTGCTCACACCCAGCGGCATGTTCTCAGTACGGACGACTGGCGGCAGCTCTTTAAAGCCTTCGGGGGAGTGTTTGTTTTGTCATCCGGCCCAGCCCGGGGGTCAGCCGGTTGGCGGGGGAGAGGGAGGGAGGGAGGGTGAGATTCCCGCTGAGTAATGCCACCCTGACACATAATTCTCCGGCTCTTTGTTTACCCAGAGGTGAACTAACCACCATGTACCAAGATACAGGGTCAGTCCTCTCCCCCTCTCCCCCCCCCCCCACTCCCCATTATCAACATGATGTATCTACTGGGGGCCAGCCCATCAGGGTTATAAAATCAAGCGCTCCTGTGAAATTTAGCTTATTTTCTCTTTGATCTCTTGTCTCTTGGTTATGTTTTTTTTCTCCTGACGCTGGTTGCTGGGAGAGATATTAATAACATGTTATAGTGAGCCAATAGGTTTGTTATAACAGGTCCTGTAGACCGGTTGGAGGATTAAATGTGTCCGTAAGCAGAGGTTAGCTTCAGTACATGAATGGCTCTCTCTCTTTGGCTCAGAGATATAAAAGGGCTTTTTTTTTTATCAAGGTTTGCTGTCAAATAATGGACATATTTCATGCTTTCAAACGTGATGTGTGTCAATGAATGAAGCGCTTGAATAGTATGCTATGTTGGTGTGTGTGTATGTGTGTGTGTGTGTGTGTGTGTGTGTGTGCGACCGTGTGTGTTTGTGTGTATGTCTGTTCCTGTGTTCGTACGTATGTAATGATTGTAATCTAAGTTGCACGTATGCAATTTTGTGCAGCAGAGAAGAGGAAATTACTGAAAATATTTACCTAACAAAACAATTAGGTTCACTACTGCAATTTACCTCACCTAAACAAAGAGAGACGAAGCCATATGCAGTTTCAGCCAAGAGGGGAATATTCTGGCACAGGTTTGGACTATGACCTCAACCTGGCTGCTTTCCCAAATGTTTGTTCATTCGCTACACTGTCGACAACCAACCCCGGCGGCCATTTTGTAGTGTGTTCCTTTTCTTCATATTGAGACACTATGTGGTCAGGGGCTGTTCCTCTTCCTATTGTTCCACATTGTGCGGTTAAGTACGAATGACAGAACAAACAACCCATACACAATGCTCGCCAATATTCCCATGGACAGCATGCTTTTCCCACCCTGCCATTCAGTAAGTTTGGAGAATGGTGCATGCACCCATCTATCATAGTATCTATCAGTCAAGGAAATCTGTTATGTGTATAATATATTACTGTAGTGCTCCCAAACACTAGAGAAACTACAAAAAGCAAGTACATAAAATGGAGGATTTGATGGATTCAAGTAAAACAGCCAGTTGATCTCCATAAAGGTATTATAATCTCTAGAGTACACACAGGACAGAAGTAAACTATTTCTAGCCTTCATTACTCATTACTCTAATCCTTCCTACTGCTCGCTGCCAATGTATGCAGTGGAGACAGGACAAACCACAATTACTGATCAATTACAAGGCTTGGACCCCTATCACACAAGACAGTATTCCAAACGTAGTTACTTACTTAACCACGAGCCTACCAGGGACTTTGATTAAAGCAACTTATGTTTAGCTAACCCAAAACCAAAACCAAAATTAACAAAAATGAAGTCGTGAAGTGGCAGTGAAACTCAGAACGTTGTTATTATTCATATATCAGTTTCACACTTATTAGAGAGAACAAAGTTACTTTAGTGCATCTGAATACGTCTCCTGGCCCAGTAAAAGTGTCCAATAAGAACCATAGAGTCTCCGCAGGTCTGATCTCTTCCTCCTGGTCTGCAGAACGCATCTCATAAACGTTAAAGCTGTCCACTGTGATTTACAGTGTCTTCCTCAGTAGTGCCTTTCATTGTTTTAGCCGTGTTTAACTTCTCTAACATGCTGATGTCGCCGAAAAAGTGTGTGTGTGCGTGTTTTTACGACTTATTCATTTAGCAGACAAAACTGTAAACTGTGCCCAAGGATGCTTAACAAGTAGACTGTGGAGCCCTGGGGATCGAACCCAGTACCTTTTGGTTGGAACAAGTCAACGCCTGAGCCACTTCACTCTCTTGCCCGTAGATGTTTTGGAAATTGGATTGGATTTGATACACCTTATGTATCTCCAAGGTGGAAACTGTGTGGGTCACCCGTGCATACCAGTCACACAACTTCGCAGAAACCTGCACAATGCATCACATTCCAAGAGGGCTTAATCACACCTCAGTAAAAAGCAACTACAAAAAAGTAACAAAGTTAAAACACTGTTACAAAACATTTAATGTCAGTGTTGAAACCAATCAGAAGCTTAAAAAACAACAGGACTTCCAGAGCCCACAACAATTTCATTTATGTGTTGGGAGATTTTGACCGTTGTGTATTACACAGCTGTCTCTACACAACATATGCTGAGGATATGCAATCTCATTCTTATTTCCCCCCCCCACCACCACCACCACCCCCACCCCCCCCCCACCACCACCACCCCCACCACCACCACCACCACCACCACCACCAGTGCGCCCCCGCTTCACCCAGCCGGCCAAGATGAGGAAGCGTGTGATCGCGCGTCCCGTGGGCAGCTCCGTGCGCCTCAAGTGCACGGCGAGCGGCCAGCCCCGCCCGGACATCGTCTGGCTGAAGGACAACCGCCCCCTGGACGCAGACCACGGGACGGCGGCGGGGGCGGAGGAGCGAGGAGCAGAGGAAGGCGGGGACGGCGAGGGAGAGGGAGGGAGGAAGAAGTGGACCCTGAGTCTGAGGAACCTGAGCCCGGAGCACAGCGGGAAGTACACCTGCCACGTGTCCAACCCTGCTGGGGAGATCCACGCCACCTACAAGCTGGAGGTCATCCGTAAGTCCCGCCTTCCCTCCCGTCACTCCGGCATAGGCAGGTTTCTGATTGGTGCTATCGGTGTAGGGTCGTGTGTTTTTCTTGGTAAAAATACGTTTCTTCATTCTTTTTAAATATATATATATAGGAAAATCCTGGAGCTCACTTAGGGGCAGGATAGTGTAGCGGTTATGGGGTTTGAGTCCAGTCCTAACCGAAGGGTTCTGGGTTCGATCCTCGATGTCTGCAATCTTTCTGTAGGCATCTTTGAGCAAGGTCTATTAACCCCTACCTGCTCCTTAATGACATGTGTCTAAATTCACTGATAGCCGTTTTGGATGAACTTCTGCTAGATGACTTAATAGTAATAAGTAAGTTGTGGTGTAGGTATAAATTGTTACCAGCTACAGAAACATCTTCTCCTTCTTCTTCTTAAAATAGAAAACCGTTTCAAACACACAACAATATTTCAAATGATAGAGGACTGTAACATCATGAGGCTCATCATGGGATAGATGTGTTTCTGTATAGAAGTAATTAGTGATGTGAGACAGTTGGCTTTGAAAGACACTCCATCCATGAGCGTGTTTTGAAAGCTGACTGTTATGCTGTGCATTTATGTATGTGTGCATATAAATAAATAAATGCATGTGTGTGTGTGTGTGTGTGTGTGTGTGTGTGTGTATGTGTGTGTGTGCGTGATATCGATTGCCTCAGACTAACCTCTCCCTCTGCTCCACACATCTGTTATGTATTCAACCACACCTGCTTACACACACACACACACACACACACACACACACACACACACACACACACACACACACACACACACACACACACACACACACACACACACACACACACACACACACACACACACACACACACACACACACACACACACACACACACACACACTGAATCCCCCAGGCAAGCATAGGATGGAAGTAATCAAGTCAGGGATGTCTTTTGTCAAACGGGATGGTATCTCTGTCAGTGGAGATTCACAGAGCAACCCCTGACTTCAAACACATGATCACACCAGTACATAGTCTAGCAGCACTGCAAAGTATTACCAGTAATACATTGTAATTTATTGGAGTCTCCCCCCCCCCCCTTTTTCAGAACGTACCAACTCCAAGCCCATCCTGACCGGCACCCACCCGGTCAACACCACTGTGGACTACGGGGGGACCACGTCCTTCCAGTGTAAGGTCCGCAGTGACGTCAAGCCTATCATCCAGTGGCTGAAGAGGGTGGAGCCGGGCAACGAGAACGAATATAACTCCACCATCGAGGTACACACACACACACACACACGCACACATACACACACACACACACACACACACACGCATGTCACGGTTTCCTACTTTCCTAGACATGTGACGTCATTATCGTTGATAAGAAGACAGGATTTTTCATGCCGGGGATGCTTCGCCGAACTTAGGGCACACTTTTTGTCTATTGGCTTGATACTTTGTACAACACCTGAGTGAATCCCTTTTTTTTTACTTTACTTTATTGATAACATACCCTGCATTAAAGGCCCTAACCCTAAGCGTGACCGAAAGTGCAGGAAAAGGCCGTACAGGGCCTCGCCCTCGCCGGTGCCCGTGACAACGTGTTGTTCTGTGAAGGTGGGGGACCATCAGTTCATAGTGCTGCCCACGGGGGAGGTGTGGTCGCGTCCCGACGGCTCCTACCTCAACAAGCTGCTGATCAGCCGCGCCAAGGAAGAGGACGCGGGCATGTACATCTGTCTGGGAGCCAACACCATGGGCTACAGCTTCAGGAGTGCCTACCTCACCGTGCTGCCAGGTGTGTGTGTGTGGGTGGGTGGGTGGGTGGGTGGGTGGGTGGGTGGGGGGGTGGGTGTGTGTGTGCGTGCGTCCATGCCTGGATTCCAAAAACGCAATGGTCTACCAACGGTGACGGATATATTTTCTTTGACGTGGCTCACCTTTAGACAAAGGATCACACAAGATCCACTTACAACAGACGAAAGAGGCGAGCACAGTGTGAAATTGCAGGGAACCGAATAATGTTCCATTTTCATGTTGTTAGTTTTATGTGATATGAACAGTTTGATTTTCATGATAGTTTTATGTGGTATCAACAGTTTCCTTTTCATGTTGTTAGTTTTATGTGATATTAACTGTTTAATTTTCATGTTGTTCGTTTTATGTGATATTAATAGTTTCATAGTGATGTTATTAGTTTTAAGAGATATGAACAGCAAGTGGGAATCAAGGAGTTTTTGTGTGCAGTGTTCTTTTCGGCAAGAGGGACTTTATAATGGCTACCTGATGGCAATCCGGTAGCTGCTATGGTGGCTATGACCGGATAAACTGGAGGGTTGCTGGTTTAATTATTGGTATCCTCTGACTTTTCCCGTCCAGCTAGTGGTCGAATATCTGTCAGTGCTTTGAGCGGCCCCAGTGGTTAGAACACTGCTGTATGAGGCGCGTGTGTTTACCACTGCACACGATGCACAGCTCTTGGTTTGACTATTAGACATCCCTCTCTCTCTGCTTCATCCCCTCCGCACATTTCTTTTCCAGATTTGAAGCCAAACGTCGCCCCCGTTCCCATGGCAACAGCCCCCGGCCTCCCCTGGCCGGTTATAATTGGCATCCCAGCGGGCGTGGCCTTCATACTAGGCACCGCCCTCCTCTGGTTCTGCCAATCCAAACGCACCTGCTCCACCTCCACTTCCTTGTCCTCCTCCACCCTGCCGGCCACCCAGCGGCCCGCGATCGCAGCCAATCGGGAGCGAGCCGGTCCGGCGGCGCACACCGCACCGGCCAATGGGGACAAAGATTGCCTGTCTTACGAGGACTACGTGGCCCATCAGCAGCAGCAGCAGCTGCTGCTCGCGCAGGGGGGCCCGGGACTGGCGGCCAAGGCGCACCCCAAGGCATACACCGACATTCACACGCACACGCACTCGCACGTGGACGGGAAAGTGCACCAGCACCAGCACATCCACTACCAGTGTTAGCGCGGCGGGCCCAGAGACATCCCTATCCTCGCTCTCGCTCTCTCTCTCTCTCTCGCTCTCTCTCTCTCTCTCTCTCTCTCTCTCTCTCTCGCTCTCTCTCTCTCTCTCTCTCTCTCTCTCTCTCGCTCTCTCTCTCTCTCTCTCTCTCTCTCTCTCTCTCGCTCTCTCTCTCTCTCTCTCTCTCTCTCTCTCTCTCTCTCTCTCTCTCTCTCTCTCTCTCTCTCTCTCTCTCTCTCTCTCTCTCTCTCTCTCTCTCTCTCTCTCTCTCTCTCTCTCTCTCTCTCTCTCTGTGTGTTTGGGGCCCACTGTGAGAGAAACGGCGGACCGGGACGCGGACGCAGACGCAGTAACCCGCCGTGTCGTCCATCACGCCACGGCGGACCGGAAACACAGGAAGGAACACGACGGACCGTGAGGAGAGCTATGGAGGAAACCGGAGAGGGGAACCTGTTTAGAGAAGTGCTTTGTTTCTTGGGGGGGGGGGGTTTGGGCTCTTTTACAACCGTCGGCGTATTGAGCGCCGGACATAAAAACAAAATGGAGGACTTGCAGTGGATCTGAAGCAAAATAATGTGCAGGTGGCACAGCTGGCGTAGGGCCCTTTATAACCCAGCAGTAAAACCCCTGTTATTTAAGACTTTTTTGAATACCAAACTCCCTCGCCCTCCTTCACCATATATTATGGCAGCTGGGACCTTCTGCCAGCAACACAGACGTCCGTGGCGGGAGCTGAAAGCATGTTTAATAGCATTCATCAAACTCTTTTCTCTGCTCTTATTCTTTGCTCACCTTGGATAGCACCCTTACCTCCTCCGTAAACGCACAAAGTGCATGGTATTTACCTCACAGAAGTCCAAGCAGACTCGTGCGCACGCAGACTGATGCCAAACGCTGAGTGTGCAGATCATTCTTGGATGAACTGTTTCCTCCAAAGTAAAGAACGATACGGTGCGTCGAATATTTGCAGTGGATGTCCAGCAGACGTTTGTTTTGTACGGGATTAACGTCCATATTCCATGACTTTCACACACCTGACCAGGCACACCACCCCCCCCCCCCCCCTCAGCCAAGGAGGCGCCCAAACCAGTGCGGCCGTGTTTGGGCGGCACCATGGTCTGGGCCAAGCAGCGACCGTGTAAACCCCAGGGAGAGATCCCACATCAAACAGAAGCCTGGCGGCGCGGTGGGCTGCAGAACTTCCTGGGGCAACGGCCGCATTTCCTGTTCCTCGTTGTCCCCTTCTCAAGTTTGTTTGACACTCGCCGGCGTTTGAATGAAACGGGAGCGGGGGGGTGGGGGTGGGGGGGGGGGGGGGGGGGGGGGTTAGGGGGCTGGGCAGATAGATCAGGCATATCGGATCTCCGCCCCTGTCAGAACCGAGAGCTCCTTGGGCCGCTAAGCGACGAGACGGAGGAGCCGGTGGAGAAGGAAGGCCTGCTTGAAATTGTTTCCAGATTGCCGGGATTGCTGTGGAATCACTAGATATGTAGCAGGCTCTTGTCACCCTCTTATGAGATTTAGAGGGGCTGGGAGAAGAGAGTTACAACCATTTCAAACTTTTTTTATTTTTTTTTAAACAGGCAGAAGGGTCCAGCATTAACCTCGCAAGACGTTCGGTAGGCAAGGCGGTGAATCACACAGAACATGCGTTTCTATCACCGCTACGACAGAGAACCTATAAAAGAGTGAAATATGTGAACGGAGATTGCATGTTGCTTTGTTCTTCGTGTACAGACATTGTGAAAAATGGCCCGCATTATTGTGTTGTTGTAGTATGTGAAGGACAAACGTATTGTAAAGAATGCTCAAAAACCCTGGTAACACAAATTTAAACGTATGTGTAAAATATATGTATTTGTTCAAAAGAAGATAACTTTAGAAAAGACTCTAGAGTATGAAACAATAAATTAATATTCCATTCATGTTTATTAGAGCTAAACTATATATATATATCATTATTGGTACTATAACCCACAAATGAGAGCCATATGGACACATTTATTTAGAGAATTTGATTTAAAAGTCAATGGAGCCAATGCATTGATTCTTAGCTGCTGACCCCCCATTGAAAATCCTTCATTGGTTTGTAATAAAGCAATAAATGTCTTTATCAGTGAACGGACCAAAGGAAAACCCCACAAACAATTGTCAAACCCGCATTAAAATCGTCATTTTAATGCTTAATGGTCATTTTAATGCTAAATGGTCATTTTAAGGGTTTTTCTTCAGTCCTGTTAGCTAAACAGTGGAACAAATTCAAAAGTTGAATCTCAAAACTTAGAATCTTTTCAGCGTTTGATAACAAAATTTCTAGCACCAAAGTGTACAGGTATTTTTTAACTTCATAAATGGGTACTCGGATAACTCCATGTTGCCTGGTATTGGATTTGCAGTGTAGCCAGTATGCTCCCTCATTGGTTGCATTAGAACAAACCCTCAACTGACGATCCAATCCCACAGACCATTTTGCTGAACAGCCAATCACAATGGACTATTCTTTGGCTCTTGAATTCTCAGGTGGCCATCATAGTATATGAGGCAGACCATTATATACAAACAGTGTAATGTTATATACATTTTTTTGCCCTTGACTGCTTCCAATAATAGCATTATTTTAAAGGTACACTCTGTGCCTTTGAATGTAAAAAAAGACAAAGATGATTGAGATTGTATTCACCCTTTGATAGCTAACATTTCATTTATTGTACAGGGTGGTGTAAATAACTAAATTCTGGGCTATGATATCAATTTTTCAGTAGTGTTAGCATTTGACATCTATCGAGTATTGTAAAATCATACACAGCGCCCTCCTTACGAAAGGAAAGGCAGTTCAGAAACTGTTGAAGTAATTATTACTCATTTTTAATAAAAGATCAAATTAGATTATATTTTTTATAGTTTGTTTAACGTGGTGATAAGGCCACGGTGTGACGTGTTGAAGCTATATCACTGCCAAATAGCCAGATAAATGTATGCTCATGCACTTATTACTGTTGACTATGAAATTACATTATCTTTAGTATTCAAACAAACGTTGCCATGTCTATTGTTTTACTTCATACGTTGTTTAAAACCTCCAATCATTTCAATATTTTTTCATATGTTCAAATCAACGTTGTTTCGTTTTTTATTTATCCTCATCTGATACAACAGCTTCATGTTACATAATTGGGCATTTTATTTGTGATCGACAGCCAACACTAAGGCAGTTTTTTCAACAACAGGTAAAGTGTAGTCGCATGATCAATGTAGTCTTATTGTAAGCTATTTGGTAAATCCCACGTATGTATCAATGTATGATATTTATATGTGCTGCAGGAATATACAAAACTCTATCGGAAATCTTTGTATCGACAATCTTGTACAGTATCTCAGCGTTAAGGATGAAAAGTTAGTGTGTTAAAGCAACTTCCTGTTCTTTTCATCACCATTAAAAATTTAACGAATCCACTTCCTTGTCCTTGTAATAATACCAGATTGTGTGTCTGCCTGTTGATCCGTTTGTCTGCATTTCTGTTTATCCGTCTGTCTGCCTGTTGCCACTCTGTTGTCTGTCTGTCTGTCTGTTCAAATCTCTACTCGACCTACATAACTGCCTGTCCACTTCACACACACAAACACACACACCTCTCACACACGTGTGTGTGTGTGTGAGGTGAAGTGGATTGAGGTGTTTTTAGTAGAGGCATTTGTGACACACATTCTCACACACACACACGCACGCACACACACACACACACACACATAGACACACACACACACACACACACACACACAAAACCCACCCCCTTAAGAAAAAGCAGCCTTCTCCCCTAGTTGCCTACGGCGCAATACCCTGGGGGCCACGTTGAAGAGGGGGGCCGTCCCTAAATAGTTGTAGCTCCTTAGTCGTGAGAGCAACAGTTGGCCTTGTCTGTCACCAGGGCTGTCCAGGGGGCTGACAGACGGACACGCGATGCGTGCGGAACAGAGAGTGTGAAGGGCCCTGCGTCCTCTCGGTCCACCCCCTCTCTCTGGCTCTCTCGCTGGGACTCATTAAGGGAGAAGAGACAACGAAAGAGAATCCGTCTGAAAGCAGCGGGAGGACTGACGAGAGAGGAGGAACAGGACAGCGAGAGGAGGCGCAGGGTTCAGAGTCAGCAGTAGAGCGGCACGAATAAGAACATTAAGGTTGGGGGGGGTTGTGATGTGTTTAAAGAGGTTATACAAAAAAGAGCATTAAAAGAAATTATGAAATATGGTTTTGAAACATTTGGGGAATTCCATTGCCCAAATAACTAATAGTTAGGCCGTCAAACAGACTTATGAAACGAGTTAAATTGAGAATATTGATGTTGACTAAAAACACTGGAGTACATTTGTAGCCCTAGGCAGAAGCAAAATGACTTATGGTCCAGAAATTCCTGCACACCTGTATGTCATGTTTAGCATCGTCTGCTTCTCCAACACCTACTCATTCTGACCTAATCCTGACTTGAGACCTGGTTTTTCTAATGTGTCTGAGTTTGATCGTCTATGCACTGACAAAGAAAAACCCAGAGGAAGACAAGGAGGGAAGAGAGGAGAGGTGGAGAAGAGAGGGATGACAGAAACCCCTCGCTGACAGACATGTTGAGGTCACATCCTCCTGACGAGAGGCGATGACATAAAAGAACATGTCGAGGCAGAACGAGATTTAGGACGTTTAATAAACAGGAAAGAATCATAGCTAGTTTTAGGGCCCTTGTTAATGTTGACGGATGTGAACAGTGACTATTCCCGGTCAAAATGAATAGCAGATGGTTGTCCATTTCAGTGTATGTTTGTTTATTCAGGTGAAAAAAGCCTACAGGAGGTAAATATTCACATGCATAATGTTAAACTGTGAAGTAGCGCCAGGGTTTGTTGTTTTAACTGGATGGTTTAATGGCTTCAAAGTTCAAACTAGACCGGACCGGTTCAAGTAGAAAATACAGAAGGTAAAGGAGAACGGCAACGCCAGGCAGACACTAGTTGTAGCCTGATAGCCTACGGTGAAAGGAACAGAACATTCAGCTACCTGCTTCTTCCCCAGTCCCTGGGACGTATCTGGGACTGCTGCAGTTGTCGTTTTCAAACAGTGGAAAGAAAATCCCTTTTTCTGTCTGGTACATACAGGCATTGAAGCGGCGATGTGTGTTCAGCTGGATGTCGTCTGGTTAGCGTTGCGGTCGTGTGGGGATAAGCACCGACCACAACGCAGAGATCCAGTAATCTAAGTGTCTTACATTATCTGTGAGAAAAGGAACCGTCAAGTATCTTGGTGTAAACGGATGGCTCTTTAAGGGACTTCAGAGGTTAAGAGTTGACATCGAGTAATGATTGGAGGAGTCCAACACATAACAGTTAAATTCATAGGTCAGTAACTTTCTTATAAAGTTAGGGTTATAAGAAAGTCACATACATGACACTCAAAAGGATAAACGGCAAACAATAAGTAGCATACACATATAGTAGGACGAGTATACCATACATTTGTGTTGTTGTTGCTGTTTATTTGTCTTGCTCTTTTTAAAGTTAGCAGGGTGTCTAGTGAGGTTATGCATCGATTCAAACAATCCCTCAATTGTAAAAGAGTCAGTTGGAGTCTTTTAGGAGTCCGAAGATTCCCTCTGCTCTACATCCTCTGGCCTTTAGACCGCAGGTGTCAAAAGCAGGTCGTTAGCGTGTGCGTGGATAGTTCTGTTGTTGGTTAGCATCGCACTATGTCATGACACCTGTAGCCCGGCGCTCCAGCACGGCTCTGGGGAGGAAAGCTGGACAGAGGAGGAGGAGGAGGAGGAGGAGGAGACCTCCACCCTTATGGAGCTCTGGGAGGATCTGCTCAGGAAATTCCTGGGCTTTAGGGTCTTATGGGAACCTCCGCGTCCACCTCCTCCGCGTGTTCCACGCTAAGACCCTCTGATGGGGAGAGGCCTCGCTCCGGAACGGTTTGGATCAGCAGAGGTCTGGAGGACATTATTACATGAATAATGAGAATAATGGGAAAAAGACATAAAGTGTGTGTGAGAGAGTGTGTGCATGTGAGTTTCTGTGCGTGTGCGTGTGAATGTGTGTGTGTGTGTGTGTGTATGTTCATGCATGTGTGTGCATTCATGAGCATGTGTGCAAGTGTGCACACCAGTTTGTGTGTGTGTGTGTGTGTGTGTGCATGCATATGTATGCGTGCGTGCGTGCGCATGTGTGTTTTTCTGTGTGTGTGTGTGTGTGTCTGTATGTGTTTATGCAGGAGTATGCGTGCTCCTGTGAGTGTGTATGTGCATGCAGGAGTATGCGTGCTCCTGTGAGTGTGTATGTGCATACAGCCATTCTGTTGTCGGACTGCAGTGCCTTCCATAGAGCCAGAGTGCAGGCTTTAGAGACCTTTCAGAAACCTTCCGGAAACCTCCGGGCCTCAGGGCTGACTCTACTGTGGGAAGATATGGTGGTGGTGGTGGAGGACTGCGGGAAGGTGTCCTGTTTGGAGGTGGATTTTGGGAGGGGTCGGCCAGGCGGTTGACTGGGCAGGAGGGTGTGAATCCGTGGAGGAGATTCCTGCGAAGTTGAGTCAACAGCAGCTGGGCTGAACAAGAGCCTTTCTAAAGAGCTGTTAAGCGCTTTGACTGTGAAAGGGAGGGCACAGGTGAATGGAGGCATGACCATGAAGGGCAACAGCACACAAGACATACTCATGTCACACAGGCGCACACATGCACAAGCACACACACACACACACACACACACACACATGCAAAAGGATTCACACGCGCATACACACACCAACTCACACTTACACAGAAGAATACCCACACACAGATGCATACACATTCTCTCACAAGCAACACACTCACATAGCCATACATACTTATACACATAGTACATACCCACACACAAAGAGGACACCTGGGACAGACATTTACATGCACAGGCATAGGCACATGAAACACATGGATGTTGCACGGAAACGCCCATAGATTCATACATGTGCACACACACACACACACGCACGCACACGCACACGCACACACACACACACACACTCACTCACACTGCTGGGTACGGCACATAGAAAAGACACCTGGCTGGCATTGAGTCTGTTTTGTGTTTGCATAGTTCGGCGGATGCTCATCCTCCCTGAGCTCCACCACAAAGCCTCCGTTTACACCGGGGCAACGCAGAACACAAAGCCTGGATAACAGGCTGCTGCTCCTTCTCTGTACTTCCGTCAGCCCTCCCTCTCGCCTTTCTGTACCTTCCAGTCCCTCCCTTTCTGATTTCTTTCCCTCCACACTCTCACCCCCTGTCTTCCTACATCCTCTTCCTCCCTCCTTTTCTTTCCCTCTCTTGCCTTGTTTCCTCCCTCCACCCCCCCCCCCCGTCGTATTTATTTTCTCTCACCCCACCATCTTTCTCCCTCTATTTGTCCCTCCCTCCATCACTTGATCCCCTTTTTCATCCTCCCTTTTTCACTTTCTACCTCCCTCCCTCCCTCCCTCCCTCCCTCCCTGCCTCCCTCCCTCCCTCCCTCCCTCCCTGCCTCACTGCCCAGTGTTTACATTCTTCCGGCGGAATGGAGGGATGTGGACGGATGGAGCGAGAAGAAAAGGGAGAAGAAAGAGAAGGAAAAGAAGCGGAGGAGGGGAAGGGAGCTGCGGAGCATCCTGGCCTTGGTATTGTTCCACTGGGTCCGTCCCGCCCCACGCACACCCTGCCTGGGGGAGTCTGTCTGGGTGTGTTGGTGAGAGCCCCGACCAGGGCGAGAGACAGGGGGAGACGGGGAGAGACCAATGGAGACAGAGTGAGAGAGACAGACAGAGGGAAAGGGAGAGTGAGATAGAGACAGAGTGAGTGGGATAGAGGGAGAGAGACAGAGTGAGTGAGATAGAGACAGAGTAAGAGAGATATAGACAGAGCGAGAGAGAGAGAGAGGGAGTGAGATAGAGACAGAGTAAGAGAGAGATATAGACAGAGGGAGGATTAGTGATATAGCGACAAAGTGAGAGAGATAGAGACAGAGATGGAGAATGAGTACAATAGAGTCAGTGAGCGAGAGGGAGAGCCAGATAGAGACAGAGTGAGGGAGGCTGGGACAGACATCTATAACACAAATAAGCATCAAAAGTGTTTTTTTAATGCGTGCGTTTATGTGTGAGTGCATGCTAGTGCGTGTGTATGTGTGTGTGTGTGTGTGTGTGTGTGTGTGTGTGTGTGTGTGTGTGTGTGTGTGTGTGTGACAGGACAGGACTCTCTTTTCTGCCAGTCTTCCTTGACTCTGGCATGCATGGGACAGTGGGGGCCCGTCCCTTCAAAGGTCCCTGCCCGCCTGCCTTCACATGTGGGCCATCTGTGTATTGAGCCTTCCACCTGTTCCCCTTTCTGCCCTTTTCCTCTCAAATGCAACTAGTATGGCTGTGTGTGTGCGTGTGTGTGTCTGTGTGTGTGTGTGTGTGTGTTGTGTGTGTGTGTGTGTGTGTGTGTGTGTTGAGTGTGTTTGTGCGTGCGTGTGTGTATGCTTGCCTGCCTGTATGTGTGTGTATGTGTATGTGCATGTGAGTGCATGTGTCTGTGTGTGCTCAAGCGTCTCTTCCTTATCCTTCTACATCCTGCAGCAAATCCATAACATTAAGTAGCTAGTCCCCTTCTCTGGCAGCTGTTGTAGAAAGATCTGTTTCACGCAGAAGTGGGAGGGACAATAGCGACACCCTAAGGCCGTCTCTAATAACTGCAACAGTTGAATTACTTCCAAGAAAGTCCAATATGGCAGAATATCAGAAACCACCGCCGTCAGAAACCGCAAAAATAACGGGTAGACTTGATCCGCGACGCGAGCTTTAATTGTTAAAGCAAAATAAGTTATGTTTCCTTCTTCTTGATCATCAAATACAAGTCGCATTAAATGCAAATCGCATTGCAAAGGACAAATCATATAATCGGCTATTCCTGCCTGGACAGGCATTCGTTTTTATTTCGGCGAGTAACTGAGTCCCACTTTGCGTGTCTATAAATCTAAAGCGAACAAGAGCCTCGTAATAAGTGGGCTGAAGACGGGCGTGACATGGAAAGAACACCGCTCACCGCAGAGCAACGACAAGAGACTGTTACTCCGTTAACATCTCCTGTAATGTGACAACTTGACAGCCCGTTATTAGCATGATTCCCCCCCCCCCCCCCCCCCACCCCACCCCACCCCATCCATTATAGCGTGGAGCGTCTAAGTGTAGAAACACAGCAGGCCAGAGCTGGAGCAGCAGAGGAGCAGGTCAAAAAGACAAATAGCTCTGGTGTGAAATCATTTATGCTCGTGTCGTGTCTTGCCTTGGGGCTGCGGAGGATTACATGCACAGAACTGAAGGTGCAAGAGTAAAATAGTGAGCGACAAAGTGTGAAATGTGCCGCGGAATAAGCCAAGAGCCGGGGGGGGGGGGGGGGGGGGGGGGGTGGGGGGGGGGGGGGGAGACAAGCTGTGGGAACGCGCTTCTGAATAATCACTGCTGACATCATGAAAGTTTTCTTTAGCTCTCTTAAGTGGCAGGCCTCGTTTGTACAGCCCTGAGCCAGGCCAAACTATGTTACAACGTGTGTGAGTGTGTGTGTGTGTGTGTGTGTCTGTGTGTGTGTCTGTGTGTATGTGTGGGGGGGGGGGGCAAACTATGTTAGAACGTGTGTGTGTGCATGCGTTTTTGTGTGCGTGAGAGAAAGCGAGAGCGTGTGTTTTAAGATAAAGTGAGAAACACACAGATACACACACTCGACAGTTTGGCCTGGCTCACGGCTGTTAACTGTAATAATCACTTGTAATGTCAAAGAAGAGTCTTCTATCTGTGTGTGTGTGTGTGTGTGTGTGTGTGTGTGTGTGTGTGTGTGTGTGTGTGTGTGTGTGTACAAATATGGACTTGCTCCCATGTGTGCATGTGTGTGGGTGTGAGTGTTTGTATGATTTAGTGCTCTCTCTGTCAGCCTGTGACAGGCTGGCAGTGTATAGAGCCTTAGGGAGCCGTTTCTCTGTTAAGTGGAGTTTAAACCGTCTTCAGACCCCACTGGAGCACACAGCACCTCACCACTACTGGCCCTGGGGTGAACCTACACACACACACACACACACACACACACACACACACACACACACACACACACACACACACACACACTGGCCCTGTGGTACACCTACACCTACACCTACACCTACACACACACTCACACACTGGCCCTGTGGTAAACCTACACACACACACACACACACACACTGGCCCTGTGGTAAACCTACACACACACACACTGGCCCTGTGGTAGACCTACACCTACACACACACACACACACACACACACACACACACACACACACACACACACACACACTGGCCCTGTGGTACACCTACACACACACACACACACACACACAGTCCCTGTGGTACACCTACACACACACACACACACACTGGCCCTGTGGTACACCTACACACACACACACACACATACAAACACACACACACACACACACACACACACACACACACACTGGCCCGCTGGTACACCTAAAAGCACACACACACACACACACAATCTATTATTACAAACTCTCTCATACACAATACACTTAATTAATGAACTTGTTAATGAACGCAAACATCACACACCACATGCATGCACATACATGGACTACACTTACACATCACTTCTATTGCCTAGAAGTACTTGTTTATTTAATTTAAATCAATCGTATTAAATGCACACACCTTTACAGTGCACACGCAGAACCACACACAGTAAGCCCCACTCAGTAGACCCCTACAGTAACCATGGGTACAACAGAGGAAGAGACACTGGTAGAGAGAGAGAGAGAGAGAGAGAGAGAGAGAGAGAGAGAGAGACCTGTCTAGACACATACAGCTGTCTGTGCCACCCACACCTAATTGTGTCAGCTTATCCTCTTGGTTGAAGGCTGATATCCCTTTTCTCAAAAACCACCGTCCATATCTAGACAGATTTTCTTTCAGGTTGAAAGAATAAAAAAAAAGAAACATATTCATTATTTAATTTGGTTTCACTGTGAAAGAACAGAACCCAGTAGTAATTTACTAGCTGGAATCAAACGGATTGTGAGGCTCCAGTGATGAAGCGAGTTAGCCTCGCAGGATGACGTTACGGTTAGTTAGACTAAGGGTGTAGGACTAAGAGTAAGGCCCCCTACTATTGGTCAACAATACCATGTAATGGTGTGTATTATCTCACCGTGAGTCGCGTTATTAATCAAATTGCCAAGAAATCACAGTGACTATATTGTACCCTGTCCAATAGATGTGCTCTACAGCAGTTCCACAGCCTAAACATACCAATTGCAATTTTGTTTGAGGTATATCGGGGCCTTTACATAGAACTGCTCTTTAAGGACACTAGCTTTGTTTTTCTGTGGACCGGCCTCTCTAAAACCAGCTTACTCAAATGTTTCCGCAGAGAAACATTATGTGTAATAATCACCCTCCACAATAAAAGTTCCCAACAGATTGCCATGTGTACAGAACAAAAACGCTTATCTTTATTTATTTATTTGACATTTCCTGACAGGAAACAGTGACAGTAAATAGTTGATTTAATTTATATTTTATTTAGGGCTGTTTGCTGTGTGTGTGTGTGTGTGTGTGTGTGTGTGTGTGTGTGTGTGTGTGTGTGTGTGTGTGTGTGTGTGTGTGTGTGTGTGTGTGTGTGTGTGTGTGTGTGTGTGTGTGTGTGTGTGTGTGTGTGTGTGGGCAGGGCTAACGTGGCAGCCAGTTTAGGGAGGATGTAGATGATCTGAATGAGGATGAGGGTCTGAGGATGGGTGACACCCACCCCGAGCTCCGCCCATATGGTGACATCTCTGCTGTCGCCGTGGCTCCCTGGAGACGACTGAGGACAAAGTAGAACAGGGGGATGAACACCACAGAAGAACAATAGCATAGTCAATACCACAGAAAAAGAGAGAGCGGCGAATGTCGAGACCCTTTCAAAATACAGCAATACAAAACAATTTGACCGAACATTAGAAGTTACATACATGTAATAACTTTAAAGTAATAAGTATAGCTATTGGCTTTACACTCATCGCTTAGATTTATTATTTTATTAGATAGACATCTGTTTAGAATGAGCCGTTACCTGACTGTGGCAGAACGGATTGAGTTGCTGGCCAGTGTGTTCTGATTGGTTGATCGGTGAGGGATTGTACCTGACCAATGAGAACAGATAAA
This sequence comes from Lota lota, assembly GCA_026745465.1. NCBI lineage: Eukaryota > Metazoa > Chordata > Actinopteri > Gadiformes > Lotidae > Lota > Lota lota. Next base: position 1,271,604 of record JACYXH010000129.1, on the reverse strand, counting down.
CACAATGAACCTTTATAGGGGATGTGTGTGTGTCACAGCAAACGTCCTGGACAGTAACAGAATCATTTCATTGAGGAATCATTTTCATGTGTCTTTTGGATTATGATGCGGACGTTCACAGAAGAGGGATGTTGAAGATGTTTAAAAAAATATTTTAAGTATTTGTTTCAGTGTTTTTATTGCGGAAGCGCTGGCTAGGCGGCTGACAAACTGAAGGTATTTACGAGCAGTCATGAATACAATTAATTTCCAGATGATCTAGGAGATGAACGGCACATAAGCCAACACACGGACACACGTCCACGCCTTCTTGGCCCCCAACTGTCATGTGGGTCAGCACTTAACCTCTCCTGCTCTGTCAGCTGCTAACTATTTCTTATGCCTGAATGTTTACCTACAACACATGCACTAATACCCCTGCGCATTACAAATCAATCACGTGCCTCGGAAAGGACCAGATAGAGAGTTATGGGGAAAACATCTGGATGAATTTACACGGTGACCTCAAAGTCAGCGGGCTATGACAGGGTCATGAGGATACGATCAATTAAAACCCTAGCCGGCACCAACTTGGTTCCCTAGACTCTGTATAAACATTGTGCATCGCTAACCATGTCTCTACTAGGAATCAGGATTCCCTATAGAGGATGACTTCAGAAGAGAGCATACAGCAAAATAACATGTGCGTAAATAGCACAAATATCCCAGAATGCAAAGCACTCGCAGAAGAACGGCAAATAAAGGGGGGCAGGAAAGTGTGGCGATGTGTTGTGCAGTGACGGTGAAAGTGTGAATGAAAGTACACACCCATGCGGCCGTCTTGTGGAGGGCTGATCAGTGACAGTCTGGTGTCAGGCTGGGAGACAGAGGAACAGCATCCATAGTAAACACAGTCCATACAATCAATGCAAACTTTCAAATACTCATTTACAGAACATGATCGGATGGACTTTAAACATCAAGTCAATCCCAGGCGGGGACATTTGGATCCTAAATGTCACAGCAGAAGTACAAGACACTAATAAGAATAATTTATTCTTATTTTTGTATTGAATTGTAAAAAAAAAAATGTATACACAACTGAATCACAACTGTTGTCGTTTACTGAGGGGCACAAAAGAGTTAGTTTTTCCAATAAGTCTTATTTACTGTTGATGTGTTGAAACGACACAAATCAATTCTTACCTTTTTGAACAGATGTCTTCCATCCGATTCCATGTGGTCCACCCTGACAGACACAAATCCCACTCATCAGCCTTGAGTTAATTGGCCTTATTCACTAGCGGCCATCTGGTTGTAAACACTAGCTTGGTGTGGGAACTGAATGCGGTATTCTGCTTTCAGTTACCCATCACGCTAGCAATCTCTTTTGGACACAATTCAGTTCAATCGTGTTGTGAAGGTTCTCTGTCTTGTTTTATTCACGCCAAAATCAACTCTTGTTTCAGTACAATACAATGATGCATAATATACTGTATATACATATAGTAATCCGATTAACCGTTAAAACAGATTATGGCCCTTGAGGCATGATATTCGTACTCATATCCACCACAGGATTTCTATGGTGGCTGCCCTCAGAATTATGTACAGTCATGTTGAGTAGAAACGAGAACGTTTGTTTTAGAAATCCGGTTAGTCGACCACCCCTGTGTCAACGTCACATGCAAAATTAAAAAAACATATTCTCAACCGGCCCAGCAAGAAAAGTGTGCTTATTCAGGTGTGTGTGTGTGTGTGTCTGGATAGCTAGCTTCAGGGCAGGGTAAAGCAATGCGGCAACTAAAACGAACATAAGCTAGGAGAGCTAAAGCCAGGATACAGATTGTTTGCACTGCGAAATAACTCCTCCTTTCACCTCTCCCCCCTTTCTACCTCTCTCACTCTCACTATAACCCTAGCTCTCTTTTTCTTTTGTATCTCTGTCACAGCTCTGTGCTGTGATAAGGGAGCTTTGGGGCCATTGAGAGCGAGAGAGAGACAAAACGAGAGAGCAAGAGAGAAAGACAGAGAGAGAGAGAGAGCGATTGTTGTAAAAACAACCACACATGAAACGGAATTCGGGAGAAAGAGATCGCAAAGCAAAATGGATTAAAATGTGAGCGTGTACAGAGGTTACATTCAATTAAATTGCAATTCAAATCCTTTGTTGTCATTGTACACACAGGAAGCTATTTCATGTTTCTATAGTGATACCCTGGACCACAATCGCATGCATTGTCATGGCCAAGCATTATCCTACTGACATTGAACTGAACTGTTAAAAGTACATTATGAAGCTTCGCTTTAAACTGCTGTTTGATTATCGAAGTGCTCCACTCACTGTGAGAAGGAACTTTATCTATATCGATTAACCACTATTAACTAAATGCAATCTAACAAAGGAAATATTTCGGCTGTTGGTTGTAACTATAGATCATAGATCAAATAATGTGTTTGGCCTTAGACAAATCGAATATTGTAAAATGCTTGTTGTACTATACATATCCAGGCGGGGGGCGCTATACTCACAGAGTTGCAGTTGAAGGATATCGGGACAGGGAGGCCGGAGAGTTGTACGGGATCTGGAGAACTGATCAAGGACAACACAACACCACTCATATGAAAGCAGTCAAAAAACATCTACTCTTATTCTGTGTTCTCTGTTTTCCTCTATCTATTTGTCCCTCTATATCTATCTATGTCTATCTATCTACCTAGATTTAGGGTTACATATATATAGGGTTACACATATTCTGTATCACATTGCTATATTTGTGCTTAGCACTGTTTACTTGAGTTGATCCAGACCTACCTGATTGGGTCAGTAGGTGGTACTTCGAGATGATGACCTACCTGAATTGGAAATGCAGGGCGTGTGGCAGCGGAGACCCATCTGGGACACAGATGAAGCTGTGGAACTGGATCAGGAACCAGAGGCACCGGAGCAAACAAGTCATGAGACACCGTGCACCCCTGCCCTCACTGAATACAGTGGGTAGCAGGGACAGGGTCGTCCCATAGCAAGTTGTCTTGTGGTTTATACGACTAAGGAAGTAGTTTCCTCCATTGATTAAGGTAGGTAAGGATAACAAAACCCATGCTGCTAATCCGTTAAAATCTAATAATTGCAATGTCTTCTTCAACCCCTGCACTCTCCAATCTAATCTATTGGAGGGCCCTTAGGAGCAGATCTGACAGCGGTGCCACCAAGTGGTGGGAAGGTGGAGTTATTTTTATACCTATGAATAAACTTAAACACAAAGTTACTTTTGCCGCTACCATCATCATTGAAAAACAAATATTGGGAGGAAAATATCTTGAAAAGCGATGTCCATATATTGGTAAATAGTATGTAACTAAATTGCCACATTTCTATAATAGTTACCCCTGGCGTTGAAGAGACAGCTTTGAGATGTAGACGCTTTGCTCTTTGAGTTGTCTGTAAATGCAGAGAGAACAGGCAACAAGGCAGTGTGTTTTTGATGGACTTTAATTAGCAGTAAAACCAATGTGAGGTAGAGTGGGCTAGCTTACATGGACATCTGTTGCATCTCCTGTTTCATCTTCACCAGGGCTTCTTCTAGTTTCTCATTCTGAGGTGAAGGAGGAGGAGGAGGAGGAGGATGAGGAGGGAGAGGCGGAAGAGGAGGAGGAGAAGATTTCATTGCAGAGAGTTGAAGGTCCAAGAGTTTAGCTTTGTTCTTTTGAATTCAGTCAGTTTATTTCATACTTATAAAATAATAATCTCAACACACACAAACCCATACACACCCACAACCACACACCATAATAAATACATAAAGCCAAGGAGAGGCTTGCTCACCCTCTGCTGGTAGTGAGCCAGCAGTCTCTTCTGGTGTCTGGCCTGGAACAGCAGCACCTGGGGACAGGGATTAACGTGGGATTAATCGCTCGCTACTACGGCATCAACGCTGGGACAAAAACAACGTTTTAGTAGATTGTGGGAAACTAATCAATCAGATATTCAGAGAGAGAACGTTCAGAAATATTTAATTTAGTGGACCTTCTGCCAAATGAACGTGGGGAAAGTGATCAGAATCATAGCTGTTCACGCAACGTGTACAGTTTATTTTGCCATTTTATCATCTTTATGGTTTGAAAACGTTCTTGCAATATGGGATGTTCTTAACAGACTGTACACATGACAACAATCCATTCGAATTGTGTATCAGCTAGTGAATAACATAAACATCGTGAAAACATCCCAATTGGATAAGATCATCATGGTTTCTTCTACCTGTTAAATCAATACGTGTAAGCTCTAATCAATGCTGTGTGTGTCGTTAAAGGTCATCCAGTCTAACCTTGCTGATCTCTTTGAAGTAGTTGGTCCCCAAGACGTTGATGTCAGAGAACAGAGCCTTCACCTCACAGGTGCTCTGTTAAAACAAAGCCAGCCTTCAATCTCATCATCACCATGTTACCAACAACATGGTTTTATTTATTTATCAATAACTTCAGTTGGAAGGATGGTTTAAGCGAAGTTATGTGTGTATTAAATGCACAGACAAAAAAAATACTTGACTGTAGAAGATACACATAAGGAAATACATCAAACAAGTCACAGTAATGGTGCTTACTTTATCTGAGAGAGGAGATACTTGACATTTAGTTTTACATATTAAGCACTCCCCTGGCTTTCCTAGAGAGAAAAAAAGTGTTTAGTCATATACAGACATAAATACAACGTAATAAGATATATCGTGATTACGTCATGAAAGGACTAGCGTTAGCCTAATCATTTGGCCTTATTGTAAAATAGTGTGTAGCTAAAATGCATTGTGTGGTTCCACTTTTATTTTATTCATTTTTTGCTAGCTGTATTTAGGTTCAAAATGTTTTGTACGTGTTTACCTGTCTGAAAACATGCATTGCAGATAACGTGCCCACAGGTGGTGACGGCCAGCAGGCGCTCGGCACTGGGGGCCGTGAAGCAGGAGTTGCAGCAGATCCAGTAGGGCATGTTGTGGCGCTCAATCTGGTTCACCTGAAGACAGCGAGGCCCGAAGCTAGCATGAGCTGCGTCGCTACCCGAGAGGTACAACACTGAGCCAAAAGTCTCCGTTATCGCCAAAAACGATTAACTAAAAGTGTCCGTATCGTTATTTTGTGTGATAAAGCAACAATTTAAAAAAGAAAAAACATGGCTAAAACATTTTTAGAGGGAAAACAGGTCATGGCTTACCTTAGTTTGTAGAAACTTGACGCAGGGAGCCAGTTAACGGATATTTCAGGATCACCTGCTGTGTGTGAGTAGCTAGCTGGTAGCCTCTGGTTAGCGGCTCATCAAGCTTTATTAGTTGAGCTAAGGCGCCGTAGCTAAACCAGAGGTGGTCATTACAGGCCTCGTTAGTGTGGATTAGTCTAAGATCAACTAATGCAGCATGTTATTCTAATGGTCCATATTCAGATAGATGCTACTTTTGGATTAGCCTGTGTGAATAGTGTAAATATAATAACATATTCACAACCACAGTTGAAATATTCATTTTCAATAATTTGCTGTATTGTGTTTATTAATTTATAAACATTTGACCAGTAGGCTGAATTTTTTTTATTTATTGTTGTTACCTATAACATGATGCAAACATGTACACATACTTTTCTTGTTCACACACTTACAGATATAAATGTTATACAATCATACAAATGTTAATTAATAAACGATAGGCCAATATATATATTTTTCTTTTTCTTTTTTAATAATTAGGTTTATTTATTAATTCCAACAGTTGAGGCTCATCAAGCATAAAAATCAACATGTGTGATCCTAATAATATTCAAGGACATCACATCAGATGAGCTTCTTGGCGATGAGGAAGTCTTTGAGTCGGTTGATTTGCCAGAAGCCCACAGAGAGAAGGATGGCTGTCTGTACCACAGCCCACCACAGCACGTTACTGTTTGTGTCCTCGCTGATTTGACGAAACACCTCTTCTTTCTCCTAATGGGGACAGCAGGACAGGCTAGAGTTAAGAGTATACGTAGTACGTTTTGTCCCATACAAATAAATGAAGTGATAAAAGTGCTTCACAATATCATGAGTGCATATGTATCGCCATGCTCTAGCTAGACAGGGGAACTTTTAGGTATCATTCATGATAAGCTATGAATGCAGGCGTGTAAAAACCCAGTGGTCTACCCTCTGGTGCTCCTGCTGCTTGGTGATGTACATCATCTGGTCAATCATGTGAGTCAGAGACTTGTCTATGGTGTGCAGGTTTTCCTTGGTCTTCTTTGAGCCTCTCTCGATGGGATGTTCTCCCATCTGAACGTCCAAATGCAGTTTCTATATACACGCACACACAAACACAAACACGCAGATGCATGCACGTACAGGCACGAACATAAACACACAATGTTGTAAATATGTAAGCACGATCCTATCTATACTTGTATGAATTCTTGTAATTTTTCTTTGGCAATGGCATTGATGAGCAAGCCTGTTTGTGTGTTTGTGTGTGTGTGTGTGTGTGTGTGTGTCTGTCTGTCTGTCTGTCTGTCTGTCTGTCTGTCTGTTTATGTGTGTGTGCCTGTCTGTCTGTGTGTGTTTGTGTGTGCCTGTCAGTCTGTCTGTTTATGTGTGTGTGCCTGTGTGTTTGTGTGTGCCTGTCAGTCTGTCTGTTTATGTGTGTGTGCCTGTCTGTCTATGTGTGTGTGTGTGTGTGTGTGTGTGTGTGTGTGTGTGTATGTTTCTCACCAGCCTCTCCTTAGCGAAGACGGAGAAGCGGGTGGAGTTGCTGTGGAAGCAGAGGAGGTGCTGTCCGCTGGTGTGAGAGGTGAAGGTGAATTTACCGTGTTTCCCGTAGCGCTTGGTCATCAGCACCTGCAGACCAGCCACACACCGCACACACAGGTGACACCGTTTATAACTGTTCTAAAACCTATCTAGAGCTCCAACGCTAGACCATCAGCACCTGCAGACCAGCCACCCACCGCACACAGAGGTGACACCGTTTATAACTGTTCTAAAACCTATCTAGAGCTCCAACGCTAGTCCATCAACTGGCCATTGGAGGGGGTTGATGCAACGTGATCATTGCATACTCGGTTTGGTCTGGCTTTAGGGTCATGGGATATAGTGTTGTTCATGTACAGGGTTTGTGCATCGCGATGGCACCATGCAATTACTGCCTCCATTTTGGCGGCATGAGCACATTCGATGTTAGTTATAATGTAAGGAGTAATGTTTTTTTGGTCATTGTTTAGTAGTAGTAGTTTAGTAATTGTTTGTCATTACAGGGAGACGTCGCAAAACAAAGTTGTCATTATCCTAGGTTACGATATATTTTCGTTGATTTAGGGTTTCACAGTACTACAACCCTCTTGAGTCCTCGGAGTATCCCCAACAAAAAAATCCCATAATGCATTCTGATGTACAACAAGCACTACAGAGTCAGAAGTCAGAGGCCGTGGATTTAGAGGTTTAGATCTAGAGGCAGGAGGGGGCTGGACAGTAGTCTGGACAGAGGGTCAGGGGTTAGCTATAGGGGGGTCAGGGGACAGAGAGGGAATTAGATATAGAGGTAAGGGGATAGAGGGATGGGTCTGGTGCATAGGAACACTTCTGTTAAAGGGTCTCTTTGGTCTGGTGGCTAGCGTGTGCTTGGGGTGCGGTACCTCATTGTCAGGGTCTCGCACCGTGGTGGTCATACCCATGTGAGGGAAACCTGAATTCCTCTTCAGATCCCAGGGCTCCAGGAGGAAGTACCCTTATGGGAGGGGTGCACGTACACGCAAACACACACACACACACACACACACACACACACACACACACACACACACACACATATATATACAGATACTATTAGTACATGTTTCCATGTGCTTCATATCTTTGGGCACTTTTTGCATTTGTATTTGCTGTTAAAAATTTAGACTTTATTTTCTCTCTCCTACTTACCAGAAACAATGAGAAAATGAAAAGACTTAACATTATCCAAGTCAGATAAATACTACAATATGTGCTGATCTCTCTCTCTCTCTCTGTCTCTCTCTCTCTCTCTCTCTCTCTCTCTCTCTCTCTCTCCCGTGGACTCACCGGTCACCAGCGTGTCTTCAGGGATGTCCTCTATGATGCATCTCTCCTCCTGTTCTCCCAGGTCCATAAACATGGCCGTCACCAACACCAGGTAACTCAGCAAGCAACACGCCACTCCACGTAAACTCATTTTGACCCAAAACGACAACTTATTTGCTGAACTCCGAGATATAATAATTAATAGTATGGTTCTGGGTTGATCAATTCCCTATGTTTCACATATGAAATGACGGTGGAATTGTTCAATGTTAGGCCGCAGTGCGGTTGTTATCTGTGCGGTCTCGTAAGGGCTGCATTGGAAAAAGCCACAATGTGAGAAACTCACAGGTGCTGTTGTAGTGACAAGGCATTCTACTGACGATGTGATTGGTCCACTCAGGAGCCTATAGAGTCAGTGATTATAGGACACTGTAACCCATGAGGCACATTAACCAGCATTAACAGAGTGATTGCACTGCTGCATTACTATTTACTATTTGGTCACTAAGCAGACACTTTTATCCAAAGTCATTTCGGTTGAAAGTCACATGCTGCATATGTCTAGTTTCTAGATGGAAGGTTTTCTAACGTCCGCAGTCACTTGTTTAGAGATATTCCGTCACGCAAGTAGGTGTCGGCCCTTCTTCTTGGGGACCTACTCATTTTTACAGTTGTACCCTTTATTTAAACCCTCTCCATTAAAACAAAAGTTATCCGTAAAGCAAAAACCATGGCTTCTCTTTTCCTGTTGAACCTGCCCCTCTATATGCGTCATAATCCTCTTCCAGGTCCTTGTTTTATGAGAAGCCTTTAAACTGCTCTTCTGAATGGCTATTCAATCTCCTCCCCCCCCCCCCCTCTCTCTCTCTCTCTCTCTCTCTCTCTCTCTCTCTCTCTCTCTCTCTCTCTCTCTCTCTCTCTCTCTCTCTCTAACCTTAAATTCTTCCCTTCGCTTCCTCCCTGCCTGTCCCTTTCTGTCTCTCTCACCTCTCTTCTCTTTACCATTGAAATCCTTTCCCTCTACAGATTCTCACAAAAACGTTTCTCCTGGTCTTTCTAATTGATGCTCTATCGCTCTGACTCACTTTGGAGATGAGTCGTGTCATGGTAGATCTCGTATTTTTTCTCTCTCTCTCTCTCTCTCCCCCCCCCTCTCTCTATCTCTCTCTCCCCCCCCCCCCCCCTCTCTCTCTCTCTAAACAGGTGCTACGCCAGGCTCGCTCGGCCCACGGTGGGTTGATCTTATAAAAACACTCCAGGACCTTGTTTTATGAATGAAGCCAGGCGGAAGGAGCCTTTAAACTGCTCTTCTGAATGGCTATTCAGTCTGGAACGCCCCCGCTCAGCGTCATTCAGTAGCTGCTGTACGACGCTGAGCGGGGGCGATCTAGAAAGCGATATGTATCCTGGTCTGTTTTGCACATTGGCTCGCAGTAGTGCAGCTCGCCAGGGAAGAGGAACCTTGTGTTGTGCTTGTGGTGCGTCCTTGTGGGTTAGTGAATATGGCAATATTGGTTGGTTAATAATCGTAATGGCTGCTTGTTTTATGAGGTGTTTCGTATTAAAAGCAAACAATGTGACTGTAGCGTTCTCCCATGCTACACGCCACCTAGGTGGCTTTTCCCACTCCACCTAGGTGACTTTCCTCGGGCTCCACCAGACCAATGGACACAGGGGTGGTGATGTTAAACCGGTTTATTGTAAAGGTTGCGTAGAATGAGGCATGCAGCTGGTGCTCCATGCTGCCATGCCAGAGAGCTCTCTCTGAGTGAGAGTGTGTGTGTGTGTGTGTGTGTGTGTGTGTGTGTGTGTGTGTGTGTGTGTGTGTGTGTGTGTGTGTGTGTGTGTGTGTGTGTGTGTGTGTGTGTGTGTGTGTGTGTGTGTGTGTGTGTGTGTGTGTGTGTGTGTGTGTGTGTGTGTGTGTGTGTGTGTGTGGTGATGGCTGGTTTAACCTGTGCACATTGATTGCTCAATGTGCAACAGGTGTGCAGCCTCACCCAGCTCCAGACTCCAATCAGTCTGACTCGGGCCAGGTGAGGCTGCTTAAACCAGCCATCATCCACACACACTCCCACAGTGACATGTTCGCTTGAGATTTTGAGGCTCTGGCTGACGAACGGCAATGCTCACAATGGAGTTTAGAGAGTTGAATTCACTGCTTGAATTCTTTAAGTGCTTGATATCAAAACTCATTGCTCGTATTAGATGTATTTACATTTTATTGACAATAGACGGACACATACAGACATATACACAGTTATAAACAGCATTATAATTGACTATTTGACAAAAAGTCACTTCCATTAGTGATACATCAATAAGCAACAACAACAAAGAACAACATGACATATTGCTTTAATCTTTAAAACTGTACAGTACAGGTTAAAATCCTGTAAATAAATGTATTCTTTGTCTTGAGGAAAACAACCACAGTGAATGTAAAAACATTTTAAACACTCTGAAAACTGCATAGTAAGAAACCAGTGCGTAGGTTTGATATCGATTTTAAATCATATTTCAAATTGCGAAGCACCATTTGAGCACCTTCTCTGTGTTCAGACCACAGTTCTGCATTTTTATAACATTTTCATTGTTTGAGATCTGGGGGTTCCAAAAGAAGGTGCCTACTAACCACATCCTGCATCCTTTTAAATACTTCCTGGTGCACTAATTTCGTTTTTAGGGTTTGAAGACGTAGTCTTTAGGGTTGGTATTCCATCAAACGTCCTAGCTGATGCACAACAAAGTAAAAAAACGACATTCAGATTCTAATGTGAAGTAAACGCAGAGCGCTTCCTGTTGTTTCTCACTCTCCCCTTGCCCTTCCTCCCCTTTCTCTGTCTCCTCTCCTTCCCCTTCGTCCTCTCCTTTCTCTCATTTTCCTCCCTCTGTCTATGGCCTAGTCATAAGCAGTTGTCGGGGATGCACTTCTTCTCCTCCTCCAGCAGAGGGCAGGCTGTTCCGTGGTTGGCCGAGTGCATGAGCACGTAGCGTGTGCGGTGCCTCACGCCCGAGTCTCCGCACTTCCCTTTGCACAAGCCCCACGGAGACCATGGGGACACCTCGCAGTCCAGAGGGGTTTCTGCAGACAGGGGGCGACATAACTCAATTCAATGATTCTCAAAAGAAACATGACGAACCAATTATCCCGATTGCTACTCCCTTTAAAGCCATTGTAAGGGTTTAATAATCGATATATACTTAAAATAGAATATATAATAATATAGAAAGGTGTGCATTTATGTTTAGTTGGCTGTCTTTTGCAATTTTCTATTGTTTTAACTCGTTAGAATGCAAACATATTTGGCTAGGATATTGAAATGTAGGCTACCTCATATGTGAGTCTTTAGCTTTGCTCAATATAAAATATAAAACCAATAAAATACAGTCTGGTAAATGTTATAATTCCTTAGGTTGCCATTAAGAAGTGCTTTCTTGGCAACATTTGGGTCGGTTGTAGGTAAACAGTTGGAGTACATCTGGTTAATTAAAGTTGAATCACCCTTTAAAACCACATTTCTTATCATAAATGTTGTGCTGAGCAGCCAAATCAGCTGCACACACACACACACACACACTCATTCATAGCACTGCATCTCTTCCTATCAGCCATGATTTGCTAAAAAGTAGTTGTTGAAGAAAGCTTTTAAGCTTGTCTGGTACTGTCATAATTTTCTGTGCAATTTATCTCTGGATCTCCCCCCCCCCCTCTCTCTCTCTGTCTCTCTCTTCCCCCCCCCCTCTCTCTCCCCCCCCTCTCTCTCTCCCCCTCTCTCTCTGTCTCTCTCTCTTCCCCCCCCCTCTCTCTCTGTCTCTCTCTCCCCCTCTCTCTGTCTCTCTCTCTCTCTCCCCCTCTCTATCTCTCTCTCTCTCTCTCTCTCTCTCTCTCTCTCTCTCTCTCTCTCTCTCTCTCTAAACAGGTGCTAGGCCAGGCTCGCTCGGCCCACGGTGGGATGATCTTATAAAAACACTGATAGGCATCACAGACAGCGGCTCATGGACCAGAGTGGAAAAGCAGACGGCCATGGAGGAGGAGGAGCAGGAGGAGGAGGAGAGTAGGAAAGACGGAATGACAGACGGAGGTTTGGACCAGAGGTTAGAGTCCACATCTTCAAGCATGAATGGTCTCAGATCTACCGTCCATGCCGTTTTTGACCGACAAAGAGATGTTGAATGGGGAATAAGTCATCATGAGGCGTTCTGACTCGACTACTCCACCGTTTCTTACGTCAACGATTGGTACAATTACGCGAGTGATTGTATAAGCAATCTGTGATTTATGAGAAACGAACCCGAAAAACATTTGGTAAATTCAACCACCCTGTCTTTCCTTATCCTCTGGGGGTCTTAAAATATATTGGCTGGATGGATGGAGAAGAGAGGGCACGACATGACAGAGAGCTGAAGGAAGGAAGGAGTTAGACGTGAAGGGAAAATCAGGAGACCCCAACCGTTTTCTTGGCCTCCACATATGTGTGTGTTGTGTGTGTGTGTGTTTATTGACCGGTAGCCACGGCTACCGACTGATGGTGTGGTGCGATGTCATGTCGGAATAAAACCACAGTCCACCAAAGCGTGGCTTTGATTTCTCTTCCCTGTGGCGCTGTCACACGCCTTGCCCACTTTTTCCACCTCGCTCTGCTTATAAAGACTTTATGATCACAAAAAAAATGTAATTAAAACGCCAGTCTTGAATCTCGTTAAGGCCTCAGACAGGGTTTCCTTTCTTAAACAGTTAACATGTAGAGAAAATATCATTTGTCACACATGGAGGAGTTTGGTTCGCTAGGTTTATTTAAATGACGATTCGGTCGTATCTTGACACAATGCAGAAAATAAATCATTACATTATTAAAAAGTACATTTAAACATAGAACGTGGATTTCTTTGTGGCATTAACCTAACCCATTGAAAAAAGGGATTTAATCACTGATGAAGATGAATGTTCATATCCAGGTTTTCTGTTTGCATATAGGGGCCTACATAGATCTGCAGATGCCTCTCGTCCAAGCTGTTAACAGTTTGCTAAAACACAAATGTTGAAATACCTTTTCCATTACCTTTTCCATTACCTTTTCCATTGGGATTCTGCTGACCCACTGAAGCTAGTGTTAGCAGACTGTTAGCCTTGGGAACAGCTAATGAGCTTATTTAGTCTCACCCAGGGCCCCAGCGCTTTTTTAAACACAGAAACTCCTGCTTCCCATTCTGGGGGATCTGACTTACTCAGCGAGAGACACGCTGACATACTCAATTTCTTAGGCGAAATTTCCAGGGTGTTGAAGTTCCCTTCTTCCCATGTCAATGCGTAAATTGTTCCATGTGATTATGAATACAGCCACATGTGCCTAGTGTAGCAGCTTCTTGCACTTCACTTGTTATCTTAGGTGTTGATCCAATTCTCCATGCATTCAGACTCAATATATCATGTCATCTTAATATATGCTACCATGCTTGACTTAAAAGTTAACTTAAAGTTCTCATTGTCAATGACATACATTTTACTTCTGTTTGAGCCAACTGCACGTGGACGATGTGAGGTAAAGTGGATGAATGGCTGAGATGGTCATTCATTCATTCAACAGTTCAACTCAACCTAAGCCTACTGCTCCAATACAACACAATGTTATAGAGGCAAGCTGATACACTAAAGCAGCAATGTATTATATGTACCTTCGCAAATATCGACATTTTGGCCTGATACATTATTTTCCCCACATTTAAATATATGTATAGTCGGAGATAAACCAATTCACGTTTCAAATACTCCCCTCTAGATCTCACCTGTCCTGTTGGGAGTACAGGTAAGGGGTCAAAACTACCTCATGTCAAATGGCCTGAAGGCTTTAAACTTACTGATGTGCTTCTCTTCGATCTCGTTGTCGGTTGGCAGTTGGTTGGACTGGGTGGGTTCCACCAGAAGGCTGATGATCTGATTGGTCTTCTTGATCTTGGTCAGCGTCACCTTGGCGATGGGTGGGAGGTGCTTCAGGCGTGGGTAGAAAAAGGAGTTGGCAGGGTGGTTGGGGAAGGAGGAGGTGATCTGGGGAGGAGATGATGGATCAGGATCAGTGAGGTTGTAGTGGTTTTGGTGGCCATTTTGATCATGTCGGTTAGGAAGGACAGGTGACGATATAGGATGTTTGTGCTGTGCTGGGTGCATTGGGCGAAGCAATTTGAATTTGACGGCATAGCAGTCAATGCATTATAAAAGATATGCTTATGATACATTCGTTTATCAATTTAGGTTTTGTGGTTTCAAAGTAATCGACTCAAAAGAGTTGCTGGTGACTTTAAAAAATAAATAAGAGGAAATAAGCAATGTTTGCTACAAAAAGGCACAGTCCTTTACTTCGATTAGGACTTTAGCCAGCACTGTGATGAATTGACCATCATTGTAAAAGGATTTGTAAATGGATACGTCAGCCACCAATGTAAATAGGAATCATATGAAGGCTATTCATGTACACACATAGATTGAATAACTCTCGCTCTAATAATCCCATCAGGGAAACGGTATCAAGTAACCTGTACTATGTTGTTGCCTAAGGAAGAGTGTGAGATGAAGGTCCCTGGGCCGACCTGCGTGACCTTGTCCTGGGGGATGGTCTCATAGTTGGGCGAGGAGAAGGTGAACCCGCTGTCGGTTCCTGCGTCGTAGGGGAAGAGCTCCAGTGAAACGTTCTCCTTCCATTGGCCGCCCTCGCAGAGGTCCAGGCTGTCCACGCCCACGAACCAATCAGGGCTGGGGACGATGCGCACCATGAAGGACAGCTAGAGAGTGGGGGAGTCAGAGGATAGTAGAAGAAGGGGGGGAGTCAGGATAGTAGAAGAAGGGGGGAGTCAGGATAGTAGAAGAAGGGGGGAGTCAGGATAGTAGAAGAAGGGGGGAGTCAGAGGATAGTAGAAGGGGGGAGTCAGAGGATAGTAGAAGAAGGGGGGAGTCAGAGGATAGTAGAAGAAGGGGGGAGTCAGAGGATAGTAGAAGAAGGGGGGAGTCAGAGGATAGTAGAAGGGGGGAGTCAGAGGATAGTAGAAGAAGGGGGAGTCAGAGGATAGTAGAAGAAGGGGGGGAGTCAGGATAGTAGAAGAAGGGGGGAGTCAGGATAGTAGAAGAAGGGGGGAGTCAGGATAGTAGAAGAAGGGGGGAGTCAGGATAGTAGAAGAAGGGGGGAGTCAGAGGATAGTAGAAGGGGGGAGTCAGAGGATAGTAGAAGAAGGGGGGAGTCAGAGGATAGTAGAAGAAGGGGGGAGTCAGAGGATAGTAGAAGGGGGGAGTCAGAGGATAGTAGAAGAAGGGGGGAGTCAGAGGATAGTAGAAGAAGGGGGGAGTCAGAGGATAGTAGAAGAAGGGGGAGTCAGAGGATAGTAGAAGAAGGGGGGAGTCAGAGGATAGTAGAAGAAGGGGGAGTCAGAGGATAGTAGAAGAAGGGGGAGTCAGAGGATAGTAGAAGGGGGGAGTCAGAGGATAGTAGAAGGGGGGAGTCAGAGGATAGTAGAAGAAGGGGGGAGTCAGGATAGTAGAAGAAGGGGGAGTCAGGATAGTAGAAGGGGGGAGTCAGAGTTTTTAAGAGAGAGAAAATATGGGGAATTGAAGGATGAAAAGAAAAAAGAGAGATGGGGTTCCATAGAGGGAAGAGAGAGAGAGAGAGATGTTATTTTATTTGATAGTTTATTTAGGTCCATCAATTATTTAAAGGACTATGTGTCTTTATGTGTCACTAGGTCAGCAGGTCAAAGGTCACTGTCACAAATCTGGGGACACACTTGTGTTTCTCTTCAACATGGAATCAGGATCTGGAGATACTTTCTAGTTTTAAAGTCAGAGGGGGTATTAAAAAAGTTAACAAAATTTCAGACCAAAATATGTTTTGTCAATTGAACCGATTTGGACGAAGCAGCAAAAACATTTCTCTAACCGCCCAAGTGGTTGTCCTCCGTCCTCTTTATCCTCCCCCCTTTCATCCTTTCTGGTGTGGTCAGAAAGGCATATAAACATCCTACGGTGTCTCACAACCTTGTCAAACTGGGATGGGACTGACCTTTCACCTTTGCTTCACCTTTGGCCCATGCTCACAAGGGGCATAAATGAGACCCCTTTGTGTGTGTGTGTCTGTGTGTGTGTGTATATATGTGTGAGAGAGAGTGTGTTTGTCTGTTTGTGTGAGTGTGTGTGTGTGTGTGTGTCAGTGCATGTCAGTGTGTGCGTATAAGGGTGTGTGCTAGTGTGCATGCGTGTGTCCGTGCATAGTTGTGCAATGTGTCTGTGTGTGTGTAGCATCATGTTTTAAGTATGTGTGTTTGTGTATGTGTGTGTGATTGTGTGTGTGTGTGTGTGTTTGTGTATGTGCATGTGTGTGTGTGTGTGTGTTTGTCCGTGCATGGGTATGTGTGTGTCTGTGTGTGTGTGTAGCATCATGTTTTAAGCATGTGTGTTTGTGTATGTGTGTGTGTATGTGTATGTGTATGTGTGTGTGTGTTTGTCCGTGCATGGGTATGTGTGTGTCTGTGTGTGTGTGTAGCATCATGTTTTAAGCATGTGTGTTTGTGTATGTGTATGTGTGTGTGTGTGTGTGTGTTTGTCCGTGCATGGGTATGTGTGTGTGTGTGTGTGTGTGTGTGTGTGTGTATGTGTGTGTGTGTGTTTGTGTATGTGTATGTGTGTGTGTGTGTTTGTCCGTGCATGGGTATGTGTGTGTGTGTGTGTGTGTGTGTATGTTTGTGTGTGTGTGTGTGTGTGTGTGTGAGACGCGCCATCCGTTAGACGGTCACGTTGTGTCATGTCATGTGATGGATTGCGGCGGCACTGAATAGAAAAAGGTGTGTGTGCGCGCGCGCGCGCGAGCGTGTGTGTGTGTGTTAGTAAGGGGCGGGGCTTACATAGGGGTTGCTGGCGAAGACCTCAAACTCGGCGCTCGCCTGTCCACTCCCGGCCGTGACGGCGGGCGTGGAGAAGACCCCGAGGGCGCTATCGGCGCGCTGGCCGGCCGCCTCCGCCTCCTTCATCAGGCCCCACGCCTCGGCCTTCTCCGTGAACTCCCGCACGCCGTTACTGGCGAAGTCACCCCGCCGCCACATGTGGTAGTCCACGCTGTGACTCACCCCTGGGGAGGGAGAGCCGGTGGGGGGGGGGGGGGGGGGGGGGAGAGAGGGAGGAGAGGAGGGGAGAGATAATGAGCGGGGTAGGGGATGGGTGGAGAGAGAGAGAGAGGGGGACATGAGGAGAGCAGGAGAGAGAGTAGAGGTGGAGAGAAGCCAGAAAGAGAGTGAGAGAGAGAGCAGAGGAGGATCAGGGTTAACCTTTGCCCTGGCGTGGGAGGTGTTGACGTGAGTGTAAGTTCAGGTAGTGGGAATTATTGGAAGGTGAAACCGTTGCCTCGTCCAATTCTTCTCCTACACAAACACATGGACCGAAACGAGCCAATAAACACAAGTATACACATATAGAAAGCAACAGATGTTCACCGGAACACCTTCTGGAACCTAGAGATTGGACAGGACCCCTGTCCCCTTTTCAACCAATCATAAAGCAACGAAACGTCATTTAATCCAGAATACCAATGGCAACATCGCTTCCGGGAAACTCACCAATCAGGGTGGACCACTGGGCAGGGGGGCGGAAGATGGGGTACTGCTTGGGGAAGGCGGCTTGGGTCCACTTGCCGGTGAACGTGAGGCTGTAGTGCGCACTCTCGGCAGGCGTGCACGTGGGCGCGTCGGTGGGCGAGGGCATGGGCGTAGCCAGGCGCGCCAGGAAACACACACTTATCAGCACCAGCAACACCCGGTGGAGAGATGGGAGGACAGCCATGATGGTTTTAGTGGTGGCGGTGATGGTGAGGGTTCTGGGAGAGGGAGAGGAAAGACCTGTTGAGAGAGAGGGGGGGGGGGACATGAGGGGGGGGGGGGGGGGGGTAGGAGGGCAGGAGAGAGGAGGGAGAGAGAGGAGAGGGGTGGGGAGGAGGGAGAGAGGGATGGGATGAGAGAGAGAGGGGGGGGTGAGAGAGAGGGGTGGGTGAAAGAGACGGGTGAGAGGGAACAGTGATGCAATTTTAAGCGGCTCTGTCATCCTTTCTGCACCAGATTTTAATTGATCATTATTGGAAACATGCAGCACACTGATGCAGACACAAATGTGTAACAGCACGCTCTCACACCGTCAAACTGTCGTTTGTCTGATGTGAAATTATTTCGTTTTCAGTCGTTTACGATGGCCTCTGCTAGAGTCCACACCCAGGAGTGGGTTGCTACCCGAGAGAGAGAGAACCAGGGAGAACGCAGAAACCATCTGGCTCCAGTATCAGTGTCGGGTTTAACAAGTTGGACTACAGTCTGGCCAGCACTCACATTTAACAACCTTTCAACTGTTCAACGATCACAGCATGGGACTAAGTGAAGTCAAATGAAGATTTCAAGAGTAGGTGGAGGTTTAGAGATTGAGTTTTGTTACTTGCAGAGAGCAGGGATGTCTAGGGTGCCACTTGCAACTAATGATGCTGCCAAGCAGGTATCACGCTCCACACTGCAATCGACGATAGGAAACGCAATCGACCTAATGTATTTCTTTCTATAGAGTATGTATGGGCATGCACATAAATGTTATGTCTTGCTCTTGCAGCAGGTTTTTTGTCCGCAGTAAATTATCCCAGTTACATTCAGCGTCAGCGGTGATGTCACAACTGGCACAAGATAATAACCAATCATTTTTCATTTTCAATTTAAACGAGCCAATCACTCTCTTCTTTTTATTAAGGAGCATATTATAAAGCAAAGTCTGCACAAACGGCCTTTTTACTTAAATTAGACGCAACACAATAACTATGATTAGGATAATGACATTGATTGCATTTCAATACATTCCGCTACATAAGCTAAATAAGTTTAAACATGTACTTATCCTCACATTCACATTTATTTTTCAATATTCCGACTTTGGTTCTTCAGAAGTTAATAGTTTCATGCATGCATTCATTCATCGTTCTCTCCTGACACTCTGCTAAGCATGCTGTGGGCTGGACTAGGGAGGTAAAGAGTGAAAAATCTACTCACTGATGCAGGCTGGGAGTCCAGATGTAGGAGGGATGGCAGTGGAGGAGCAGAGAGAGGAGCGGTAGTGAGGAGATGGAGAGGGTGAGGAGGAGCAGAAAGGAGGATCTGTGGCTGTCTGGAGGACTGACTGCGACTCCTACAACTCCTCTCTGCTTTTTATGTCAAATAGGAGGCCTCCCCCAAATAAAGCCCAGCCCATCCCCTCCTCTCCTGCTCCCTCTTTCTCCCATTCTATCACTCTCTCCCTCTCTCTCACTTCTTCCTGTTTCCATCCTTCTCTCCCCAATTTTCTCCTCGCCTCCCCCATGCTCCACTCTCTCATACCCTCATTTAATTTCCTTTTTCTTTATTTTCTTTCTCCCCCTCTCTTCCTCTGGTCTATCTCTTCTTTCAATCTATCTGCCTCTTCTCATCTTGTCCCCCCCCCCCCTCCCCCTCGGTGTAATACATCCCTGGCGCCATTGCCACCTCCTCTTGTCTCTTCCCCTCTCTCCTCCAACCTCCACACACCCCTCCTCCCCTCCTCCTCCTCCTCCCATTAGATGTGTACTAGTTGATGGGTTCTTCAGCCCCTGCATGTCCAGTGTGTGTGTGTGTGTGTGTGTGTGTGTGTGTGTGTGTGTGTGTGTGTGTGTGTGTGTGTGTGTGTGTGTGTGTGTGTGTGTGTGTGTGTGTGTGTGTGTGTGTGTGTGTGTGTGTGTGTGTGTGTGTGTGTGTGTGTGTGTAGGGGGGAATAGGGGCGGGGGGGTGGGGGTGTTGATCTGGTGCTGAAGAACTACGCTAGTCGGTTACCCCTACTGCCCCCCCCCCCCCCCCACTTATCCCCCTTGGGGCGCTTGATTAAATGATTATGTTGGTTCCCTTGGACCGGGTGGAATTATGCCCAGCGCTCATTCAGTTGAGTCCCAGCTCCCACTGCAGTCGCTCTGTCTGTTGCATCCCGCGTTATCAAGCACATGTGGGTTGACGTGTTTACGAGTGTTGGTTCCAGCGGCGTCATGGCGATTGATTGATTGATTGAGTTAAGTGTCAACAGGCGAGGCGGTATGTTGTAGTTTGTCATAATAATAAACCATTGCTTAGACATGATGCATGCAGATGCACGCAACTGTCAAGGGGGGAACAACAACAACAGATTAGTGACCGGGCAACAGTGCAACGGTGCAGTAGGATCGTTTCGAACTGCAAGGCCGCAGTCGTAACGCCACGCAGGTTGAAAAAAAAAGAAAAAAAAAGGAAACAAAACCAAAATCCATGTTTACAGCGATCATCCCGGATAACCTTTTCGTGTTATTATAATTAATTTTGCAGTATTTTTCCGACATACAAATGTAGCCATTACTAGGAAACCGGACCAACAAGCCTCATATATTTCAGAAGGTCACCTCTTCAACGCCCGACCTGCAGGCCTGGACAGTGTTCATTGCTGGTATTTTTCCTCCAACGTAAACACAGTTAATGCTGCAAACGACCTCGCAATACTGGAAAGATTTACTCTTTTTCATTATTTCTTTTACTTAAGCACTTGTTTGGGTCCCGTGTTGTGTCTTTCTGTGGCCCTCTCTCGCGGGGCCCCGTTCTCCTCCAGTCAGGGGCCGGTGTGTTTAGGCTGTGCCGGACAGAGGGGGCTGTGTCCCTGCTCCCGGGGTTTTACGGGGTGTGAAATGCGAGCACCACACCTCAGCTGGAAGCCCTGACTGGGGGGGGGGGGGGGGGGCGGGGGGTTGCACTGGTTTGGCTGGGATCCTGCGTGGGGTGGGGGGTGGGGGGCGGGGGGGGTGTCTGCTTTCTCCGGGGGCGTCTGCCGCTTGGCTCGAAAGGCCCCAGAGTTGACGGAGCTGGAGGTGGCAGAGGAAACACCCCGGATGCTGACGGGCAAGCGGTCACCTGCCCAAACATACGGCCGCATACACACTCCCACACACACACTAATCGCGGGGATTAGTGTGTGTGTGTGTGTGTGTGGGAGCTCAATCATTGCTGCTAAGTCACCTGCAGCTACAAAAGCATGACCTCTCTGTCTCTCTGTCTCTCTCTCTACCCTCTCTCTTTCTCTCTTGCCCCTCTCTCGCCTTTCTCTCGCCCCTTCTCTGTTACACCCGTAGCACATTCTGCTGAGTCAGCCAGGGTCTAATGCTTCCCACATGGTGACGGCCCTGCTACAACGCTCAATCCAGGCCACTGGCACACACGCACACGCACCACACACACGCACACATGGCCCGGTTGCCCAGGCTCTGCTGCTCTGCGTTCTGAGTTACCGCATGGTTAATTCAACCCAACAGGCAAGCAAGGTCACAGAGTCAGAGGCACAGTTATATATACGTATACACAGATATACGACCGTTTCCTGAAAAGCCGGCGAAACGCACCTATGGAAACGTAAAACACTAGCTTGAGCTTCTTGTCATCATAATCCCTAGCCAGAAACGTGTGCAACGTCTTTTACTGGACCTTTGGTCATTGTATAGCTACGTGCAGCCTAACGTTTTGTGTATGCATCTGTTGTTCTTTTGAGGTTTTCTCTGAGCCAAACAGGGTTATAAGGTTTTCTGGGTGAGCTGACCTTACAGGTTGTGGTGCGTTTGTAGGTTTTAGTTGCGTCTTAGCCGGAGAAGAAAGTTTGTTCAAAGTGGTCTGCATTATGTTTCACAAAAGGCTGGTACTAAAAGCCTAAATGCCTGTTTCTTTCCCACATTGACGCTGCAGCCCTAGCAGGAGAAGGCCAAAGCCAGAAATGCCTAACCGCAGCCATCCGATCCCTCTCCTTGTCTTCTACACATGACCTAATATTGTGTCATCTTGATTCCAACCATGATATTCCTTCGACTATATCCTGTGGTTTACTCCAGATACTAGCGCTCTGGATGGTTTTTGGCGTCCTTCTGGTGCGCTTTAATGCACAAAGGGGTCGGGAGAGGACAGGAGATCTTCACACTGGCATGCAGTGCTCAGACACACATGGGTTTGCAAAATCCTGCAAGTTTCAGAGCTTGTCCTTGGAACGGTTGATTCACAGAACCCAGAATGATGGATTTGTTTATTGCTAAAGGGGAAAATATGGAACCAATCTGGTTGATAACGTATGTTAGTACTGGTCGTTTGTTGCGACACATTGTGTTTTGTGTTTAGCGTTTTGGATTTCGTAGTCGAGTTCCTCCATCTGTCGGGTCTGATAAAGCTATCACACGCTCTCTCAAACTAGCATAAACTTTGGACGGATGTCATTCTGTTGCTTTATGATATGACATATTTTCTTTTCCACGTCGAGTTGTAGGGGTCGGATAGTCGTGTTTTCATATTTGTTTGGAGTCCTATTCAGTGTCGGCGATATTCCATGCGGGCTCGTCTGATGCCGTTTGACTGTTACTCATATCTCATAACTCATGTCTCCTCTGCTACCTATTTGAGGTTTGCTTTCCACTTTGCTACACGTTGTGTTGTGTCCACCAAGACAAACACACTCCAGGCACTCTTGTCGATGCTTGTAGTGGCCACCTGCCTCTGCGGTCTATATATCCAAAAACCAGCGGTGTGACTTGTCTCTGGCCTTTCAACGTATGCATTGGACATGACTTACAGACCTGGACTTTTGCCTTGTGCTGTTTGTTTGTTTAGGCAGCAAAGCAGTCCGATGGAGTTGAAACAGAAGCTAGCAACGATGGAGCTTGGGTGGGGGGAAGGGGGAGGGTGAGGGAAAGAGAGAGGGAGGGTGAGGAGACGGGGTTTAAAGTAATATACCTATAGTTCCATATCGGCCAGGAAGAGGACCGTGTGGTAAAGGCATCTGTGTCTGCCACACTCATTCCTGCACTGGTCGTTGTAGAAGTGAGCCAACTGAATTTGAACTGTGTAATCACTAGTGAATCGCTCAGAAAGTGTACATGCTGTTAACAAGTCCAGACAACAATGCCCCCCATGTCCCATTATTGACAGGCTCTGACTTTTCATCTTAAAACATTCAAACACTTAGAGCAAAACGATTACAAATGCCGTGTTCATTGTGTAGTGTATAAACTCCAGTACCGGAGTTTCCAACTGCTGTTGTTGCCTAGCTACAGTCTGAGGATGAGGGTCAAACTACTAGACAGAGCTTCAGCTGTGCGGTCATCCGACCACTCTTTCTGGGGAAGTACTTAGAGAGAGAGAGAGCATGGCAGAGGGCCAGCGTCCCACGGGGGCCCGCTGTGACCACATGTCAACCTCTAGCACAGAGAGGATAGCATGTAAACCAAGCAGCAGCGGGAGGTGACCAGCATGTAGTTCCACTCACGGCCTACAGGTGGCTCACACTGGTTGGAGGCCGGAAGCTTGCTAAAACGTTATCGAAGATTAAATATGAATCCGTTTTGGCCATAGGCTGCTGCACGGCGGTCATTCGAGTCGCACGCTCAATGTCCTCCCAAATATGGATCGTTTCGGCTACTGGTGGCAGAAACGTCGACTAATGTTGTTGCTCCGAAGAAGGCAACGCCACACCCTCAAAACGGTTGTCCGATTTCGTTACGGTCTCTGATGTAAACACAATAGCCATGGCAGTAGTTGTCATGACACACACACACACACACACACATGCACACACACACATTCACAAATACATGCACACATGGATATAGATAGACATGCAGAACATCAAATGGGGGCACAGGCAGTAGTTAAAGTCAGTCACACTGTCAAGTTCACATATTTACACACATACACACACACACACACACACACACACACACACACACAGAATCAGCGCCAAACACAACGATATACAATGAACATTTTCATGTCACGCCACATGTATATACAAGCACTCTCTCTCTCTCTCTCTCTCTCTCTCTCTCTCTCTCTCTCTCTCTCTCTCTCTCTCTCTCTCTCTCTCTCTCTTACACACACACATTAATTCACACACACACACACAAACACTCACACACACAGCATGTGCACCTGGTGGAGACATTGCTGTGTGTGTTCTCACCTCTGCAGCCTGTCCTCCAGGCCTTATTACACCTATAATTACCCTAATTTCAAAAACGACTTCCTCCAGAATGGGGGATCTTAGTGTGTCATGTGTGTGTCTGTGTCTGTCAGTGTGTGTGTGTGCGTGCACGTGTGTGTGTGTCTGTGTCCAGTCTGAGCAGGCTCTGAGAATGAATGTAAGAGCAGGAATGAGGAGAGGAGCAGAAGGAGGAGTGAATGAGAGAGGGAGACGAGAGGGGAGGAGGAGATAGAGGAGATAAGGAGAAGAGAGGAGTGGGGGAGATGGAGGCGATAAGGAGAGGAGAGCAGAGGGGTAGAAGGAGAAGGAGGATGAAGGAGTCAGGTAATTCCATAATGTGGATATTCCAGAGCAACACAAGACTCAATGTTTACCTTACCTTGCTTGACCTTAACTACACAAACTAAGTACAGTACTTTCATTAAATCCTGCATAAAACGCTACCATATGAACCATAAGTGGTTACATCGGAGAGGAACGTATTTGGTTCAAAACCAACACATCTGGATGGAGATGCTTAGAACGATGAGGTTTAACCTATAAGGAGTTGCATGTTTCCAAAGGGCCTAACGATGCATATGAATGCTGATGTTAAGCAACAGGTCTTTAAAGAGAAAGGTAGGGGTTAAACACTTCACACGAAGATAGGTCATTAAGTCGCAGGTAGGGGTTAGACAGTGAATACAGAGACAGGTCATCAAGGAGCAGGTAGGGGTTGGACAGCGAATACAGAGACAAGTCATCAAGGAGCAGGTAGGGGTTGGACAGCCAATACAGAGACAAGTCATCAAGGAGCAGGTAGGGGTTGGACAGCCAATACAGAGACAAGTCATCAAGGAGCAGGTAGGGGTTGGACAGCCAATACAGAGACAAGTCATCAAGGAGCAGGTAGGGGTTGGACAGTGAATTCAGAGACAGATCAATAAGGACCAGGTAGGGGTTAGACAGTGAACATAGAGAGAAGACTATCCTATCCACTCCCCTGGCTCTGTGTCCACCCTAGTTCACCAGGCCAGTCAATATAACCAGCCATCCCAGTGTAATAAGGAGTGAATGCAGACCACAGCTGGCACTGCCGGGCTTCTGTATACGGCCTGAAGACTTCTCTACTTCAACCACAACTCTGTGTTGAAATGCGCTCCACTTTCAAACCAGAACTATGTCCACTCGGAGGGAGGTGGATATTGGGTGGCTTGCTGGAAGGCTGTCATGTGCGGGCTTCTGTCCGTGTGATGATACTCGATACGGCAGGGTGCTTTCTGAGGCTGGCTGCGCCATCAATCATGCGGAGAACCACCGCGATTGGACAAGTCCAGATTGAATGTCTAGACCAGAGCCATATATTTTTCCCAATTTTTATTATTGTTATGCAGTGCGGTAAATTCGATTTGCACACTCTCATGCAGGCACATGCATACATATGCTTACACACACACACACACACACACACACACACACACACACACACACACACACACACACACACACACACACATAGACAAGGCACTTGCACATGCACATGTGGGTTTTTAATTAACTATATTAAAAGTAAAGACCTTCAAGGGGTGTCTTTTGTAGAAACAACAAATTAGCGCATTCTAGGTGATTGCTAAGGCCTTGCTGTGTGGTGGCTCTGGTTATTCTGAAAGGTTGCTAGGATGTTGCTAGGGGGCCTGGGTTTTTGCCAGAATGTTCAAGCTGGCTGGCTGGTCTAGGTGGTTGTACCCCAACATTATCTTATTCAATGCATTCCCAGTGTGGAAATTGTCCTACTTTTTCTAGAACCAGGATGAGCGTTGTGGCGCAGAGTTCAAAATGACTCTCAAAACATTATCAGTCTCCTTTGACAGTGTTGTTTTTGAGATCATGCCAGCAAAGCATGTGGAGTTGAACTGGGTTGATTTGTTTTACGTTCATCACATGCTGGCTTGCGTCTAGTTTATCTTGAGCATGCTCTTATTGTTTCTTCCTGTCATTTCATTTTAAAGGTCGTGGAGGGACACAGTTTAAACATGGAGTCTGTTTACATTGTCCTCACTGCAGGTTCCTCTATATGCATCTCTCCTCTCTGTGGATCCCTCACCTTAAACAGTTCAGTGATTTATATTTGCTTTATTTCCTCTCTGTCATTCTCTCTCTTTCTTCCTCCCTTTCTTCCTGTCTTTCTCTCTTTAGTTTTGTCATACTTGTTTTCGCTTTCTTTCTCTCTCTTTCATTCTGTCATTCTTGCTACATAGCTCTTTCTTTTAGTCATTTCAGTCTTTTTCTTTCTTCCTTTCTCTCTTGTCTTTTCTTTCTGCTCTCTCTATCTCTCTCTTCCTCTCTCCTCTCCATCTCTGTCCGTCTCTCTCGTGCGCTAGATTGAGATCTCTCCCTGGTTTTCCCATCATGCTCGGCTGCTGTGCTGCGGTTGCAAGCGCCTTGATTTACGGTGGCCCGTCTCCATAAAGGAGGAGAAGGAGGAGAGGAGAGGCAGGAGAAAGTAGAGCACGTCAGTACGTCTGCTCCTTCACGGTGGGACATTGAGTGTGGTGATAACGCCGCCGAGCTGTCGATGGCATGCCGGGGGCTTCACACCTACGATTAAGTTAGGGGCGGAGAAACATGTCCACCTGTGACCGTCCCTGCCCTCTGCGTGTGCTGCGTTGACATTACTGCTCTGTCCCGCCTTATTCTCCCCTGTCTCTCCCCCCTCTGTTTCTGGGCCTCTCCCTCTCACTGCCGTCTCCCTCTGTCTCCTCTCTCTTGTTCTCCTCTCTCAGGTCTCTGGCCTTTAATATGGGGTTAGACAAAGAACTTCTACCGACTGATGTCACCGCAACTCTTGAGTGCGATGACATCACCACTCCAGGTTTGGAGCATGTTTTGGCTAGTGTTGTCCGTGCTGTCATCGGCGCAGTTTGTTTCAGCGTCCATGCCGTGTAAAATTTCAGATTTCAAATGGCTCTAAAAGTCCTTGAGTTGAAAGTGACCAAACGATGATATACGGTGATCCCGGTGATTCAGAGGGTGCTCCTGGGAGTGCTGGAGCCCCACCACCGCGTCTAGACGGTCGATTTACGAACCTAAACCTCGAAAAAGTACAAAAGTGACAGTTTAAGGTCCGACGAAGTGCTGAGACACGCCGAAGAGATGGCGAAGAACGAAAAGAGTTTTCAATTTGAGTTTAACTTCTGTTCACATGCAAGAGGGTCACGATGCACGTGTTAGTCGATGGCACACAAGAGTCAACACGCAACAGACTGGGTCAAAATGGCAGTCACGTGTTCAATACGTGTTAATACTGACTGGTATTACCACTGCCAGGGTTAGCAGTTCGATTCCCACTGGGGCCACTGGGCTCACAGTATGCACTTTGGATAAAAGAGTCCAACAAATGCCAGTAGATAGATAGATAGGAGGATGTATGGATGGATAGATGGATGGATGGATGGATAGACAGACCTCCATCTTGTGAGGTCCTGTGGAGGATGTTCTTTAGAATAACTCTGAATATAAACAGTATAAAAACTTGGAAAATTAAGCCATGAGGGAATCTTAAATTAGTGCTAGTGGGTAAAAACACTTCTAACACTCCTCTGTCTTCTCCATCTTTGAAAGCCTTCTAATCCCCATCCCCAAGGTTCCATTCCTTTTACTTTTTTAGTTATTAAATGTTTTATAATTGCACTCCTGAGATTTGTCAATTCCAGTCATGACCACAGTTTTTATTCAACACTAACTTGAGCTTTGCGAGGTGGGATTATCCAAACCCACACGCGTGAAGAAATGTATCAGAAATATGATTTATATTTCCGTGCAGTTTCAGTTGATCAAACGGGGAATTATCTCCATCTTATGTTTATATTCATTCTACTATCCATATATATTATTTATATACAGTTTCATGACTGACATTTATATTGGGGAATTTGAAACCAGTATGACACCACTTTAAATCAAAAACATAACCGAGGCAGGCGGCCATTTTGTATCCCTCCATGGCAGAAGCCTGGTTCTAAATTGTGACTTAGGTCCATGCTAACTGTTGGGTCTCGACTCGACCCCTCTCGCGCTGTATATCTTGGTCTCGTGCTGTGATTTATGCCTGGAATGTACACGCGTGTGCTGCTCCAGCTCATGACATCCAGTCCAATAATATTAAGTCATGCCTCATGCATGCATTCATCCGTACTATTTTACCACACACACACACACACACACACACACATCTGTGTTTGTTATGTTATTAAATAAATATGGAGAGCACACACACATGTATGGATACGTAAAACACACGGTCACACACACACACACACACACACACACACACACACACACACACACACACACACACACACACACACACACACACACAGTGTGGGCTCTCAGCCGCCCATAGTCTGGATGAACTTCCCCTCTCTATCTAATGTCTTGGGGGATTTCCTGTGCTCCTCGTAAGGAACAGTTGAGTGGTGCTGCAGCGTGGCCAATCCTGAGCGCACTCCCCGTCCGCCTGTCGACCGCTGACTCTCCCAGGCCCCAGCCGGGCGTTCTTCTCAACCAACGTCTTACGAGAGGTCAGGCTCCTGATCCACTGAAATGAGTTCGTGTTTGGTTCCTTCTCCTGGTCGCCCGGAGGACCGTGGGGCCGATCGGACTACGGTGGATGGCTCTCCATGCGTGGTAGCCTGCCACAGTGCAGTGCAGTTCGCCAGATGTCTGACCCTTCTTCGTGGAAAGGTGGGAGACTCAAAACCATGAGACGACGGAGGCCTTGTTTTGAGCAGGAGAGGGTTCAGAAAGATAAGGGGTTCCCTAAACACATCTGATATTAAATGCAGGAAGCGTTTGAATGTTATTGTGTTACTTGTGAGTGTATGCTATACATTTGTTCCATCATACACCACAGGAGGGTTGTAGCACAAACGATTTGCCACCCAAAACTCATGCCCAGCCAGATGTCTATGTATGTGTAGAGTTGCATATCATGTCTGGTTGGTATATTATTAATTTTACTGTAAAATAAATAGACAGACGCTTCAAATCTTAGTATCTATTGAAGCTGTGAACAGAGGGCTTTCAAATCACTAGTTCTACGTCGGAGCGTTGCCCGAGTTTTATTACATTTTGTGCCTTCGTTGTGAATTGTTCTTGGACTGTTTTCACCCTGACCTTTCCATGTTTGAGAGACCCCTGTGTGCCAGAGTAGAATTAGACTAGATCCGTGCTGACATTTGGGAATGTGTTCAAGGGAAATGGCTTAAACCGATCCAAAAATGGCCGCCACTCATTGCTGTGTTGATTTACTGTATATCCTCAGATCCCAAAGGAAGAAAGACAGAATGAACGAAAGAACGAAAGAAAGACAGAAACTTTAATAAAACGACAAAACCGATACAATTAGATCACATGAATGTAATAGTCATTAACAAAAGAACTGAAATAATATAAAAGCAGGCAAAAAAAGAACATTGCAAAATAGTTAAACATTTGGATTCGAACAAGTAATTTCTATTTGACCGTGTACTATTAATCAATTAATATCGTCAGAGTAATCTTCCAGAGAATCACGTTATATAAACCACTACCCTACCAATTGATATCATATGTTCACCCTCATCTGGTAAAACCGCTGACTGGGCCAAAATGTTGGGGCCTCCAATGAATAAATCATGAATGACATAATATTCTCTTCATGTCTTTTTTCTTCTTGAGATCATTTTAAGCATTGTTAGCATTATAAGCATTAAATCCATTGCTTCCTGTGGTATTTCCAGCCCTCCGGGGGTGTGAGAGTCTATCCGGGTGGGGCCCCCAGCCCCGGGTGGGGCCCCCAGGACCCAGACCTCGCCCTGGGTCCTGGGGCGCTGGGCTGTGGGGCCTCAGGTCTACGGGCCCCGGGTCTCTACCAGGAGTGTTTAGATAGGTGTGAACGCAGCTTAGGCCTGGCCAGGGGTGCCAACTGTCACAGCTCTCAGGTTTCTGGTTTAATGAAATGATGTGGGAAACTGCTTACCCCGTAAGCTCAGCAGATGTGGATCGGTGGTGGGGATGAGGGAGTGGGAGTGGTGGTGGTGGTGGGGGAGTGGTGGTGGGGGAGTGGGAGTGGTGGGGATGAGGGAGTGGTGGGGAGTGAGAGTGGTGGTGGGGGAGTGGGAATGGTGGTGGGGATGGCGGAGTGGGAGTGGTGGTGGGGGAGTGGTGGTGGTGGGAGTGGGAGTGGGGATGGGGGAGTGGTGGTGGTGGGGGAGTGGGAGTGGGGATGAGGGAGTGGGAGTGGTGGTGGTGGTGGTGGTGGTGGGGGAGTGGTGGGGATGAGGGAGTGGGAGTGGTGGTGGTGGTGGGGGAGTGGGAATGGTGGGGATGAGGGAGTGGGAGTGGTGGTGGTGGTGGGGGAGTGGGAATGGGAGTGGTGGTGGGGAGTGGGGGAATGGAGTGGTGGTGGGGAGTGGGGGTGGTGGGGATGGGGGAGTGGGAGTGGTGGTGGGGGAGTGGGAGTGGTGGGGATGGGGGAGTGGGAGTGGTGGTGGGGGAGTGGGAGTGGTGGGGATGGGGGAGTGGGAGTGGTGGTGGGGGAGTGGGAGTGGGAATGGTGGGGATGGGGGAGTGGGAGGGGTGGTGGGGGAGTGGGAGTGGTGGTGGGGGAGTGGGAGTGGTGGTGGGGATGGGGGAGTGGTGGTGGTGGTGGGGGAGTGGGAGTGGTGGTGGGGATGGGGGAGGGGGAGTGGTGGTGGGGGAGTGGGAGTGGTGGTGGGGATGGGGGAGTGGGAGGGGTGGGCTGCGGGTTAATTGGAAGATCATGGGGGAAAAAAGAAAATGACAAATTGTCTATTGTTCATTTTACCGTAGGCAAGGCATTTGAAGTGTGGTTTTGCACGTCTGCTTAACAGGGTGCTATTCAGATGTATTGCATTCTGTGTGACTGTGCATGTGTGACTGAGTGTGCGTGTGCCTGTGCCTGTGCGTGTAAGGACTGTTCTTTTTTCCATGATGATAGTATAGATATGCTTCTTTTCATGGATTTCAATTCTTTTTAGCAGTTTTTTTCAGTCCTGCTATCTCCCTCTCCGTTCCTGCATATAACGTTTGTACGTAAAGTTTACACAGAGAATCACAGACTGACAACCAGGTCCCACGGCGAACATCATCAAGCATGTGTATATGTGCACATTTATGTGTGTGCGTGTCTGTTTGTGTAATAAACGAAAAGCTTTCCTTCTGGTCCACATCGGACATGCAAGTGATTCACTCTTGCCTCTCCATAGTGATAGGTTAATCATCTGTTCACGAACCACACTTCCATAACCAAACCTCGGCAGATTTCTGCGATTTCATCAACACAAGACACAAGTCCAGTCAGAGTTCAAATCAAAGTCACGACGCCAGCCCCTCTCTCTTTTACACGCTCCAGCAAGCTTGCAGATTGTTGATACATTTAATTGTCATATTCACTTTTACTTTACCCACTGGAGGTTAGGTTCCATTCTCCAAGAAAGACCAAGGTAGCATTTTTGGACGTTTCACAGACTCAAAACCATGTTCCTTCATATCCGCCAACTGTGCAAAAGCAGCGCATGCTTATGCACTGACACCGATGATAAAGGCACACTCACGTCACACCTGACGTAAGATGCTGAGCGCAGTGCCGGATCCCAGGGATATTACGTTATCCTTAATGAAAACCATCTCCCAACCAAACCCCAGCCGTCCCCTTTGTCGGGACTCTGCGAGGAAAAAGCTCTCCCATGAGGGTGATATCATTTCTGCACGTCTGAAACCCTTCATCTGGACACCAGCAGGGTGGAGTGGGCCTGCTGAGGTGAGGGGTGGAGGCGGCCATAACAGCAACGAGCAGATGGTGTCAGCAAACTCCCTGTGCCAAGGGTTCCTAGACAGCCCTGTGGTCAAAGACCTGTTTTCTTCACTCCTCTTGGAAGCCTGATTTGTTGGACGACACAAGTTGTCCAAAACCTTGTCACCGGACCGCTGAATGCTGAACGCTGGTCTTCTTTAACGGCTTGAGGTCATCCAGTGCACGCGTATGAGTTCAATTTGTGATGTCACAAATAGATTGAACTGAGTTTTTCCTTGCACTTCTGAGGGGTTAAGGTTAAGGGGGTTGATGAAGTCGATGAGGTTAATGAGGAGATGAGAATGTCCTCATAAGGCCAGAGTTATAAAATGTGTGTGTTAAACAACACATGCTTTATGATATAGATGCGTTTTTATATGGATGCTGTAGGTAACATCATCTGCTGGTTTCTGGTTGAAGACTCAACATATACCCAACCTATGCAATGTATATTTTTATACATCTATGCTTATACACCTTATCACTGGATCTTCATTTGATTCCTCCAGATGTGTTTCATCACTCCTAATACTACAGTAATGTGGGAAATTACCAGTTGGTCATTTTGTTCATTTTAGTGCACAGGAATGATATTTTATTAACAAAATGTGCTCCTGATTAAAACAAACTTACACTGTTTTGTTTTTTACTTAAGCTATTTTCTGTATTTCTGGGCTGTAACAGCTGTTATATAGTTCTACTATAAGCAAAATATAGTTATGTTATAAGCTGCAAAGCAGACAAGCTTCCCCACACGCTAGCCAGAAAGGTGCTAATGTAATTCCACATCTATTCATGTATCTGAATTTCTTTTGGACAAAGAATGTAAATGTACAACCGATCAAAAGATCTTCTCTGAAACAGGCTTCTGGATCTGTGTTTGGAAAGCGGACTATTATCGCTTTTACTCTGAAGGAAAGAATTGTGATTGCACCATCAAAATATCCTCAATTGAGAATCCTACTCCTACCTAATCTTCAAGCCAAGGCTGGCACCATTTCAAACTCTTTAAATGATTCTTAGAAGTAGAACCGTGGGTCGGTTTAAAGTAACCAGGTCTTTGGTTGGCAAGGTCTTGTGTGCTTTTAGTTTGAAAACGATATGGGGTCAAAATAGACTCCAGTTGTTTTCTTCGTTTTACCACCATATGTATTTCCTTCCCTGCTGTTGACCCATATAGAACTAGGGTGAATTTTGTGTGACCACCCTTGATTATCTTTATATTTAGAGTTTTTAGTTCTTTTCTGTAGTTTATCTTAATTTCACTTAATCTACCACTGACATGTTTGCTTGAATGTGTGTGTGTGTGTCTGTGTGTGTCTGTGCGCATGTGTGCCAGTTTGGGTGTGTGTTTATTTGTGAATGTGCGTGTGCATGTGTGCCAGTGTGTGTGTGTGTGTGTCTGTGTGTAAATGTGCGTGTGCCAGTGTGTGTGCATGTGTGCCAGTGTATGTGTGTGTAAACAACATGCCATCTGTAAGATGCCACTCCCCTCCCCCAGGGGGGTGAGGTGGGGAGGTTGGTGGGGAGAGAAAAAGATTTGGAAAACCCCAGACTCCTGGCAGAAGTATCTGGGTTAACACCCCTGCTGACTGCTGGTGGAAACAAACAAACACACACGCACAATCAAACACACACACATACACAAACACACACAGGGGGAAGCGGGAAAACTTGACTAAACACCCTCTCCCCATAGTTACCCCTGGTGAAGAGGTTAACAGGAGATGTTTTCAGCATAGTGAAAACTTAAACAACACTCAATTGAATAGCTTCCCCCACACACAGTTACAATTACAGTTATACCTACGTATTTTCCTTCTATTTTTTTTTTTGCTTGTTTTGGCCTGCTCTTGTCATCACTCTTAAACTCCTTTAGTCCGTTCGCCGTCCTTTCTTTTCCTATTCTTAATCACATGTCTCCATCAATTTAAAGTAACCTGTTCCTAAAATATTTCCCCGACCTCGGCCAACACAGCAAGAGCCTACAGAAAACCATTAAAGCAGAAAATGACATCATCCTCATCCTCATATTCTACTTTTACAGGGTTACTGGCTACTCATTTTCTATCCTAGCATTGGCACGTTTTGAACAATAAAAGTCAGCTGGGATTAGACTCATGTCTCATTGAAACACTGTGGTCACTATGCTAAGCATCCTGCTTGCTGCCCTACTTAGTTGTGACTCAGTATATTTCATTAAGGTCCTCACTGTTGGGCCGGGGTTCAAGCAGCCAAGGCAACAGGACCCTGTATGTCTTGGACTGTAGCAGTCTTCTGCACTCATTAAGTTATAACTTCAGCATCCCTAGCTGTATTTTAGTTATCAACTCTTTCAGGCTCCATTTGTATGTCCAACTTTTTCAGGCTCCATTTGTATGTCCAACTTTTTATGCCCAACTTCCTAGATCGCATTTGAGTAAATGTTTTGAATCCATTATTTTGATTTAGGTGTACCAGAAACAATACAATGAGCTATCTCGACTAAAATATCGTTGTGCTTTGTGAAACAAATCGAAACTTGGCCTTACAGTAGCCGATCTGGGATGGCAGTATCCAAGCAACAGCCAGCGTTTACGAGCACGTGCCGTGGTGACCATAACACGCCTTGGCGGGTTCCCGAGGAAAGGTCTCATGAAAGAGCATGTGACACGGGAAAAACATGTGACACACACACACATACCCACATACACACACACACACACACAGCAGGCACAACAAACATG
The DNA here is from genome assembly GCA_026745465.1 of Lota lota. Classification (NCBI taxonomy): domain Eukaryota; kingdom Metazoa; phylum Chordata; class Actinopteri; order Gadiformes; family Lotidae; genus Lota; species Lota lota. The sequence continues at coordinate 1,236,982 of JACYXH010000129.1, read as the reverse complement.
TCTGGGCAGTGAAGGGGGTGTGGGGGGGGGGGGGGTGAGTAGATGGTTATGAGGTCATGTCCGTGTAAAGACAGTAGTTGAGTAAAGGAGAGTTTAAATGTCTTTCAAATGTTATTCCTGCCCATGTGAAACACTCTGAATTTGCCTTGCCTTGGCTATGTCGGAACAGAGGAAAGGAACCGAGGTGAGGAAGAGATAGCCCAGAAGGAGAGAGGAAGCGACTAACAGAGACAGAGCAGTGGATGACAGGGGTGCTGCTGCGGTGAAGACAGAACGACGGGAGGCGAAGAAAGAGAATGATAGATGAAGTGGGGAACAGGGGAAAGAGAACGTGATACGCAACATAAGCGGGGCAATCCATCCAGTTCCTCTCTGAGGATCACCGCAGTGGGCCTGTGGAAGCCCAGCGCCCACCGAACACTACCTCTCTTTCTCTCTTTCCCGGTGGCCTGCTCAGCTGCCCAGCAGAGTCCACACACACACACACACACACACACACCGGTCTCCCTGGCCACCGCTGGATCACTGCCCAGCTGGAGGATGGTACAGGATAGTCTCGTCGTTAAGGGTGTTTGACTCCCCAGCTGGAAGGTTGTGGGTTCGAACCTCCAATGTCCACAATCTCTACCTGTGGGTCTCCTTGAGCACCTCGTTAATGGCATGTAACTGAAACTCACTGCAAGTTAAAACTTTGAATAAAACCATCTGTACAATGAATAACTACAAATAGGGAAATATTATGACTACTTTCTTTGACACGATTTAACCCACCGTACCTAAGTATACCCTACAGGTAGGCCCCCAGCATTGGGGGTCAAACCAGCAACCTTTCGGCTGCAGGTCAGACGCCCTTAACCTCTACTAGATCTTCCGATCCTGCCCCAGAAGAAACACATTGCACAAGTTCTCGCGGAGAACTAGGCAAGGCAAGGCAAGATCATTTATACACCATGCAAACACAAGGCCATGCACCGTGCTTTGCAAAGGCCGAAACCAATTTAAAAACATTGAAAGGACAGTCATTAAAAGTCACTGGATGACAGGAGGGCTGGAGGGACAGTGTCCTGGTGAGGCTCGCAGCGTGGGCCGTCGGCCAGGATCCACAGCATCTGGTTCCCATCCGGCTCTTCGGGGTTTAGGGTGAACCACCCCGGGGTTCCAGGTGCAGGGGAGCTGCTTCCAGGGACCGTAACACTGGATAGAGGAAGCAGAGGAGGGGGAGGATGGGAGGGGAGGGGAGAAGGAGGATGGGAGGTGGAGATGTAGAAGGAGGGGAGGGAGGGAGGTTGGAATGAGGGGAGGAAGGAGTGAGGAGAGGTGAAGAGAGGATGGGAGAGGATACGAGGATAGGGCAAGGAGATAAATGGGGAAGGAGAGAGGAGATGTTAGGAGAGGAAGGGAATGATAGGGGTGGCAGAAGATGGCAGGAGGAGTGGAATGGAGAGGTGCAAAGGTGAAGGGAGGCTACATAATAACAAAGAAGGAAGAGGAGGAAGAGATAGAGAGATGTTGGGAGAAGAGAAAGAGGGAGCGAATGAAAAAGTGTCCATGCTAAGAAACAGGGTAGATCAAGCTTTCCACAAATGAAGCCAGAAGTCCATTCAAGTTCCCCAACTGCAGAGCAACAGTTGCCATGCTTGGTCATTTTCTTAAAATGCAAACAGCAATTAAAAAATGCTGTGCAATCTAGCAATTAAAAAATACACAAAAACAAATGGATGCTAAAAGCATGCATCCATGCACTTGGTGTAATATGTGTTGTATTTAAGTTGGCCTCTGGGCCTTCGGGTTGACGTTGTATCCTTAAAAGCTATTGGCTTTTGGTCTGCATGATGACCATATTTATAAATCCTTATAATCGTTTAGTTGAAATTGAAGCCAGATTTAGGACTATTCTGATCACAGATGCATAATAAGATTGTTAGGGCATTTTTGACCTGGGTTCCCTCTCCTGACTATCTCTGACATCTAGTGGAATCAACCAGAAAGTACACATCTGATCATTTCAGTGCACTATTACTATGGCGCTGGGTCGGGTGTATAATTGCAAACATGATTATTAGTAATAGAATAGTATTATTCTTCTAATCGTCATTATTCAAATCCAAAGCTACAGTACAGCAAATAGGCCTATTATTCATATGCATTGTCCATTATTTGTATACTTTAGAATAATTAATTGGCTTAAGTTGGCTTTGGCTATTCCTTTCATTAATTTCATTGAGTAAGTTACACTCTGGAATAACTCAGCTAATCGCCGAACAATTAAATATAGATAGGCCATTTGTAGCACAGTCTGACGCTTTGGTTTTGAAAGCGCCAGGACCCACGTTAACCAGAGCCCTTCAGATAGATCCTCTAAGTGGCTCTGATGTTAACCAGAATTCCATCGTATTTTCCTACATGTTCGCCGTTGCCGTGAGCTTTAATTTTGAAAACGCCGGAACCCTGATAGCCGGAAGTGTCTTTTATTCTCTGCAGTGTTGTTGTCTACCTCCACTGCGTTGTGTGGATTGAGTGAAGTCGGAATAGTTGCACAGACATTTAGTATTTAAATAGCGCCTGGGAGCTATATCTGCTACCATGTATGATCCAGATGAGGGTAAGGACGTGTTCTTTTGAGTGAGTCGTAAACGATGATATTATAGTGAGTTTTATTGTATGGAGCTCACCGTAGCGTTCATTCATCCCAGAGCCAGGCTAATGTAACTAGCCGGCTAAGGTAGCCGAAGCTAATGGCGCGCTACTTTGACGGGACCTTTTGGGCTTTGCTCACATGCTAGCTTTATAGCTGGTATATAAAGTTGTGTAGGATTCTGATGATAAATACTTTATTCATCCTGTTGGGAAAGTATGTGTAAATAAATGTGCTTTCAAACACAATGTGCATTAAGAAATGTGCATGTATACACACTCAAATGTACATCGAAAATGTGCAGACATGAAATATACTTAACTATAAGTAACGTCGCATACTTTTTGGGTGAGTTGGGAGGGAATTGTCACATTCCAACTCATTTTCAAAATAAGTATATTAAACATAGCATATGAAATAAAAACAGCTTTGATTTTTGATTATGATAACAGTAATTACTTTCCCCTTAGCTGAATCATATCTGTAATTCCAGAGACCCAGTATGACGAAGATGAAGATGAAATCACCTCCGATTTGTGGCAGGAAGCCTGTTGGATTGTTATCAGGTATTTCACCTTTCAGATATATAATTCTGTTGGCATAAGTGAGATTATGAAAATCGAATTGTTTGTTCATGCATTGGCCTTTTAGTTGTCTAGAATTTGGCTTGAAATATAACATCTTTGAAGGAGTATATTGCATGTTTTGTATTGAATGAATATATTCTACTGTCAGCAATACTTCTTGGCATACAGTGTCTTGTCAAGACGTCATTGCTCAACCAAACACTCTTATTCAGTACACATTACAGATCTAGTTAGTACTAGTTTCGAGAGAAAAAAAAAAGACGAACAAATGTCCTCTTCTTCTAGCTCGTACTTTGACGAGAAGGGTCTGGTGCGACAGCAGCTGGATTCGTTCGATGAGTTCATCCAGATGTCCGTCCAGAGGATCGTGGAGGACGCGCCGCCCATCGACCTGCAGGCTGAGGCCCAGCACACCTCCGGGGAGGTGGAGGATCCGGTGAGAACCACAGCTGATGATACTAATCATCATTGTTAATGATAATAATAACTCGTTGCACAGTTGGGTCTCACTCTCCAGGGTCCCTGGTCACAACATATGGATTCAGTCATGGGATAGGAAACGAGAATGCCGTTTGATTCCATCTTTACACGTTTTCCTTAACATTAAAATAGACTGAAGTTGCCTTTTTAATTGCTGTTGTGTTTCTTATATCACAGAGGCTGGGAATTAATGGGTATGGGGGCAAGGGTAGTCGAGTGGTTAGGGTGCTTGACTCCCAGCTGAAAGGTTCTGGGTTTGAGTCCCAATGTCTGCAGTCTACCTGTAGGCATCCCTGAGAAAGATGCACTAACCTCTACCTCATTTGCATTGGGTAAAAGCGTCTGCTTAATGGCTAAATAGTAGTAATGGTAGGTTTGGCAGCTTGAATCAATAATCTCATGCCACCTTATTTCTTGTGTACACAGCCGCGCTATTTGCTGAAGTTTGAGCAGATCTACCTGTCCAAGCCCACCCACTGGGAGAGAGACGGCGCCCCTTCTCCCATGATGCCCAACGAAGCTCGCCTCCGCAACCTCACGTACGTTCTCCTCTCTTCAGACCCGGGATTGGTCCTCACACACTGGACGGGTTTTCCCTGCTTCTTCGTTGAGAATAGCTCTTTCAAAATGGGTTCCTCCAATTCTCTATTACCACTATTCACTATTGACCGGACGCTATAACCCATAGCACCTGTGGATCGCCTCCACAGGTAATCCAGTCATTCATATCGGAAAGAAAACCCTTCTGAGTGTGTGTGGGTGTGTGCTGACATGTCTCCTCGCGCGTGGCGTCCAGGTACTCCGCCCCTCTCTACGTGGACATCACCAAAACCATCATCAAGGAGGGCGAGGACCAGCTGCTGACCCAGCACCAGAAGACCTTCATCGGCAAAATCCCCATCATGCTCCGCTCCACCTACTGCCTGCTCAGCGGCCTGACGGACCGTGATCTGTGTGAGCTCAACGAGTGTCCTCTGGACCCCGGCGGCTACTTCATCATCAACGGCTCCGAGAAGGTAAGGGGTTTATAGAGTTACTACCGCGGCAACGCTACCGCGGCAACGCTACCGCGGCAACGCTACCGCGGCAACGCTACCGCAGCAACGCTACCGTGGCAACGCTACCGCGGCAACACTACCGCGGCAACGCTACCGTAGCAACACTACCGTGGTAACACCGCTCTGCTTACTTCTGAGCCAAGTTTGATCGTTTTCTCAAAGGGATCTGGGGGTCAGGGCTGGTGGTTGATGTGCGCTATGAGGAATGGTGCTCTTCAATGAACGAGCTTGTCTTTTAAGATAAGCCTTTATTACCCCCTGAATGGGAATTAAACCACAGTTAATTGTTTTAATGGGATGTGAATTTTCTTTATATTGTCGTTTATGGTTTTGATTTCTGTTGTGTGTGTGCGTGCATATATAATACACATTATACATGCATGCAGGTCCTGATCGCCCAGGAGAAGATGGCCACCAACACAGTGTATGTGTTCGCCAAGAAGGACTCCAAGTACGCCTACACAGGGGAGTGTCGCTCCTGCCTGGAGAACTCCTCCCGCCCCACCAGCTCCATCTGGGTCAGCATGATGGCCAGGGGAGGCCAGGTGAGTACACACCCACAGCTACCTGTAAACTCTCCCCTGGATTTACTGTATATCCCCTGTAGTGTGGTGGTGGGTTATCTTTACCCTCACCGGGGTGTACAGTATATCACCTGTAGTGTGGTGGTGGGTTACCTTTACCCTCACCTGGGTGTACTGTATATCACCTGTAGTGTGGTGGTGGGTTACCTTTACCCTCACCTGGGTGTACTGTATATCACCTGTAGTGTGGTGGTGGGTTACCTTTACCCTCACCTGGGTGTACTGTATACCACCTGTAGTGTGGTGGTGGGTTACCTTTACCCTCACCTGGGTGTACTGAATATCACCTGTAGTGTGGTGGTGGGTTACCTGTAAACTCTCAACCTGTAGCATAGTTATGTGGATTTGGATTTAGTAACTCAGAATTCCAATTAGCTGGCACAATTCCGTCCTTCCGAAACGTCCTTCCTTGTCCATTAAAATGTCGCTAATTAAGAAATTGTCATTTCGTTGGCATCCACGTTGGGATCTGCTGAGTGGGTCTCTTGTTTTGCTGTCCACATTGGCCTTCAAACCCAGAAACCTTTCTATCCTAACCACTCCCCCCCCCCCCCCCCGTCGTCCCCCTGTTCTCAGGGAGTAAAGAAGAGCGCCATCGGCCAGAGGATCGTGTCCACGCTGCCGTACATCCGGCAGGAAGTGCCCATCATCATCGTGTTCCGAGCGCTGGGCTTCGTGTCCGACAGAGACATCCTGGAGCACATCATCTACGACTTTGACGACCCCGAGATGATGGAGATGGTAAACGCCGTTGAACCTCGCGCGGGCGCCGTTTGGCCGGCAGGTCAGGTCAGGTCAGGTGTGTGTGTGTGTGTGTGTAACGCGTGTGCGCGGATCGCGGTGTCCCCTCAGGTGAAGCCCTCCCTGGACGAGGCCTTCGTCATCCAGGAGCAGAACGTGGCGCTGAACTTCATCGGCTCCAGGGGCGCCAAGCCCGGCGTCACCAAGGAGAGGAGGATCAAGTACGCCAAGGAGGTGCTGCAGAAGGAGGTGCTGCCCCACGTGGGAGTGAGCGACTTCTGCGAGACCAAGAAGGCGTACTTCCTGGGGTAGGAGCATCGCAGCGAGCACAAAGTACACAAGTTATATTAATAAATAAAATAAATAAATAAATAAATTTAGAAATAAATTCTAAATAAAAATATTTTATTTAAATAAAAATATATATTCACACAATATAGGACTATATTAAAAAAAAAATGTAAACATTGCATACAGTTGTGGTACATTTACATTATTTATGCTATACATTACGACAGTTATACATAAAGTTATGGTATGGTCTTCTGAAGTCTATGCTTTAGGATAGAAATATGGTCATTGTTTTATAAATCAGGCATTCATTATGATTATGTTTACATTGGGGTCGAAGATAACACTTAAACTGGCATGGAGTGGAAGTACAACACATGATCAAACATGACCTCCCTGTGATGGTGAAGTAAAGGTTAGCTGTGCTTTATATTCATCTTTTCTTCTTTCAGGTACATGGTTCACAGACTACTCCTGGCCGCCCTCGGGAGGAGAGAGCTGGATGACAGGGATCACTATGGCAACAAGAGGCTGGACCTGGCCGGACCGCTATTGGCTTTCCTCTTCAGAGGGTGGGGCTTGACACAATCTATTTTGTTTTCAATGTCCTGATTGGATCGCACATTTATATACCATGATGATCATTTGATTTACGGGTTCTACAAAGTGGGCTGGTTCACAGAAAGCATCTTCTTAATTTGAGTCCCAGAGGCCAGTGCTTTATGTCTGAACTATATCTACGGATCTCCTCAGTGTCGACACACAAGTGATCCTCCTCTTCCTCCTCCTCCTCCTCCTCCTCTTGTTTCCAGGATGTTCAAGAACCTGCTGAAGGAGATCCGCATCTACGCCCAGAAGTTCATCGACCGCGGGAAGGACTTCAACCTGGAGCTTGCCATCAAGACGCGCATCATCTCCGACGGCCTCAAGTACTCTCTGGCCACAGGCAACTGGGGCGACGTGAAGAAGGCCCATCAGGCCAGGGCCGGAGTGTCCCAAGTGAGATACCTTGCCTCCCTTTCCCACTATTGAGTCGTTTGGCGGATGCTTGTGTCCACACTGACTCGCAGTAGAGTCAGATACTTGTCATTAAGGAGCAGGTAGGGCTTAGGCCCCATTCGTACAGGTAGGATGCAGACACTGGGGATCGAAACCCAGGAGCTTTTCTTTCGCCGGGAGCCTCCACGCTTTCCTGAAACGTAACAAACGGGAACCCGTTTCTAAGGAACCAGTACGGGTTAAGACATCCTGCTTGTGTTTCTCCCTCAGGTGTTGAACAGGTTGACCTTCGCCTCCACGCTGTCTCACCTGCGCCGCCTCAATTCGCCCATCGGCAGGGACGGGAAGCTGGCCAAGCCCCGCCAGCTGCACAACACCCTGTGGGGCATGATCTGTCCTGCCGAGACCCCGGAGGTACGGTGCTCAGGATATGTGTGTTGTATGAGTAGCACGAGGTGCACTTGTATCACCAAACGTGGCGCTTACAAATTCATTCAGTATTTAGTCATCCTGCAGATACATTCACCCAAAAGGACGGCAGCGTACATTTGTAGAGGCACGTCATTTATGAGCATGCGGCATCGGGATCGGCAGCCTGCTCTAGAATACGTAAAGGTAGGCCTTTCGGCCGGTTATCAAACACCATGACCGTCCTGCCCCCATTAAGGCACCCAATCAACACTGGAGCAGCTGCAGAAATCCAAAGCGCAGAGTAGCTAGGTGAGGTAAAGGGGAAGTAGCAATTCATTGTAGAACAGACCATAGTATGAGAGATTATTTAAAGTAGCGTGCAGAATAACAAAATGGCATGATGTCTTGCTTGTTGTTAATGCACATTTCCCTCACTGTCGCCCCCCCCCCCCCCCCCCCCCCCCCCCCCCCCCCCCCGTGCAGGGTCACGCTGTAGGTCTGGTGAAGAACTTGGCCCTCATGGCATACATCTCTGTAGGCTCCCAGCCCTCTCCCATCCTGGAGTTCTTGGAGGAGTGGAGCATGGAGAACTTGGAGGAGATCTCTCCGGCTGCCATCGCAGAGTTAGTCTCGCGCGCGCGCACACACACACACACACACACACACACACACACACACACACACACACACACACACACACACACACACACACACACACACACACACACACACACACACACACACACACACACACACACACACACACACACACACACACACACACACACACACACACACACACACACAGAGCCATTTCTGGTTCTCTTAAAGTAGAATATCGTAATCTGAAATATCTTAATCTGTGCTCTTAATCTGGAATATCATACTATGGAATATCTTAATCTGAAATATTGTGATATATCAATTTATATTGTGGTGTAATGTTAGGGCTACAAGTAACACTTATTTGAATCGTCATATTAGGCAAATATGCTAAGAAAATCGTTGCTTTACTCCATGTTGGTGTGCTGGTAATGGAGCTGTAGCTCACGGTGGGCTTGGTCATTGATTGGTGGTGTCTGATTGATTGCTCGTGTCTGATCGATTGCATGTGTCTGATTGATCGGTGGTGTCTGATCGATTGCTCGTGTCTGATTGATTGGTGGTGTCTGATCGATTGCTCGTGTCTGATTGATTGGTGGTGTCTGATTGATTGGTGGTGTCTGATCGATTGCTCGTGTCTGATTGCAGCGCCACTAAGATCTTTGTGAACGGCTGCTGGGTGGGGATCCACAAGGACCCAGAGCAGCTGATGAACACCCTGAGGAAGCTTCGCAGGCAGATGGACATCATCGTCTCTGAGGTAACCGGGACCCCGCTTATTATGGGCTGTTGGGCGGCACGGGGCCTCTTCCTCCTAGGCTGAACTCCTGTTGACTGTAGGAATTAGGAATAGGATGTATACGTTGGTATCCTTAAATGTCGTCTTTTAGTGTGCTTTTTTGTTTTTGTTTTAATTGAACCCATTTAGGATATTCTGTAATGAAGCATGAGCTTGTGTGAGTTGAGTAACTGCTGAAATTCGCCTGGAGGCGCCACCTGTGTTGTTGCTCCAGCCTTTGTTGGGGACGCCAGGTTCAACAAGAGTGCGTGTGCGTGCGTGCGTGCGTGTGTGTGTTCCCAGGTGTCGATGATCCGGGACATCCGCGAGCGAGAGATCCGGATCTACACGGACGCCGGCCGGATCTGTCGCCCCCTGCTGATCGTGGAGAAACAGAAGCTGCTGCTGAAGAGGAGACACATCGACCAGCTCAAGGAGCGCGAGTACAACAACTACAGGTGAGCCGTCTCCGGACGCCGCCCCCCCCCCCCCACCCGCTGCGCAGGGCGCGGTCACGAACGATGTGGGCGTCTGAGATGCATTCCGTTTCCCACACCGGCAGAAAACAGATGGATGTACGAGGAATGATGTCGGGCGTGGCGAGCGGCCACAATCGAGAGTTGAAAGCTTGGCGGTGTGTACGCCACCGGAAGCACATTAAACGCGTCACCCAACGTGTGTGTGTGTGTGTCTCTCAGTTGGCAGGACCTGGTGGCCAGTGGCGTGGTGGAGTACATCGACACCCTGGAGGAGGAGACGGTGATGCTGGCCATGACCCCCGATGACCTCCAGGAGAAGGGCGTGGCCTACTGCTCCACCTACACCCACTGTGAGATCCATCCCTCCATGATCCTGGGAGTGTGCGCCTCCATCATCCCCTTCCCCGATCACAACCAGGTATCCACAGGTCCTACGGGATGCAGGCCGTGTGTGTGTGTGTGTGTGTGTGTGTGCACAGCATGGTCCAGACTTTGTTGTTTCATTTGTGAGAGAAAGGCAACATGGAGTCCACTTGTTTGTATGATCCACTCGTAAGAGCGCCATTCCTTGTAGGGTATTTATAAAGAAAAGGTACTTTTGCGGTCCATTAAGCTGGTCAGATATTCTGATCTAATTCACCACTTATGTCACGTCAGTAGCATACTAAAAGTGGATATTTCAGCAAAGGGACCTGATCTGTTGTACTTGAACGAGATGTAATTACGCTCTTTATTTCCTTCATGCAGTCCCCCAGGAACACATACCAGTCTGCTATGGGTAAGCAGGCCATGGGCGTGTACATCACCAACTTCCACGTGCGCATGGACACGCTGGCCCATGTGCTGTACTACCCCCAGAAGCCTCTGGTCACCACCCGCTCCATGGAGTACCTGCGCTTCAGAGAACTGCCAGCAGGTGGGGCTGTTTGCCTTTATTTATTTTCTACACGTTAGAAACGTCCATTTTCAATGTGTTATATGCATTTTGTAATTGATTGGAAAACATTCATTTTTCGCAGTCTGGCATTTTGGCTCAACACGGTTCCTTCAATTCTTCAAATGAATTGCGAAATAAGTGTAAAATATAAACTTTGTTGGTGGTGTGTGTCAGGCATTAACTCCATAGTGGCCATCGCCTCCTACACGGGCTACAACCAGGAGGACTCGGTCATCATGAACCGGTCTGCCGTAGACCGGGGATTCTTCAGGTCAGTGAACTCCCCCGTCCGCATGTCCACGTCTCCCTAGTGGCTTCCCTTAACCTTTGCATCCTGGGTTGAACCAGTGCTGTTTCGTTTTCATTCCTTCAGGCTTCTCAAAGGGCATCAGACTAATATTAGTGATGATCACATACGGACACACGCATAACATAAAAATAGGAAAACAAAGGATCAAGCCTGAACAACGGTTGAGTCTCCTCAGCTGGCGGTGTCGGCACGGAGCCCGCCACCGTTCTGCCCGGTAGCTTTTACAGGTGTTTATGATGTCCTGCAGGTCTGTGTTCTACCGCTCCTACAAAGAGCAGGAGTCCAAGAAGGGCTTCGACCAGGAGGAGATCTTCGAGAAGCCCACCAGAGAAACCTGCCAGGGTACGTGGGGCACGCCGCGCCTTTTTGTTTTCAAACTCCTCGATGTCCGGTCCGAAAAACAAAACCGCCACGCTTTTACTTTGATTCACGCACGGCACTTTGATGGAAATGTGTGCTTCCCTGCGGTAACGCACGGCCCGTGATCATCAATGTCACATTAAGATAACACCAACTTTATGAAGATGAAATGGCACTTCCTTAATCCCAGACGGGAAATCAGGGGCGTCACAGCCGCAGGACCGTAAGATCGTTAAAAAGAAATACGTTCACATCGCATGCTAAATGTACCCAACGCGCTACATTACGCTGGGTCGAAAGTGACCCAAAGGTTAGCATGTAATCACCGTGGACTTGGCATCAAACCAAACCTCCCCCTTCGTATCCCCTCCCCCTGTTCCCTCCAGGCATGCGGCACGCCATCTACGACAAGCTGGACGACGACGGGCTGATCGCGCCGGGCGTGCGCGTCTCCGGCGAAGACGTGATCATCGGCAAGACGGTGACGCTGCCGGAGAACGACGACGAGCTGGACAGCACCAACCGCCGCTACACCAAGCGCGACTGCAGCACCTTCCTGCGCACCAGCGAGACGGGCATCGTGGACCAGGTCATGGTCACCCTCAACCAGGAGGGCTACAAGTTCTGCAAGATCAGGGTGAGCACCCCGGGGGGGGGGGGCTGAACAAGGGGGGCTGGGGGGTGTTAACGACAGCGGGGGTGGGGGGGTTGTTAAGGACAGCGAAGGTGGGGGTGGTGGTGGGGGGGGGGGGGGGGGTTTAACAACAGTGGGGGGTCCCAGAGCAGCTGCAGGAGCAGGGCGGAGGATGCTAAAGAAATAGGACATGAAGCGAGCCGTTGAACACGAGGAGGAAAGGAAGGCACAGTTGTCGTTCTTAACAATGAGCCGTTACACACACACACACACACACACACACACACACACACACACACACACACACACACACACACACACACACACACACACACACACACACACACACACACACACACACACACACACACACACACACACACACACACACACACACACACACACACACACACACACACACAATGCCCTGGAGGTGCATCTCTTCAGAGAGCTCTCAGTCAAAACCGGATCATTAAACATTCGGAGCATCCTGGGTAATATTTTACGAGCCACAGCGATGGCTGTTGACGAATGTGGTATGTGTAACGCTCCCCCAGTTACACACCAGCTGAACAGTCCCCCCTGTCTGCGTGTCACAGCCTGTCTCTCTCTGTCTGTCTCACTCTCTGTCTGTCTCTGTCTCTGTCTCTGTCTCTCTCTCTCTCTCGCTCTCTCTCTCTCTCGCTCTCTCTCTCTCTCTCTCTCTCTCTCTCTCTCTCGCTCTCTCGCTCTCTCGCTCTCTCGCTCTCTCGCTCTCTCTCTCTCTCTCTCTCTCTCGCTCTCTCGCTCTCTCGCTCTCTCGCTCTCTCTCTCTCTCTCTCTCTCTCTCTCTCTCTCTCTCTCTCTCTCTCTCTCTCTCTCCCTCTCCCTCTCCCTCTCCCTCTTCCTGACCGCAGGTCCGCTCCGTCCGCATCCCCCAGATCGGAGACAAGTTTGCCAGCCGACACGGACAGAAGGGTACCTGCGGCATCCAGTACCGACAAGAGGTAAAGCCACGTCCCCACACACCCACACACACGGGAGTGGGACTGTGGAGGGATATCTGATCAAATTCACAAAGATTCACAATTATTATTATTAATCTTTTTACTTTCGTCTTAGTGTGTTTACATTATTGGAATCAGTTGACATCAAATAGAAAAAACGACAATGTTATACACACTGTACACTGTACTCCATGACTTAATTTGCACCCCTATGTACTGAATTATTCATTTCTTTTGAATGGGGAATCGAATCGTGACCCTCGTGAAACCACTACCCGCTCATTCATGATGCATCTCGTTCCAATATAATCGCTGTAGTCTCTTTGGCTAAAAGCTAAGTAACTTAATGGTGAATAAACACTGCTAGACCATCTTCTAGACCCGTAGTTTCCCTGACCTTTTTAATACCTGCTAAACCTGTTAGTGCTGGATCCCCTAAAGCCTTTACACATGTAACATCATTTTCCTATATCTGATATGGCCCATCTCTTTAGAAATCTTACTGTGAACTGCCACACGTGACACTGTTGTTGGCTGGAGGGATGTTGTTAACATACAGATGTTCTTAAGTGCGTTATGCAGCCCAATCTAAGCCACAAGCGAGCGAATTCTGCTCCTCCTGCATGTTAGCACTAGTTCTTTATTAATCTGGAGAGCCTGGTGTGGGTGTGGGTGTTGGGTGGGTGTGTGGGAACAAATCCCATTTCTAAAGCGGCCTTGGAAAAGCACAGCAAGGGTTGGGTTTCGTGGAAGACGATAGCGGTTCCGTCAGTACAAAGAGCCGTCCCTGGGTGTAAGCGTGTGTGTCTGCTCTTCTCTTCAGGACATGCCCTTCACGTGCGAGGGAATCACGCCGGACATCATCATCAACCCCCACGCCATCCCCTCTCGAATGACGGTCGGTCACTTGATCGAGTGTCTGCAGGGCAAGGTAACTGTGTGTGTGTGTGTGTGTGCGCGCGCGTGTGTGTGTGTGTGTGTGTGTGTGTGTGTGTGTGTGTGTGTGTGTGTGTGTGTGTGCACGTGCATGCGTGTGACAGACAAAAAGTAATAGTGCTGCACAACCTAGTTTCCGAAAACCACAGGACAGAGTGTAGAATCAGATTTTTTTTTTTTTACACTTCTCTACAGTAGCTCCATTTCCAAAGTTCCGTGTGTGTGTGTGTGTGTGTGTGTGTGTGTGTGTGTCAACACTTTGAGCGGCTATATAAATGCATTCCACGGAGTGGAGTGCACCCCCACTTGTTGATGTCGTCCAGTTTCCTGTTTACTTTGCACTGCGAGGCACCGTGATTCTCTTGCATCACGCTGACGTTCGCCACCAACCTCACGCTGACGTTCGCCATCCGGCCGTCGCCGCGGCGCCGGGATTTCCGTCTCATTTGTTTGTTTTTTCCTTGTGTGCGCTGCGCAGGTCTCGGCGAACAAGGGCGAGATCGGCGACGCCACGCCCTTCAACGACGCCGTGAACGTGCAGAAGGTGTCCAACCTGCTGTCGGAGTACGGCTACCACCTGAGGGGGAACGAGGTGAGCACAGAGCGCCCGCTCTCTTTCTTCACCGCTCTCTGTTCACACGCGCCTACCACCTGAGGGGGAACGAGGTGAGCACAGAGCGCCCGCTCTCTTTACCGCTCTGTTCACACGCGCCTACCACCTGAGGGGGAACGAGGTGAGCACAGAGCGCCCGCTCTCTTTCTTCACCGCTCTCTGTTCACACGCGCCTACCACCTGAGGGGGAACGAGGTGAGCACAGAGCGCCCGCTCTCTTCACCGCTCTCTGTTCACACGCGGCTACCACCTGAGGGGGAACGAGGTGAGCGCTCGCTCTCTTTCTTCACCGCTCTCTGTTCACACGCGCCTACCACCTGAGGGGGAACGAGGTGAGCACAGAGCGCCCGCTCTCTTCACCGCTCTCTGTTCACACGCGGCTACCACCTGAGGGGGAACGAGGTGAGCACAGAGCGCCCGCTCTCTTTCTTGCGTGATTACCAAGCCGTCGTCTCTCCGTGTGCAGGTTCTGTACAACGGCTTCACGGGCCGCAAGCTCACCTCCCAGATCTTCATCGGGCCCACGTACTACCAGCGCCTCAAGCACATGGTGGACGACAAGATCCACTCGCGGGCCCGCGGGCCGGTCCAGATCCTCAACAGACAGCCCATGGAGGGACGGTCGCGGTAGGAACACATTACCTCGCTCTGGCTCGCGCTCTTGTCTTTCTGTCGTTCGGTCTCTCTGTCGCTCTCTTTATGTCTCTCTCTGTCTCTCTGTCTCTGTCTCTCTCTCTGTCTCTGTCTGTCTCTCTCTCGCTGTTTGTCTCTCTCTCGCGCTCTCTCTCTTTGTCTTTCTCTCGCTCTTTATGTCGCTTTCTCGCACTCTCTTATGTCTCTCTCTCTTTATGTCTCTCTCGCTCTCTCTCTTTGTCTCTCTGTCGCTCACTCTCTTTATGTCTCTCTGTCGCTCACTCCTTTTCCGTCCATAGTGCTCTCCATCTATCTTGCTGCTCGCTCTCGCTCTCTCTCTTACCTCTCGCTCTTTCTTCGTGTCTCTCCTTCCCCCCTGTTTCTCATACTTTCTTTTTTGTGCCCCCCCCCCCCCTCCCAGTGATGGCGGTCTGCGTTTCGGTGAGATGGAGCGCGATTGTCAGATCGCCCACGGCGCGGCCCAGTTCCTGCGGGAGCGTCTGTTCGAGGCGTCGGACCCCTACCAGGTGCACGTGTGCAACCTGTGCGGCCTCATGGCCATCGCCAACACGCGCACCCACACCTACGAGTGTCGCGGCTGCCGCAACAAAACCCAGGTACGACCCCTTTGGGGGCCACGACCGCCACTTTGGGGGCCACGACTCCGTGTTGCTGTCTGCGTTAGTCCACGGTCGCGAAGCCCAACCAAATGCATTCAGCGAATCACTTAGCAACATCAGCGAGCTTGCAAAGTTGGGTCACACAGCGGTCGCTGTGTGACTCAAGTGGAGCGGGGGGTGGGTGGGTGGGGTAGTGGCGTGAAAGTGAGGCTGAGAAAAGTCCCAGCTCAAAGTGCTGGCACGTCTTTTTTGGTTTTGTGAGCGTTTCCGTTTTGTGTCCTCCTCAGATCTCGCTGGTGCGGATGCCCTACGCCTGCAAGCTCCTCTTCCAGGAGCTCATGTCCATGAGCATCGCCCCTCGCATGATGACCTCCTAGGGGCCGAGGTCACCGCCCGCCGGCCCCGGGGTTCACTCTGTCGGGGGCCCCGGGGTTCACTCTGTCGGGGGCCCCGGGCCCTGGTCTTCTGTGAAACACGTCGAGCTCAGCCGGTGTGGAGGAACGTCCCGGACGATGGGAATTGGAAGTTAGAGGCGCCAGTAATGCATAAAATGAAGCTCTGTTGAGCTGTTCTCCTCTGGGTTTAGCTCTTTATGCAAAGTCTGGTGTACGGAGATGAATGGGGAATCATATTGATAGTCATGTTCTGTTTTGTAAAGTTTGAATAAATCTTGCTTTTTATGACCTCGTTTTCATTGCGGTTTGATTACTAATTACTAACTAATGACTAATGTGTTTTCTGTGCCTGTTCCTATCCCTAATTTGAACACTACTCAAACTACGGGACCACTATAAAAACTCACAATCACTGTCTGTTTCTAAAGCCAATCAGAAAGTGTGTGTGTGTGTGTGTGTGTGTGTGTGTGTGTGTGTGTGTGTGTGTGTGTGTGTGTGTGTGTGTGTGTGTGTGTGTGTGTGTGTGTGTGTGTGTGTGTGTGTGTGTGTGTGTGTGTGTGTGTGTGTGTGTGTGTGTGTGTGTGTGTGTGTGTGTGTGTGTGTGTGTGTGTGTGTGTGTTCCCTGGGGGTCCAAGATTAAGGAACCTGGGCCCCAAGGCGTCACAAGAAGATGAAAGGAGCTCGCAGCTTATGACCATAGCTGAGGGTGTTTGAGGAGCCTTGGCTTTTACCTGAAGGGCCTGTGGGTCAGAAAAGGATGCAGCTAAACTGAAAGCCCATGTGATTAATCACATGATGCCCTGGCCTCTAATCCTAATACCCAAACATGTCCAATTCTGATGCATGATGGGCGTAAACACAAGAGCCGTCTAGATCTAGTTATAACAACTGGACTTCAAATGACCTGTTACCCAGGACATCATACTTTTCTATCTTGCCTCTCCATGCTGACCAATCCCCTAATCCCTCTAAACTACAGGTCAATTCATTATGTCCTGAGCATAACTGCTCATTGATTGGATGAGACTGGGTGCCCATTTTTTGTTTCCTGTTGGGAGTGGAATGATTCCTAATAAGGCCGTGTACAGTACTTTGAAGGAAAGGGCACAGCATATTTAAAATAGTAGCGTATAGTATTGGGCCTTGCACAGCACAACAATTCAAGACACATGGTCGTTTTTCTTGTTTTACTATTAGTGGCATTGAAACACCGCACATGTCTTTTCACAACTTAGTAGTCCTTACCCCGAATGTTAAATGTCAACATACAGCATACACACACATTTCTATACATAAAACTAAATGTCTACTTCTACTGCCCAAAACAACCCCATGATTTATACTTTAACTTTTCTAATCTTACACGGAGTACACCATCGTTGAGTGACCCCGCTCCCGTTTCAATTCCTGTTGAAACAGTGACTTTGCCTCGGTGACTCCACGCACACACTGTCCCGACCACAGCGGCCTGTTTTGTTAAGAGCGAATCCCGTCTGTGTGGGGGTTCCCAGTGGTGTTTGGCTAGTGGGTCTAAGCCTGTGGAATGAGGGCCTGTGTTTTGCCTGCCTGTAAAGTCATGTCACTTTTCAGCACAGTTGAAGTTCATGGTATAAAAATGGTCTTACAGGGATGTGTGTGTGTGTGTGTGTGTGTGTGTGTGTTGGGGGACGGCTGGGAGCGTCTTTCCACATGTCTTGCACATGGCTTTGCTTGGTTACAGCATTAACACCAATTAGCATTGTCTGTATGATGGTATGGCTTTGTTCTACATTTCTAAACACAAATACATAACTACTTCCGTGACATAAAGAGAACCGTGGTCATAAAGCATAGGTTATAATAGACGTTGAGAGCCAACTTTGATTTTAGAAGGGTTTTTTTTCATCGTGTCTGGAGAGCTTGCTTCAGTGGATTTCTAAGCATCAGGTTTGTCTGCTTATTAAAATAATTAATTAGTGGTTTAATTCGCTGTCCTCCACTTACAGTTCGTCATCCTTGTTCACTGAAAGAAATAGAAAATCAGTTATTAGTTAACAGTCTGTTCATGCCTTTCCACACCAGCAAGACCAAATGAGTTGCCTGAGTCCATAAAACAAACCACGTATTATTTTAGCGTTACAATTCAATGTGAACTCATTAAACCGTAGCGTTCCTCGTTAACGCTTGGAGAGCAAACGGCTGCCCAGACGCGTCTGCACTAGAACTGACGTGACGTCGAGCTTCATGGAAAGAACGGGCTTTTAGTCCCCCTCCAGCAAAGCTTTTCTAGCGCAGGGATCTGTTAAAGCCTGTGTAGGAAAACAAGCCAGAAACACATGTCTGGCTATGGCCCCGGGGCCCCGTGCGAGGGCCCGTCCTGACACACTATATTAGGAGGCGATGAGAGCCACGACTTTTCAAACTGTACGGCTCTGTCTGTTTTTTCACTCATCCAAACATTTTGGGATGAGTGTAAAACGCTTTTCATTTTCAAACTTTGTTCGGGTCACTTCATGGCATTGTCATCCTAATCATCCCTACAAGATGAATCCTGTCGCTATAAACTTTGAACATATTGAGTAGTTTGTCCATCTAACCAGCTATCTGAGGTGCGAGAAGTGTGGGTTATATTGTATTTTCTAGTGTTTTTTTCTTTTGTTTATATTGCATTTTACTGATTTGGTTTAAATGTTGAAAGGAATCTCATGATACAAATGATTATGATATCATGAAGGGAAGTACTTTTTAACCTTGTACGCCCGGCTAACCCTAGCCTGTGCGCTAGGCCAATGCTAGCCTGTGCGCTAGGCCAACGCTAGCCTGTGCGCTAGGCCAACGCTAGCCTGTGCGCTAGGCCAACGTTAGCCTGTGCGCCCGGCTAACCCTAGCCTGTGCGCTAGGCCAACGCTAGCCTGGAGGTACCTTTCTTGACGGGGATGTCATCCAGGGAGTCCACCACGTGAATGGTGCCCACGGCCGAAGCCTCGCCCTTGGAGTTGGCAGCGTGACACTCATAAGACCCAGCCTCGTCCACGCTGAGCGGAGAGATCTTTAAAAAAACAAAAAACAAGGAGGGGGCAAAAGAAAAGAAGAGAAAAAGGAAAAATGACTCCCATTATCCTCTCAACTCCCATGTGGGGGACGTTATCGGTTCAAATGTCAGCCCGGCGGCGATAAACAAGCGCAGCGCCAGACACAAACACTCTGCTCCCCGCGTTTGGCCTGGCCTGCGTGCGACCGCGAGCGTGGCCTTGCACCTGGCCAGACGCTTAGATAAGCGCTCCAGAGGACAAACATCTAGGGAGGATTGTATATGCGTGTATGTGTGTTTGTGTATGTGTGTGCGTGCGAGCATATATGCATGTGTGTGTGTGTGTGTGTGTGTTTGTGTATATGTGTGTGTGTGTGGGTGTGTGTATATATACTGTATATGTATGTGTGTGTGTGTGTGTGTGTGTGTGTGTGTGTGTGTGTGTGTGTGTGTGTGTGTGTGTTTGTGTATATGTGTGTGTGTGTGGGTGTGTGTATATATACTGTATATGTATGTGTGTGTGTGTGTGTGTGTGTGTGTGTGTGTGTATGTGTGTGTGAGTGCAGTACTCACCAGCACCCAGCCAGTGACCTCGTGTTTCTCCGGTCCTCCTCGGGTCTGGATGGCCAGGTTGTCCTTGTCCCCAGGAAGGAGCTCCATCCTCCCCTTACCGCTGACCAGCTGGGGGCAGCAGATCACAAACACTCAACACTCATTATCATCATCATCATCTTTATTCCAAAGTGACTTACAGTGGATTCAGATGCATGTCATTAAGGAGCAGGTACGGGTTAGGGCATCTGGCTCAAGGATGCCTACAGGTTAGACTGCGGACATTGGGGTATCGAACCCAGTACCTTTCGAGTTGGGAGTGAGTCTAGAGTCTAGTGATATAACACTGCTGCTCAAGAGCTGTCCCGCCTATTTTAACGTGACTTGTTTTCTCAAACAAAAAACGGTGTAGTTCTCCTCTAGCTCTTTATCTTAACTTGACTTGTCTTGTCTAGACCAAAACACACCCCCAGAGTGTGTTTTCCCTCTTCTCTCTTTATTTGAACTTAGCTTGTCTTGACTCAGACCAACCCCCCCCCCCCCCCCCGCGAGTGTGTTTTTCCCTCCCTCTCTGTAGCTTGACTCGTCTTGTCTCCGACTGTTTGCTGTTTCCAGAGAGGGCAGGACAACAGGCAGGGTCATGCCCAAGTGTTTGCCATGAAGCTACACAATGTTATCCCTACTAATCTGGGATCTGCTCCGGTCTGTGTGTGAAAACATGGTTCTGGATATCGCTGGGAGACATTGAAAATTGTAGTAAAAAACACAAATTATTATTTGTTTTTCTATGAAATATTGTTTGTTGTCGCCGTGATGTATTATCCTGGGTCGTAAAACTCATTCTCTCTCTCTCTCTCTCTCTCTCTCTCTCTCTCTCTCTCTCTCTCTCTCTCTCTCTCTCTCTCTCTCTCTCTCTCTCTCTCTCTCTCTCTCTCTCTCTCTCTCTCTCTCTCTCTCTCTCTCTCTCTCTCTCTCTCTCTCTCTCTCTCTCTCTCTCTCTCTCTCTCTCTCTCTCTCTCTCTCTCTCTCTCTGACCTTGGTGGAGCCGGTCACGAGTCAACTCCCACGTTTTCCTGCTCTTTCTCCTCTCCCTCCTTTTCCCTCCCTCCCCTGCCTCTCAAAGGAGGTTTGACCTCCCCTTCTATTGCTTCCTCTCTTGTCACCTCCTCCCCCTCTGACCTCCCCTCCTCACCCTCTCTTCCCTGCGTCGTGGAGGACAAGCTGTGAGTTGTCTCTACAGGTGGGATGGCCCCTACCTCCTCACTCCCTACCTCCTTACTGCGTGCCTCTTATGATCAACCCTCTGCAAACCTCAGACTTCACTCAAATCCTTGACACGCTCCGAAGAGGAAATGAAATATTCCAGGGGGCCCTGTGAAGCGGGCTATAGGAGACAGGAATGCTAAGTTCATGTGATTTCATCTCCAGGCCATCCCCCTCCCCCACCCCCACCCCATCCCTCCCTAACCAGACTTGGGTTTGAAACACCACCAGTGGATGAAGTACGTTGCCTATAGGTGTAACCTGTGAAATCGGTTCCTAGCTGGTACCCTTTAACGTACGACTAGAACAGAATACAATGAAGATTCGTTTAGCCACAGTCCTGTCCTGTGTCCTGTGTCCTGTGTTGGATGTTTGCGCCCAGGCACACTCGACCGACCGTAGGTGAAGCGTTTTGACTTGACAGGAAGTAGGAGTTAAACGGAGCGCTGTTATTTCCTGTGGCGTTTGAATGAGACACTTCCTCACACGTACAATGGCAGGAAGGACGGATTAACCGAGGAGACCGAATGAGTCTGGTTGGGATTTGTTGCAGCCATCCTGATGGAGCCAATTTGTATAAATAACCATGACAACACCCCCTCCCCAGATAGTTCAGTGTGTGTGTGTGTGTGTGTGTGTATCTTCCCATACCAAAT
Organism: Lota lota; assembly: GCA_026745465.1. Classification (NCBI taxonomy): domain Eukaryota; kingdom Metazoa; phylum Chordata; class Actinopteri; order Gadiformes; family Lotidae; genus Lota; species Lota lota. The sequence goes on along the minus strand of JACYXH010000129.1, from coordinate 1,215,431 downwards.
TCCTCCGTGTGATGTGCTTGCCAAGCACGCTAACCATGGCTGCCGCCAGTGACAATATTAAGTTAAAGTCCTGTCCTCAGGGAGCTTGAGGTGCATTCGGTTTCCACGACGACTGACCGGCATGTACATGGACTTATTCACCTAGCGTTTAGAACCAAGAGGGAACTAAGATGGCCGCTATAGGGGAATAAGGGCCATGGTGTCTCGTTATTTATATATGCTATAGCGAGTGCGTACGGAGGCCTGAGAGGGACACATATGGTACCTTCTTCCAGGTGACGACCGGGGTTGGGATGCCGATGGCCTCGCAGCTCAGGTACACCTGGGAGCCCGAAACGTTGTACACGTCGCCTGGGGCCGTCACGATCACCGGTGCTGTGGGGCCGACGGAGAACACATGGGAAAAAGGTCATTTGGTAGATGCTTTTATGCAGAGCAAAGCATAACAAGCAGGTATAGGGGTTAGCTAGGGCATTTTGCTCAGGGATGCCCCCCACGTAGACTTGTGGAACATTGGGCTTTGAACCCAGAACCTTTAGGCTGGGAGTCAAACCCTTTATAACCACTAGTGAAGCTCATCTTTACCATAAACGGTTGGGATGTAGTCTATCACGAGAAGACAATCAGACTGATAGGGGAGTTGAAATATGGAGTGAAACATTGCTGAGTCGGTTACAGAGATATATATAAATAAATAAAAAGATTGCTCTCATGGATATCAAATAGGATTACTTATCACACACATTCCTCGCTGTTTCTGTGCTTTGGGAAAATGCGAGCAGTGGCTTTGTGCAGCTTGGTGAAGTATTTCACCCCTGGCCAGCTTCTCTGTCAAGTAAGCTGATCTGTTTGTTGTTTCCCATAGAAAAAGGGAGTCAAGATACATTTATGGTAAAGGCTAATTATTAAAGATATTAAAGTGCATACATAACGTGGGTCAACTTTAAGTGGTGCCAACGTGGTGCAAAAAGTGGTGCAAAACGTTATAGGTCAAGAAGCGTTAAGAGATGTGTGTGTTAACTGATGCATGAGAGTAATTGTCTCACATTTCTGTTTTCCATCAAATATTTTTCCCGTTACGGGCCCAAGCTCCACATACCAGCAGGACGTGACAACGCGAACAGAGAGACGACCTGATCTACAACCCTGTGAGTCCTACACTCCCACACATTTAAATTGACCCTTGACCCTGCAGTGTCACACAGAGATAAATCAACAGGTTCTCCATCGTTTCCATCTGCTTCTCAATGTTTTAATCAAAGTTGTTATGCTCCTCTGCCGTATTGCTGCTGAGTCCAACTCTCTCGTTCTACTGTAGGCCTACTGACACAACACAAGGACCAGTGTTCTGTAATAATTAATAGCGTGCTGGTTCAGTGGTCCTCTACACACACACACACACACACACACACACACACACACACACACACACACACACACACACACACACACACACACACACACACACTTACATCAACAGGGTGCGTCTGTGTGTTGCTATTGGGGGGCCTCTTGGCTTTAACAAAGAGCCCGTCTCCTTTACAAGAGTAGGCTGCTGTTGCTGCTGGAATTCAGCGATGGCTGTGTCCAGGATAGGTCTACTGTGACCAGGGTAGACGCTGTGTCCAGGGATGGCCTACTTTGTCAAGGGTAGGCCTACTCCACATAGATACCATAGCTATGAGGACCCTGTGTGTCGTCTGTGAGCAACTAAAGGGTAGCGACCAGCCTTCGTGGGGGTAACGTTTTATATGTCGCCGTTTTGGATCTTTTTTTGGATCTTTGAACTCTTAACTGGCCGCCACTTGCTAAACATTAGTTCAGAGTAAATTGTTCACGTAGTAAAATGGGAAAAAAGTTAATTAACAGTCATAAAAAGATTGACTGACCGGCGTGGCAAATTAGTTTTATGATGGTTAATATTCTATATGCGCATTTGGTTCATGTTCACCATGGTCATGCGTTGTGAAACCTCACCTGTTGCGCATCTCCCCTTGTTCTGGACCTTGATCTCCGCCTGCTCCGCCGCGACGGCTTTGCTGCTGGCGGCTTTCAGGTCGCATCCCGTGTTGTAGGACACCCCATCGCTGCCGCACACCTCGTAGTTGGCTTTACAGGCGCAAACGCCGGCTTTGCTCTTCTTGTCCTTGTCGGACTTGACGCACTCCAGCCCCGAGGCGCAGCGCCTGGCAGTGGCTCCGCGCCCGCCGCACTGCTCACCCTCTCCGGCGTTGCAGACGGTGCAGCATCCGCAGGTGTCGAGCGCCGTGCCCGCCGCACACCCGTCGACGGGCAGGGCCTCGCAGACCGTGAGGTCGCAGGTACCACAGCTGCGCGAAACTCGGCTCGCGGACACTATGGACAGTGACACGACGACGGCGTAAAGCATCAGCATGTTTGCAACCGAGTTCTGGCAGTTCAGTGTGCGTGGTAGTGCCGCTCTCTGTGCGCTAAATTAACTGTACTAACAAACAGTTTGAAACTCTCGCTGTAATAAAACCTGACCACGCCCCCAATGTTAAGCCATTGGTGCGTTTCAATAGGCCCCTGTCCAGTTGATGTGGGGCCCCTCCTCGGCTCCACGCTATTCAGTGGCGCAGTCTCCAAACAGTATGAAATCAGTTTTAAAGATAAGCTCAAACGTTCATTTTTATTTTCAAGGAAATCGACGCTGAAATAAACTAAAACAAACTTCGAATTGAAAGATACCATTTTAACGGATGATACTCCTTATCTATTCAACTCCAAAGACAAGCAAATAATTGAAAGTGCAAGTTCATAACATAACATTATCGTAGAGATCACATGGCGAGAGATTAGTATGTTGATGTTGAAAGTCTAAAGAATCAAAGCTTAACATCAAGCTGGTGTTTTCATTGTAATTGAACTACTAGCGGTAGTTGAGCTGTAGTCCCATCCAAACCTTTTTTTTTTGTGACTTTTGCAAATTGCCAATTACCAAAGGGCATCTTATGTATACATCTTGTGTGTGAATTAATAACTATATTATACTGACATGGACAAAAGTTCACTTTCATGATGTATAATCAAACAATAAACACAACATATTGGGTAAAGTATTTTAGTAACATCAGGGCAAAAAAAGATTCATTTGATTGGTCAAAATTGTGGCCGAACATGGGCCAATCAGAAACAAGTTGTGGTTCAATACAAGTTTAGCTCAACTTTACAACACATAAATACACATGATCTCTCTCGCTCTCACACAGTGTTCATGGGAGGTACTTGTCCCTGAGGGCGGAGGCCAGGTCCCGGTAAGGGGTGTGGGAGCTGGACCTCAGCGGGGGGATGCGGCAGGCGGCCTGAAGGCGGGGGGAGCGCAGCAGCAGGTTGTGAGCCAGACCTACCAGGCTGGAGCTCAGCCAGTAAAGAGCCATGGACTAGAGAGGGGGGGAGGGCGAGAGAGAGAGAGGGGGGGGGGGGGGAGAGAGAGCGAGAGAGAGAGAGAAGAGAGAGGGGGCGAGAGAGAGAGAGAAAGAGAGAGAAAGAGAGAGAAAGAGAGAGAGAGAGGGCGAGAGAGAGAGAGAGAGGGGGCGAGAGAGAGAGAGAAAGAGAGAGAGAGAGAGAGGGCGAGAGAGAGAGAGAGAGAGAGAGAGAGAGAGAGAGAGAGAGAGAGAGAGAGAGAGAGAGAGAGAGAGAGAGAGAGAGAGAGAGAGAGAGAGAGAGAGAGAGAGAGAGAGGGTGAGAGAGGGCGAGAGAGAGAGAAAGACAAAGACAGAGAGAGAGAGAGAATACATGAGGATGTGAGTGAGGATGATAATACACGAGGAGAGAGCATGAGAGCCCGTATACCGTATAACCAAAGCCTCTATGAGGTCCTGGTAAGACAAGCGTTCCTATTCTGATTCAGAAACATCGAAGCAAGAGACAGACGGAGAGAGAGAGGGTGAAAGAGAGGGAGTGAGTGATAGAGAGTGAAAGAGAGTGAGAGAGTGAAAGAGCAAGAGACATAACATGATGCTCCTCAGAGAGGCTGATAAGAGACACTTTGAAAGGCACAAAATACATCAGTGTACGGCAGGTATGCGTGTGCAAACTCACTCACTGTGTGTGTCACACACACACACACACACACACACACACACACACACACACACATCTACCTGCAGTGAGCAAGCATGTCCAAATCTCAGCAAGAATGCAGGAGTATAGCAAGTATGTAGACATGTTTTCACATGTGTGTACACTGCATTAAGGTGAACGGGTTTTCATGCATACTGTAATTCACAAAAATACATGCATGTATATGTGCGCGCGCGCGCGCACACACACACACACACACACACACACACACACACACACACACACACACACACACCTGTGATGCTCTGTGTGATACCATGGTATTTTGGTCTAGTGTCATCACAATATTGATATTATGACTAGATCTCATCTATCTCTTCAGAAAACAACGATGTACTTTCTCCATGTATCTCTTCAGAAAACAACGATGTACTCACACAACTGATGAGAGAAAAGGGGCATGCAGAGGCACGATTAGGACCATCAAGCTGACAATAAAGTGTGTGTATGTGTGTGTGTGTGCACAAGTACACAAGCTGAACCACACTCAGAATGCAACTGCAGTTATTCATAATATACATACAGGTTTTGTTCCCTGAAAACAATTATACACGTCTAATCATGCACATCCTGTGTGTATCTCGTTTATGTCTGTGTAGAGATAAACACACGCTAGAAACACCGATACAAGGGGTGTAAGCTGGGGGGGGGGGGGTCTTACCGAGGGGACCGTGGCTGCGATGGGGACCATCAGGACGGACACTCCTCGCAGGAAGTGGGTCATGTACTTCTGTAGGGACGACACCTGCAGTCTCTGAACCGCAAACATCTGAGACACACACCGGGAGACAGGGACAGACAGGCAGGGAAACAGACAGACAGGAGAGAGAGAGAGACAGACGGACAGGAGAGAAAGAGACAGACAAGAGAGAGAGAGACAGACAGACAAAAACAGACAGACAGACAGGAGAGAATTAGATAGACAGGCAGACAGAGACACCAGGAGAGAGACAGATGGACAGAAAGACAGACATACAGGAGAGAGAGAAACAGACAGGAAGACAGACACACAAGGAGAGAGACAGTCAGTCAATCAGGCCGAGAGACAGACAGGTGAACCAGAATCCCTGAGGGGAATTCATATGCTACAGTGATGAGTGAGAGGTCAGATGACAGATAACAGAGAAACCCTTTTAGGAAGGCCAGGTGTAGCAGAGGACTATCCAGGCCCAAAGTCTAGTCTGTATACAGTAATAAAAGATGGACATGTGGAAACTCAACATGGCCTTCCATGAGTAAGTGTAAGAACAAACACAACTTCTGCTGGGCTATATTTTGTGCCACGTGACCTTACTTATGCCAACCAGAACAAAAGCAACTGCTCAACCTGTCTCGCTCACTCTCTTGTAAGTAAGATCTAAAATACCCGAAATGTACACGACGACAAAAAATACGTATAGAATACAAAATACTAAAACCCCTCCGTCGGTCTGACCTCTATAATGAGCAAGTTAATGAGTCCAAGGGAGATGGGGAGGACCCACGTGTGGTCTGGGAGGGTCAGGTCAGAGAACCACAGAGCGCCACCTGTTGAAAGCTCAGTCTGCAGCGCTGGAATGCACAGACACACAGTAAAAAAGGATTGGTAATGACATTTATAATCAAACAATACACTCATTCTTAAAATACTGAGTTCTTTAAATATTTGGTTGTTAAAAGTGCATCTACCCTATGACAGGTATAAGTCACACGGTTCCATTGACTGTAATGTTTAAAGTGTGAGTTAATACTACACTACATGTGTTGCCCGCCATCTATAAAGGTTGAATCGATCTACTGCGGTATGGAATGATGTTTTAGCTAATGACGTTAACCAATCAACAAACACTCGTCCAAGCTTGTCTTGCTTGTCCTATCACCTTTTCACAAAACTAATCCACCGCATAGTTACCCTGAAAAGGGGCCCTATATTTCCTCCAGGTGTGATGATCATTAGTCCTTCCAAGTCATTTCCAAATCGATCCACTAGTAACATCCCCAAGTGGGAGAGTCCACCCAGAAGTATGATGGAAAGATCTCTCCAAACTCTCCGGCCACATCCCTGTCGGACTGTGCCAACAACTGGTGGGGCCACTGGATCGATTTTGAAATGGCTTTGAGATGACAAATCACCAGCATACCTGGTGGTAAAACAGGGGCCCTTTTTAAAAAGAACATCTCCAGCACAGCTCCTCCACAGCCCCTGTACAGTCCCACCCCTCCTCACCAGATCCAGCCGGGGAACAGGCCATGCTGAGGTTGCGTAGGGCCAGGGAGAGACTGAGCCACATGGGAAGCTGCACCCAGACCAGCAGGCTAGCCTTGAAGGGGTGGCAGTTGTCCCTGATGTACAGCTCTGACACGATGCGACGCAGGTTCTTCTTGAACTGATAGCTGGCAGAACACAACAACAGGTTAAAGGCGGCGTGTGAAAAACGTAATAGTCTGCCTTTCGAGTTGGACCTCAAACTAAACATAGCTCCTGTGGGAAGTTCCCATTAGGCCACAGATTGACGAAGAAAAAACGCACGCCTCTGGATAATGAGCAGCGACTTCTTTATGGAAAACATGACCATGGCCGATAGAGAGGTTTTTCTTCAGAGGGGAAACTATCTGTCAGAGGTCGAAGCAGAAACACTAAGTGGTGGGCTTTGTGTATTTGTATCCAGGCTTAGTTGAACCCCACTAGTAACTAGGGGCTTCTGTAGAGGGTTCTGTCACAGAGCAATACCAGTCGACTCAATTCATTCAGCATCCATTACAATTTAACATTGGTAGGGTTATATTGGCCCCAGGACCAATCAACATTATAGCTATGCACATTTTTTGTATTTACATGATTTCTTTTTTTAAACATATGCACATTTCCCTTAAATGTATATTGCCTCACCGTACTTTGTGTTTCATATGTTCATTTATTATTATTATTTTGATCATTTTGATCAGACCAATTGTAAAGCGTCTGAAACAGCACCCACTTCCCCCGGGGATTCGTTAAAAGAAATCGGATTCTGAATCCCACCCCATGAGCCCACCGATGACAACATCAGCTCAGCGCCCGCCGGTGCTGGTCGGGGGGGGGGGGGGGGGGGGTCCCGGCGGTCCGCAGGACTCACCGGCAGTGACGCTCCGTCCAGCCGCGCTCCTGGGCTCGGACGGACACCTCGTAGCGAAGCCTCTTGGCGAGCTCCGCTATCTCGGACTGAAGCGCCTCAACCTGGCTGGAGGCAGGGTTCGGAGTTACCGTGGCAACCGTGACTAACAGCACCGTTACAACATAACATACAGGTTTGGGTCTCGCATCTCATGGCCCATGGATGTCACGGGTCTGCCATGCAGCTCTGAACGATTTATCATTGATTTCCATCTTTTACTCTATTTTAGTTTTACTTTATATGAATACTGTATGTTTATATTATTGTGTGTTTACGTGTTGTCCGGAACCAAGAGACACCATCATAAACTATGTGGTTTGGTGTGTGTGTGTGTGTGTGTTTTGATATGAGGACAGAGGCCCTGGAATAGCGAGGGGATCATGGGAAAAGTGGGGGTTGCATTAACACACTAGTTGGCAACAGGAGACAGTAAATACATCCAGTTGGACACGGACATGGGAAATAAAACGGGACTTGCGAGGGATCCATCCCATGGGAGGTTTGTAAACAGACAGCCAGGCTAGATGCCTCACATAGTTTCACAGACTGTGCCAGAGAAGCAAGGATAATTGTTTTATATGGTCTAATGCATGATCATGGCACGTTGTTAGACCACGGGTTAGACAACTTTAGGGAGGATGAGGATTATTTTTGTTCTCTTGTCAATATGGTACCACTATTAAGTATAGTTATTAAAACTATTCGTCATCAAGTTACCAACATTTCATTATTTGACAAAGAGCGGAACAGTGGCCCCATTCCTCCCCCTGTTGGTGATAATAAAAAATGACTCCCATGAGGAGACACCCAATCCACCCTGCTGACCTTGATCACAACAAACCCAAGTTAAGGAGTCTAAAATGAATACCAAAGCTACAGATGAAAACGTTGACCAACTACTGGAAACACATGGCATTTAGTGTCCACTGCACAGACATCGAGTTGCCTAGAGGTATAGAGTTGGATCACCATGTCCTTAAATGAGAGCTAATGAGATTAACTATATTCTGTTGTCACTTGTTCTGAAACATGCTCGGGACACGACGAGGACGAACCTTTCCGATGACGACCATCTGATAGACTCCTAGCGGGAGTGTGATGACAGTCCGAAGAGCCAGCGTGGTGCACATGATACTGGCCCACCAAGGAAGTCCAGTAGCCCCCTGGCTACTGATCAACAGTTGTTCCGTCAGGTGAACAAGGTTCGAGTCCGCTATAACCCCGTACCAGCCAGGAGAACCAGCATCGTCGCTACCGCTAATGCCCGATGCGTGTCTCACATGCACAGTCAGTGGGGAGAATGAGATACGTCCAGGTGGGGGGATGTATGGTCCGCTCCTGTTTTGTTGCGGTGTATGGTAGCATGTGAGCAGAGTAGAGCCGCTTGCGTTTCTGACGAGTGACTTTGGTGAGACATTTCTTATCCCTGCAGCGACACGAATACCCAGCATTGTTTTACTAGGGATGTCTGAAAACATAAAAAGGAGATAACACCAGACGATGGTCGGATTTAGACCTTTTCGGAAGATGTACCCTTGTCAATAGACCCCACACGTTTCATCACATCTTATTCCGATCGACACTTTAAGTTGCCAGTGCAAAGACGTCCTTGCAAAATACATAAATAACTGCTGATTTCTGACAGGTTGCTGAAGCTAAGGAGAACCAAAGAGCTTTGTTATCCACTATGTGCATGGATTTTGTATACTCACTGTATGTAGACGGTCTGATTATGCTTGTTATTTGTCTAGACACTGTATTTGCACATTTTAGAGCCGCTTTGGGAGCTATTCAACATACATGTAATGCTCGCACACCTCCTCAAACACTGGGATGTCGCGCACATATGACGTTATACCGAAACACTGAACCCGGATAGGACGCAACATAAACATTTATATTATCATACATAAATAATAATTTTAATTTTGAATTTATCATGTAATTGTGTGTTAATTGTATGTCTGTTATTATTTCTTATTATGTAAATTTACTCCTTATGATACTCCGTTATTTTTGGTGGAATTGTTGTGTGCACCACTAGATGTAGCTGCTGCCACCCACCAAGTTCATCTGCAGAGATACCCTGGCCTAGTCATTCCGTCGGGAGCCTTCCAAAAGCAGTCAAGGATTACTGCTACTCTCCAATAAGGGAACGTTTGTATTGGGGCTTTTAGTCCCGCCGGCCGTGTTGAGATGGCCGAGTATACCCAGAAGGGTATATTGACGGCTTTGCTGTTGTTTTCGGTCCTCACTTTACGAGACATCTACGTCGGGAGAAGCCAGACCCAGCCTCAGCCGCAGGGTCCGGAGGCCTCCGAAAGCCTCGGCATGGCTTCTGACACCCTGCCGGACGCCGGCACCGTGAGGCCGGGGAAGCCCACACTGTACACTGGGCCTGTGTTGAAATTTCAATACTGGTGAGCTGATCGATCCATTTACATTATCTATTTATTTCACTAAGCCACAAATGCATATGATGTATGCATGGGTAGGAGAGCTAGGCGGCTACACATTCACCAGCGGATTAGCTTGAACCATGTAACTCTGTTGCTAATCAAATTGAGCAATTTACAATCATTACCTCAACACCCACACACAAACACACCAACATATATATCTCAAATGACTTGTAATTGTAACAGTAACGTACATTCATACAATACATCATAAATAAAGTGAAAATGGCAGCTTCTGAGTCTGTATATTGTCTGTTCTCTTTGTTGTTTTCAGTATTTCCTGAGGGTACAGCAAGGTGTTCCAGGAGTACTCTCGGGCCATCAGCCAGTTGTACCCGGACATCCGTATCGAGGGAGAGAACTACCCTCCAACACCCACCAACAAGTAAGAGACGGTCACAACTCCTGTCAAAACACACTAGTTTCCAGGCATTTTAATCCTTTGGGGTTTTTCCACAATAGTATTAATCTAATCATAGAATGACTGTAAATATGGTCAAATATATATGTTGTTTAGTGTGGACACATTTAAGTTGTGTTATTGTATTAGTTTCTGATTGTTTTGGTTACCAAAGAAATAATACTCCAAAACAATGAATAATATGGTAATGTGCTACCTGACCTAGGTGACCTTAAAACAGTCGTCCATTTAATTTAGCTGCACTTGACAAGGCATGTTGGGTTTATGGGTGCATGATTATTGCCGTTCTAATCCACTCGTTGTCATCTATCCACCATATCCCCTGGTTCACCTGTCCAGGTATCTAGGGAACTTCTTTTCCTACTTCAAGCTGCTGGCCATCACCCTGGTAGTGAGTGGCCAGAACCCCTTCCCCATCCTGGGCCTGGACACCCCACGGGCCTGGGTCTGGAGTCAGGAGAACAAGGTGAGCTATAGGGTCCGGCTCTTTCTGATTCGCTGTTTGAATCCAAAATAGGTCATCCATAATGTGTGTGTGTGTGTGTGTGTGTGTGTGTGTGTGTGTGTGTGTGAGAAACTATCTTACAAACTGCCATTAATACTTAATAGGCTACTAATTACATTAAAGTAAAATTAGGCTTAATAAATACATGCCTTTTGTACTTTATTTTCCTCAATCTTGTCATTATTTTAGCTTGTGAATAGCACCATATAAATCCAAAAAATAATCAGAAAAGAGCATTTACAATCTTATAATGTAGAACAACCTTCATGGGGGGGGGGGGGGGGGTCTGGGTATCCTGCCATTCGCGCCTTCTTCTCATCTTTTTCACCCCTAACCTGTTTGCATGCCTGTATTTAACATAATGTAGTATATACGATAAGATGTACTTTAAGATTAATTTAATTAAAGTCCCGATGTGTAACATTTCAACTAGCTCGTAGCTTAGAATAACCTGGACATATCTGTAGTCAATGCTGATCGATAGTGATTTATTTTTTTCTCATTTAAATCACATCCTATAATTGATATAGTCCACAAACAAATGCTGGCCAGCCCGTACCTCTCTTTATTTACAAGAATCTCAGTATCAACACTCAAAACCCCTCCCACTCAGCTAGCCTAGCAACGCTGGTTCGCATCACACAGTTGCACACCCAGTTAAAGTGGACAGAACACTGTTATTGAGTTTCTTTAATTATGATTTCTCCCACATACCAACCAGGAGGGCCTCATTCATGCACATAGTGACTTTAACTATATTATCCAGCCTTATTCACCTAGCAGATACCTTTGTTCCACTGTGGTTCGTAACGCAAGCAGGGTGGGAGAGCTTCAGTTGAGATGACTGCTAGGCGAGTAATCCCCATTGGCATAATAATGCTCATAGGGTCACTCATCGTTTCTGCGTGCTGTTTGTGTGTTGCAGATCTTCTCGTGCCTGATGTCATTCTTTCTTAGCAACATGTTGGAGACCCACTTCCTCTCCACTGGGGCGTTTGAGATCACGCTCAATGGTATGTTCAACCTTAGATCTCTGGAGTTTCAGGAACACACCTGAACATGAGAGACCTTATTGTCTTTTATGACTAGTGGTGTAACTAGTTACTTTCCTAATAGGAGCTAAATGGTACAAGAATTATAAAAAAAGTATTGAATGTCGCCACATCTTCCCCTTATTCCTCAATGCACTAAACCTTTTTGTGCTTTATTTTGGATTGGTTTTTGAGTAGATGCATTTGTTTCATTGTGTGCAGATGTTCCCATCTGGTCCAAGCTGCAGTCTGGATACGTGCCCAACGTCCAGGAGGTCTTCCAGATCCTAGACAACCACATTAAGATGAATCAGGTGGATCAGATGAACTTCTCGTCCCCGTAGTGCTGGAAATAAAACCTCAACCGCAAGGTGAACACCAAGCCAACTGCTACTAGTGGTTTCCTTGAGGGATGAATGAAATCAAAGGGCCACCTATGTTACTACCACCGGGTGCGATGTAGGTTAGCCATTACAAGCCATTTAAAATTGTACCCTATCATGAAATCCCACGTGACAGTGTCCACCCAGATATGTGATGAAAGTTCAACCCACCGGTTTACCCAGTGGACTATACCAACAGGTAGGCTGATGTCACTATAGGGTAGATTCTGAAATGGCTTATCAACACAGGGTCTTTTTTGTCAAAGGCACCATGAAGAGAAGACAAAGCGTAAGGTGCAAGAGCTTTGCTAGATGTTTTTGTGGTATGTTCAAATACTATTTAAAATAAATAAATATGTATTGATAATCTGGTTCATAACTGCTTGTCGGTTAATAACACTGATCCTAACTAAGATGGTACAATGTGTACCCTTTCTGTTATCTTCCCGCTTCATATGAAAAGCAATGGTCATTATTCTGTGTTACGCCCCTGCTTCGGAATTAGGAGCAGCAAGCATTTAAACAAACAAAAGTTCTGCTGTGAGTGTTGTTTGAGTCACAAGTCTTTCTATAAAAAGACGTAATAAAAGAAATGCACCATGTTCTGTCTCTAGCTCTGCTGTGCAGTCGGTTCCTGGTTCCGGCGGATCGTCTTGTCTACTGGCATTAATGAAGGCCAGGCCTTAAAGCAGTCCTCTGTGTGGCCTGGCCGGATGTCCCCTGCCATTAAACCAGCGCTCCATCTGTCCCAGGTTACCTCTCCATGGCAACGCCGCTGTTGTGGAAAATTAGAATTACACCACGCACGTTCATCACGGGAGTCATCCAAACCTCACCTCGGTATGCAGTTCAATATTTCAGGTTCAGCGAGATTTTGAGACCATGTATAATGTGGATCACATCCGAGTGTACTTCTTCCAAATTCTGGAACGTGATTGTCATTTACATGTTTGTACAACCAATGTTTTTTCTTTCTTGGACTGTTCTGTTATTGAGCCATTTTTTTTTCTCCACTGCTGCATTGTATAGATGGGTGATTTTTAGTCTGTGTATAAATGGGATTTAATTGCGCTGGATTTGCACAAAAATGCTTTTTCTTCTTTTTGTCCTTTTTTTTTAACAGTGTAGACATATGAAAATGGGTGTTTCCTATTTAGACTAAATAATTACTTGGTCATGGACTAAGTAATACAACACTTTATTGGTTCTTTGGACTTGCAGGACTTTCCTCTCTTCTCTTCCTCTCTAACGGGGTTAGTTTAGGACGTAAAGTTACTTTTTAATAATACTATAGCTCAACACTCCCCTTGCTGGTATGTTTAACAGGCCCGTGTGTTAAAATTCTTCACACACTCTAGTCTTAAAGTGACATCCTAAGCTATCAGGGATCTTTACTGTGCTCTGTTCTCCCAATCCTATTCATTTATCTGTATTCCATCATAAATCTTCATTTCTGCTGTAAGAGATAGATAAGAGTAACCAGACACCAGAAATGGGCAATGCAATTATGGTTTCTGATTGAGCTGAGCAAATATGAGCTCAAGCCGGAGGAGGTGCTGTTTCTGAGATTTTATTTGGTTACTCTAATGAGTGTGATGGATGACAAGAGCCTTACCCGATCACATCGTCCCTATGAAATATTGTAAATTTATTTATAGTGTTTGTGGCATTTTGGTCATTGTTCATCAGAAATAAAGAAGGAACTTTAAAACCAATGCTTCCAGTTTCGTCAATGTCACGTCATCATACACCAGATTGGCTTGGTCTCTATCTTCAGGTATTGCTCCTTTTGGACCATGAAGTTCACAGGTTATCCCTAAACAGTAAATAAGACACTTACATTTTCACTGTCTGATAACCCATTTATATACTATGTTAGAGATGGGTCCTTTTGTGGTGATGGTGTTTGACTTCCAACTAGAGGAACGTTTGAGTGCATATCTGCTGGGAAAGACGGACATAAAAAAACAAGACGTTCAATGTTAACTTGGAAAAATAAATTGACATGTCTCTCAAATGTGCAGTAAGGGGTTTTGTTCCTACGTTATCCTTAAGATATGTGTTGGGTCTGTAGTGTTTTCAGTTTATACAAATTCTACTTCTGTTGAGCAAAATAAGGATTAGCCAACCCGAAAACAAACAACACAGACCTCGCTTGTCCTGTTAGTTTATATATAATAATAATGACAAAGAAAAATAATTTTTACTTTTTTTAAACAACATGAAAACAATTTATATTGAACTTATACATAACTGAATAAAACATACTCACTTAACTTATGATATACCTCAAATTCTTCAAACTATATATGTCTATATATATATATATATATATATATATATATATATATATATATATATATATGTATATATCTATACATATAGATATATAGAAATAGATATAGATCACTATTTATTTTTATATTTATAATATATTTATATCTATTTTACATTCAAAGTTCTGTTAGCACAGAGAAGCATGGTGGTCACAGCAGCGGCAAATAAAGAGCAATGGAGGTGCTGGATTTTCTCCAAATGCAGCAGCATCTTAGGAAGAAACGGTCAATTCTGCTCTTCTTGCTTTTACCCTCTATCTTCTTTATAGTTTTCCACATGACAGGTGTGTTGACTTCACATAGATAAGAAATATGATCTTTTTTTTTTTTTTTTTACTAAAGACACCATGAATTTTACTCTAATTTGACTGACTATAAAACTCACACCGTCCTATCCAGAGGTTAAAGTATGCACACTGTTCTCCTCTGTCATGCTCACAGCCGGGGTTTTTTCCTCTCCATCCATGTGAAAGAGAGTGGACTTCAGTATTAGGATCAGCTCCATCACTCTGTAGCACTTGGATTCTGTTTCACGGCCATTTGCAGGTTCAGCTTGGACCTGGAGGCGCTGTGGAGCTCTGTAGCCATCCTTAAGATCCCCTCCACACTGAGGTTCTCCTCTTCCTTGAGGTTCTCAAGTTTTACAGATGGAGCAGGCTTTCAGCCTTATAGGGGGTACATTAGTAAAAATAGTTAGAACCAATGATATAAAGGATAGGGATAGTGTTACAGTATTGAACTGAAATGACCATGAATTATTCATTACATTTTTCTTTTTCTTTTCTTGTCAACGTCTAAAAATGTGAATATCAGCTTTATAAATACATGTAGATTAAACTTTATAGCGGATTTTTGCTATGCCACCTTTATGAAAATACTTTTTTGCAACACCCAATCGTTTTGTCTAATAATAAATGACTAATAACATGTAGGTGGATAATGTTGAGTTGCGCCATCGCAATTCAACATTATCCACCTACATGTTATTAGTCTAAATCCACCTACATATTTTGAATAACCACGCTGAGACAAGACCTCTCAGAGCACAGAATTAGGAGATTCGAGGGCTATGTCTGTTCACGCCCACTAGATGACATATATAGCAGACTGTCGTTTGTCGCAAACCATGCGCAGAACCCGTGCGCAGAACTCACATGTAACTGCTCGAGGTTTGCGAGAATCAGCTGCTTTTCACGACTTTTCTAGAGCATTCTTTGAGTTTCTTTGCGAGCAGTTTGCCACTTAAATTGTGCGTCGTATACCAAGGGGGGGTGGGGGGGGGGAAATAAGTAATACGTAAGGTGAATTCTTACTGAAGCCAAAGAGAAAGGGAAACTGAGAGACTACAGGTAGCAGTGGGCTAACAACAGACTGACTCTACCAGCAGGTAAAACATCTAATACATGGGTTTTGCACACGCTGTTATGGTCTATGTCGTGCATATGGAGCCCACAACAACACTTGAACCTGTAACGTTTTTGTCATGTATCGCCTAATAGTGTTATGTGACGTGTCTGACGTGGGGCTAGTATTATTAGCCAGCTAACGCTACACTTGGCAAAGCTAACTTAAGGATAACAAAGAACCACTGACGAAGAGGACTTGACTACAAATGAAGTCACCGCTGATTGTTACTGTTTTACTTGACTTCCATGTTCTTTGTCGGTCCCCAGTCTCCCTTCCACAAACCAGAGTGAATCTGGCGGCATTCAACCAGGAATGGATGTGGACCCTTCGGGCGTCATGAGCAGCACTGTAAGTGTACACTGGCTTGAGCTCTTTAGGTGTAAACTGGTTTAAGCCTTGTTAGGTGTAAACGTGTCAATGCTACTTCGATGTGTAAAATTAGTCGAGGCTCTTTAGATGTCTCGGCGTTCCACTGTTATAGTCGTGTTATATTGTTTATAAGAATCTGCGAGCTCATGTTGTATGCGGTCTGGCACAAGACACTTGGCATCCCTCCCGTTCGGACAGATCTCCAGCCGACCTGGTCCGGGTCGGGCCAATCACAACCCTTGTCTAATATGGGGCGGGTTCGACACGGTGACTCAACAGAGCAGGAGCAGTAGCATTAGTCTGGAACCTCTTTTCATTTTTGATTTCCAAGGGGCGCCAACCAACGGGCGCAGACCAAAATGCCTCTGGACGCCATTGGATAGGCCTACAACCAATCATAGCAACGACACGGGTGACGCAGCACTGAGCGAGGAATAAGACATATTTCTTCTCAACAAAACCTTTTTAAGTGAGGGAGTTATACTTTTAGTGAAAATATACCATCCAATTTGTTTAATACTGTCTCGATAGCGGAATCAACAAGACTGCTCTGCATCAGCGGCAGCCATCTTTGTTGTTGTTGAAATGTCTCTACTGCGCTGCATCATATTTATCCCGCCTCATGTTAGATAAATGGTTTTGATTGGTCGGTCTATTTTGTACCGGGCAGAATCCGTTTGTACGGGAGGGGTGCCAGACCTTATCTGCAGAGCAAATGAAACATGAGCTTGCGACTGGTTTCCAGGCTAGGTGATAACACCCGTTGGAAATCAAAAATGATCTCAACGTTTCAATCCAGACTAATGTATGCATTTGTGAATTGGTCAGGCTAATGTCATAGCAGAGCTTCTGGGAAATGCTAAAGCTTGTACCAGAGGCTCAAAATTATCGTATTTTGAGAAATGATCGCACGAGTCATAACAAAGAGATCTAATAGGCATAAATGTGTTAACACATTTATTGGGACAAACGGCTCTTTGACACCGCTAGCCACGTTTCACATATTTAGCCACATTGTTTAAAAACAAGACTTGCTGATGTAGTAGTTGTATGACGCGTTGAAGAGGGAAGTCTATCAGGACTGACTTAAATGAGAAATTGCCCAACATTGAAAACAAAAGCATAGCAGTTCAGTAAACTAAAGGCTTTTCTAGTGAACTATAAGAGCATGAGTTGTACTCTGTTCAGAATCGACATGGAAAAAATTGAATAAAAATCTGTTTACCTTTGTCTCAAGTGTCCCATAGCTTGTTCAATCTTCAAATAGGCTACTCTGTGTCCCTCACTCCTTCGGTCTGATGAGCTGACGTTGAAAACCCTTCACGTTGCACATTTGAAAGTCTAAAAAGTAGTAGGGCATCGGCCTAGCCTACACGAAGGCTCAATGTTTCCAGTTCAATATACCAATCCCCTTAATACCCCCTTAAAGGCTTCCAAAATAAACTTTTGACCGCTCGCATGAAAATGTTTTAGGGTGGCTGGTGTTTTATTTTTATTTTTTATTTATATAACTGCTGGACCTGCTGCATCACCTTTTACACCTTGTTTGTGCCCTCATCAAAAACAACGAACGATACAGAGAGGTTTTTACGTTCCCACGGTGTGTTGACTCGTGATTTAAAAGCTGAATTTGTTCCATTTCAGGATTTTTGAGAGACTCAAAGTAACCCATGCTTGTCGAGGGCAGTTGCCTTTTTGCGACCGAGACTGATGTTCTCTGCCGTTTTGGAATCTTAAAAGATGTCCTTTATATCATCATGTTTGTTAGACATGGCAGGATTATTTTCAAACGTGGGTCTCACGTCATCTGTTTGTTGGAGACAGCTGGCTTTGCTTTCAGTCTGCAACAAGTTTTCAGCCATCCAGTAAAATTGGGGTCGCTTTCCCACTCATTCCTGTATGTTCACTGGTGATGCGGCCCGACAGTTTAATGCTGTTTTAAACTCACTGCAATGTTTGCAGTGGTACATCACGGGACATGCAGAAGTAACAGTACTGTTTTGCTGTCAGATTCCAAAGAGAAGAAAGGCAACATGCCCACAGTGCTCTGGACGCAGCGCTAAGAACAGCAGAACCGCCAACACCAGGTCTGCTAGCAGCAGTGACCCCAACTCCAGCGGAGACGCCAACTCCAGCGGAGACTCAAACTCCAGCGGAGACGCCATCAGCAGTGACTCCAGCGCTAGCTCTGCAAGCCAGCCTGCTCTGCCTGCCACACTCACACAAACCATCAGCGTATTGGACAACATGTTAGCCGGTGGGTACATTTGTGTGACCGAACACTTGATCACTCTAGCATGCACTTTAAAGGCTAAGTGTGTGTGTGCGTGTGTGTCGCCTGCCCCCCCCCCCCCCCCCCCCCCCCCAGGGGAAGAGGACGTAGTGGATCTTACGTGTGAAGGAACCGAGCCGGCGGCCGTTGTAGATCTCACCAACAATGACTCGGTTGTGGTTAGTAAAGCCTTTGGACCACTGTAGACACACAAGTCATGGGGGGGGGGGGGGGGGGAGAATCAAGGGAACAGTTTGTAGAAACGACTACTTATCTGTGTGCTTGTCTCAATACGCTCATGAATTTAAACACAGGATTGTGAATTAATTTGTCGAGTATTATGGGGAGATGCATAGCAGCGTTGCTATTCTTCTGTTTGTGACTAAATGTTTTTGTTTTTCCATGTCTTCCTGTTGCCCAAACGGAGAGCAGCTGGTGGATGAAGGTGAGACATTTATTTATGAACGGGCAACTGCAAATGGGAAAATGTACTGCCAATTACAAAGTCGTCTGGCACACTATGACTTGGTGCCAAAATTATTGGACTAATTTTTTTTTAACAATATGCATTTATCCCTCACTTTTTTTCCTCTCTCTCTTGATGACTATCTTGGTCTGCCCCTTTATGTCTCTTTCTGTCTCCCCCTCTCTATCTCACTCTCTAAGTCACTCACTACCTCTCTGTCCATTTTATATCTCTCCCTCTGTGTATCTGTCTCTCTCTGTCGGTCTCTGCTCGCCCTCAAATGACTTCATGCATTCATCCAACCCTCCTCCACCTTCCCTAACACATCCCTCTGTCTGTCCCCCTCCAAGGGCCTGAGGGCAGGGAGGCGACTGGGGAGAGTTACGTGGTCAGCAGTGACGAGGAGGAGGATGTGCGGACCCTGCTCAACGCGGCTCTGCTTTCCTCACTGCAGGCCAGCAGTCAAGCCAGGTAGCAAGGGCCCCAGCTCCTGTGTCAGGGCACAGCTTAATCCCCTGAGGGAACCAGATGGGATGGCAATGGACCTCATTCACCTAGCAGCCATATTTGTTAGCGGGATGGGTGAGGTAAACCTCTTCGAATCTTGGGTGAAAGATGACAAATGAATCGAAATTTATTCCAAATGTTGCCCTGGTTGGGGAATTGAAGGCAGAAAAAAAAAATGCATTGAGTTGTCATGGTTTCCCAAATATTCTAGGTTTCCCCACCTAACTCAGCAATATGGCCACCATTTGAATTGAGGTGTGTGGAGCGTTTTGGGAGTTTATCGGTTATCGTGATATTGACGGTGTTGTCTTTTGCCAAGGTCAGGGCTGCTCTCTAAAAAAAAAATAAACATGACTGATTGAGATGAAATAAAGTATGGTGATGTCATCTTTAAGTCTCTAAACTTCTAACTGCTGTCTGTTTGGTGTCCAGGGTGACTCCAGGGACCATCAGCTGTCCTGTGTGTATGGACTCATACGCAGAGGTAGGGCTCTGTATGAGGAGAGGAAAGACGTTTTCACCTTTTTGACTTGCCGTGCATTGAAGAAAGTATGGTCTGAATACTTGACTGGGTAAATGGTATAGGTCTGACTTTCCAGTCTGGAATCAATAAAGTTCTTCTTGCTTTTACTAACCCTTACTTGTAATGATAAAAGAACTATACCTTTTTAAGCCAGACCAATTAGACCCACAGATGAATGTAAGGCATTATATTTGAAAGTTCCAATTATTATAAAATTAATTCATAAATTTTCCTACAATTTGTGTAACAATTCAGTATGGAAAGTGATCCACCTCTTTCAGGCTCCACTTCATTTGCATAGAAAATCAGCAATGATCACCTGTTTTCCTCTCTCCCTCCATGTCTTTTCCTCTGTCTCTACAACTTGCTCGCGCTGTTTCATTTGTACTCTCACCATGTCTCTTTCTACATGTGTCTCCCTCTCGTTTCTTGCTCTCCATGTCTCTCTTTCTATGTACCTCTGTCTTTCGCAGATCGTGGACACCGGCAGGCTGGTGGTCTCTACCAAGTGCGGCCATGTCTTCTGCAGCCAGTGCATCCGGGACGCGCTGGTCCGCTCGCACACTTGCCCCACCTGCAGGAAAAAACTGACACCCCAACAGTACCACCCCATCTACATCTGAACGGACCTCTGCCTCCAAGGGCATTCAGCGCTGCTCGCCACCTGGCTGCCATATTGCCCAAACCCCTGCTCCCTACTCCTCTAGTGATGCAGTCTCTTTCACTGTTTTGTTCTGCTTTTTATTCAATAAAACGTCTGATTGGCTGATGAGTTGGAGACAGTAGCTTCTGAGCGTTTGAGATTGAAACTGAGGTGGAGATGGCGGGCGGATTGAAATGTTTTTGGTTGATTTTCATTTCTTTCACTTATTTATTGGTCTTGGAAATTCCCGGATATGCTACACTTATTCTTTTTGCCAATGCCTCAATAGAAGGTTTGTCTTAAAGGCCTTTTTGACTTAATTTTCCTCTTTTGTCATTTGTTTTGTAATGGTTTTCCATTAAAGTCAAGATGATTGTTTTTGTTGGCGTCTGGTCGGTAGTGTCTGGTGTTTTGGCAAATGTTTACCAATGCCCTCATCTTTAATTTTCACCTGATCAATGACTCCTTGACTGAAGTGGTTTCAGTTGGAATCACGTTCAGCCTTTTGCTCACTAAAACCTTCCCAGTGTTGGTGGAAGTAGTGAAACTTATCACATGCAAAAGTGATTTCCTTATTTGAATAAATCTTCTGATGCAGGCTGGCTTGTGACTGGCCCTTTGAGCTGTGTTCTTCAGAAAACACATGCAGCCAGATTGTAGTTGCCATGGCCATGTATTTTTCTGCTTAGAAAGTGAGACCACCCATTCTGTTTCACTCATGAAATGTACTCTTGACGTTTCACATTTGGATGTCTATTGCTGTGCAAAAGCTGACACATATGGCTGCCAGTTTCCAACTCGTACCAAATGTTACACTTTTTGCTGATCTCTGCTGAGAGACTTTGTTTAAGTCTTAAGTGATTTGTTTAATGATGGTGAAGGTAATAGCTGAAATGTAGACTAAATCATTTTCATTGTGATCTGCCGCCACATTTTGAATAATGTGTTAACTTTAAAAAAAAACAGCTTACGTAAGGAGATCGATTATTGTATTGGACGTAAAACTTGCTGCATACATCTGATCTCATTTTTGGGTAACTTATAAATATTGTATATACAAACTTAATTCACACAATCCTAGAAACCCCATGTTCCAATGATTGTATAATAAAGTATTGTCTTTGACACCAACAAACCTTTTGAAAAGATGGTTAAATTGCAAACATTGTATGAAATTACTGCTTAAAGAGCCAGTGAACCCAAAAACGTTTTTGTTTTGTTTTAAACGTGGTGATATGTCTTGTATGATCGTTAACCTAGTAATACTTAGGCCGTGTCATCACTGTTACTGAAATAAGACCGTCATTTAGAGAACACGGGAGTAAGTTCTAATGGCTTTGCCCATCTCCGCCAACCAGTGTGTGTTCGTTGCGCTCGGCCTTGGACGTAGGTGACCTTTCCTTGACGTGGAAGCGCCCCTCTCTTGGACGCCGCAATCAACATCAACCAACACCCAAGAGAGCAACACGTTACCACAGATCCACACACACACATCAGGCCGCCCGCATCCCTTGATCGTGACGTGGAAAAGTATCGCCTGATTTGGTGTGAATAAGCCCTTTCCATAATCAGGCTTCCCTGGACATGTATATTATAAAGCCATGGTGCGTGCGGGTGTGTGAAGCTGCGTCTGCGCAGGGGTTGATTTTGCTGTTCACGTCGGGGTGGGGATGGGGGGGGTTAGGCTCCCAGGACACTTACGCCACTGTGTGTGACGCAAAATTGCCGTGGGTCATAACCATGGGGATAACACGCCCCCCCCCCCCCCCCCCCCTGACTAGAACTCTAAACCCATAACACAATAATACATAATATCCATCTAATAGTGTTCGAAATCCAACTGAAACAGCAGTTCGTCTGCTTAAAACAAAAAAAAAACGGCATTGTCAGTTCAACTTAAAATAAATAAGTTTTCACTATTATATAAACATTTGATGTATGTGTTTATACGTGTTCATCAACACGTAATTACTCACGCTTGAGCGAATGGTTTTTCATATGCTATACCGAAGAATAAGAATCCACACAGAGGCAAATTCATCGCGATTGCTTTATGTTTTGGAGGTCTTCTACTAAAGTAAAGGTCCACCTGTGGGAGTCTTCCACCGCCTTCCAGACGGTTCTGGGGCCAGCTCGGTGTTTCTTCGATGAATCACCACCATAACCGCAACCGAATGGGAGTCATCGTCAGCCGGTTGAGAGGGAGGAGACATGTTTAAATAACATAGCCACGTCGGCTATGTAGTGTTGTCCATCCTGTTTTTTTGTTGTTTTTTTGCGAACAATAATCACGCTCACGTAATGCCCACCTCCCCAATCATGTGACATTCGGCGACGTGACTTCATGTGGAGGAAGTTCCCCTTCTGAAAGTGCTTGGTCATTCCTCCTTGCTCCCATTGGTCCAGCACTCGGGGCCACGCCCATTTGTTTACAAACCAGCCCTTGTGAGAAGTCCCACCCCCTAAAGTTTCTGCAGTATAAATGTTTGCCAGCACAAGGAAGGGATCATTCGGGTGCAAACGGTGAAAGAGGTATCTTCAAGAGTGCGAAGTGCAACAACAGCCGAGGCCCTTGTAATATTTCCACTGCGCAACAAGCGGGCATCGACCGAGGAATCGCCATCATGTCAGTGACAATAAAAGCCTATCTTCTGGGCAAAGACGACGTCCATAAGGAGATCCGTCGCTTTGCTGTTGAGGAAGGGGTTTCGACCAGTTTCGAGTATCTGAGCAAAAAGGTCGTAGACGTATTCTCCAATCTACGCAACATCGGCTTCCAGATGTACTATCGAGGTGAGTTAAGCCTTTTTGGTCAAATGTTTTCAACCAACCAAAAAAAAAATGTATTTTTTTTTCAGAAATATGCTGTTAGACATAGCCCAGCTTATACATATCAAATCGTGTTAATAAACTTGCCATGTAGCCTACATGGTGTTTTGTTGATATATTCTAAGCAGTTTAAAAGCTATTATGTCTTCCTTTTCTTATTGGTATCTGGATCCTTCCCTGCCTTATGTTTATATAAAACATGCGATTCAGGATTTTCCTGTTTTGCAACCCTGCGCATGTTGACTCTGCCGTCCTGCGTCCATTAGTTTGTTAATGAGGAGTGACGCTGCTCCCTTGTTATACCAAACGTATTACTCCGTCTAAAATATCAAAGTAGACTGACAACACGCTGAATCACTGGGAATAGAATGAAATCCTGTTATTACACCAAACCATCTAATCCACACCTAGGCTCAAAACACAGCTGGTGTTGGGGGGACGTTATCTAGTGTTATGGAACTTTAATGACGTCTGATTGTTTGGTTGTAGATGAAGACGGCGACATGATCGCCTTCTCATCAGACGATGAGCTGAGAATGGCGCTCACCGCCCTGCAGGACAACACCTTCCGCCTGTTCATTAAAGGTAGTGCACACACACACACACACACACACACACACACACACACACACACACACACACACACACACACACACACACACACACACACACACACACACACACACACACACACACACACACTGCTACTTGCTATTTTAATTGGTTAAATTATATCTATCTTTTTCTGCGCACTGCTGCAGTCTACTCATAAAGTTTTCTTTGACTCGTGTTCCAGAGAAGAAGGAGCACAGGCGTGAGTTCCCGCTCCACGCCTTCCCCGGCGGAATCCCACCCTTCACCTTTCCCCCTCCTCCCGGCCCAGGCGTGCCTCATGCCCCGCCCCCTCCTCACCACGGCCCGCCCCCCGTGCATCCCAACGTCACGTGCGATGGCTGCGAGGGCCCTGTGGCCGGCACGCGCTTCAAGTGCACAGTGTGTCCTGACTATGACCTGTGCTCCGCCTGCCAGGCAACGGGTCTGCACCGCGAGCATGCCCTCCTGCCCATCTGGCACCCCCTGGCCAACTTGATGGAGGTCAGCACCGCTTACGTTCAGCTGGCTTCTTCAGATAACTCGTTTGGCTTGCTAACTTCTTCAGATAACTCGTTTGGCTGGCTAACTCCTTCAGATAACTCGTTTGGCTGGCTAACTCCTTCAGATAACTCGTTTGGCTGGCTAACTCCTTCAGATAACTCGTTTGGCTGGCTAACTTCTTCAGATACACTGGCTGGTTAGCTTCTTTACATAATCCGTTTGGCTAGTTGGGTTATTTGATAACCTTTTTCGCTAGTTAATTAAGCTGTTTAGAGCTTGTTAGCGAGATAATCTGTTTAGTTAGTAAGCCAAAGTGTACTGGGTTCAATCCCAAGTCTCCAGTCTCTACGTTGGCATCCTAGCAAAATATGCCCTAACCCCTGCCTGCTGCCATTAATGATAAATAACTAAGTCATATGTTTAGCTGCCTTATTTTGCTCCAAGTACTCTGTGAAAATAACAATGTCATTGGGATGTATTTCTGTCACGGTTCCAGTGGTTTCCTAGGGGCAAGTGGATGAGGAAGATGAGACATTGCGCGTGGAACGGAGCTCAGCACCCGACCAAGCCAGGGGCCACTGGGAGCCAGTTCACCTGTGGGACCCAGTCCACCTCCGCCCCTGGTACTTCGACCAGCCCGCCATCCTCCGACACCTCCAGCTCCTCTAGCTCCTCTGGTGCGTCTTGGGTGTCATTAGTTCAGATCCAGCCCCCAGAAAAAACCCACAACTTCAGCCTTAGTTGACTCCTTGGATAGGATAACTCAGGCATTTAGTGCAGCCCTTGGAAAAAAAAACTTTGATCAACGATGCATTGTGTAACACAGAGCATACCGCACTCAGATTAGGTCACCATTTAGATACACACCATTCACAACATCTAGAAGGTACTCCCACAGGGGCACTACAAAACGCCCTGTCTGCTTTCCATACAATTGAAAATTGGCAAAGGTTCCTCTTTGATTAAGCACTGTGTGTATTATTATTATTATCTGGGGTTGTGGTGGTAAAGTACGCAACGCTTATAGTTGACCCTCCCATCAAACCAGAATGGATTCACTGTTTGTTCTAGCTTGGGCTTTACAGAAGGGGATACAGGGTTGTTTATCATCATCATAACTCAACTGAGAACATACCAAATGAATATTTCCCACAGGACCAACATAACATGCATTATTATATGATTATAAAATGGCAAAACATTAGGAATATAATGATTGTGGAGTACACTGAGAGTTACTGTTAACCTGATTAAATTACTGATTTTAGTCATTTTGTCACCCCCTGAAGGATCTTCTCAGGCCAACACTGAATTCCTGAAGAACATTGGTGAGGGAGTGGCGGCCATGTTGAGCCCACTAGGTAAACAGACACACACACACACACACACACACACACACACACACACACACACACACACACACACACACACACACACACACACACACACACACACACACACACACACACACACACACACACACACACACACACACACACACACACACACCTCTATCTAGTAAACCTGACCCTCTTCAAAATAATTCAAAAACATACCTGCTATTCAAACCCACAATGCTTTCTTCCTATTGCCCATGTCGGGAATCTCTAGATAAACACATGTAGAAACAAAGCAATAACTGTTCTGCCAGTTCAGGCTCCCTGAGAGTCTTTACTAGCATCTTCACTCCCATTAGCTGCTAATGCAAGTGAAAATACGAGTGAAGACGGCAACATTACCATTTTTACTAGCGTCGTCACCATAGTACCAACATCGTCCTAATTAAGACATTAAAGGTGGCACTAGTGAAGACGCTAAGGATAAGCATCTCCACTAGACGCGTCAACATTAGCATCTTGTTCTCTGGTCCAGGCATCGACGTGGACATCGATGTGGAGCACGACGGCCTCAGGACCAAGGTGACCCCCCCAGCAACCACAGCCCAGTCGGGGGCCCCTGCACCTCCCATGGCCCAAGCTGACGGAGCCAACAAGGGCCCAGAGGGAGCAGGGATCAAGAGTTGTGAGATGGATGTCGACGAGCCAAACAGTCTCGGAAGCACTCACTGCGACAAAGTACTTTCCTCTTAACACAAATATGTGTGCTTCATGTCATTGGCTGCAACGTTTTTGACCTGCGATTTGGAAAGCTTTATGGTTGATTAATGGCTTGATGCTTTTTCTCAGGGCACCAAGGACACCGAAGAGGAAGAGTGGACCCACTTGACTCCAAAGGAAGTGGATCCATCCACCGGAGAGCTGCAGTCCCTGATGGGCACCCTCTCTGAGGCTCAGGAGGGCCCCACAGGGCTGCGTGAGGCTGCCCTCTACCCACACCTCCCACAAGGTACCTGCGACTTTTACACATCCAGCCTGGTTGAGCCTGGCCTAGGGCCGATTCCCACTGAATCAGGCGTTGCGGCGAAGACGCCAGTTTAACCATTCATTTGAGTGGGGGCCGTGCGTTTATGCACGAGAAGCACCTTGTTTACCATGCAGCGTCAGCATTGTAGCGTTCCGCTGTTTACCGAGCAACTGTGACGATGGCAGAGAGACTGGTCACCGCTGTACAACCCTGCCATTAAGGAGTGGTTTAGGTTCACAACATGACGTCTCACAACTGGGCCATGAAGTGACTCCCACAGCAGTTTGCGGTAATCACCGCAACGCCTGATTTGGTGTGAATGAGCCCTTAGTCTCCTGCACATCCTGCCGTGTCAAGCGTGGCTTGAAGTGGCGACGCTACTCTTGACGCTACTGGTTCATAGTGACGACCATACAGTCTTGTTAGGCCTCGCCTATAGTCGACACTGCAACCTTGTTAAACACCCCAGCGTCCTTAAAGGAGCTTTATTGGACAAATGTCCTGTACTAAATCATAAAATGACCACGGTATGTGATCAGAGATGAAGGAAACATGCTAAATCAAAATACAGGCTTCTTCGACAACAATGCGACAGCCAGTATGTTCTCCGTGCAAATTTCCTTTCCCGTTCGGAAGATTTTTTGTTTTGTTTTGGCCTGTGTTATGATTTACTATTCTGAGTATCCCGGGCTGCCAGGTATGAATCAAATTGGCACGCAAACACAGCGTGCTGCATCCATGGAAGCATGCAAACTGGATTCATTGAGATCCCATGACCAGAGCCCTGCCATAATACACGTAAATCTTGGGAGTTGCTTTTGAAAGATGGTGACAGCTTAGAGCCCATGAGGATTTCAAGACGGATGGCACTCGAGCTGGTTTATAATTTGCAAACAATACTTTGCAAAAAGTATACATTAGCTGATCAACTTACTGTGTGAGACTTATCGTTGCTTGTCATTGTCAAAATAGAATTGCGCCCGTCTCAAAATATGTTGCCCTCAGCTCGTCGTGCGCTCATGTTCGTTTAGTGTCCTCAACTTGGCAACCTGTGTTAGCGGAGTCTGGGGAGGTGGGGGTGGGGTGGAGACGACTTCAATATTGTGAATTTGGACTGCAGTAGCAGTTTTAAACACTGTGTCAATGTTACATATTGTACCTTGAAGCCTGGTTTAGCCTCCTGGTTAATCAGTAATGTTTTGTGGTACAACATACGGCTAAAGCTACTCAATCAAAGCTAAACATCTACGTCCTATCCACGTGCTATCAGTTTGCTTCCTTGATTGACCGTATTGGATACATGGGGTAAAGGAAGTTAATCGCTAATGTCTTGCAGAGGCCGACCCCAGACTGGTGGAGTCCCTGTCCCAGATGCTATCCATGGGCTTCAGCGACGAGGGAGGCTGGCTCACCCGCCTCTTGCAGACCAAGGCCTATGACATCGGAGCTGTGCTGGACACCATCCACTACTCCAAGCCCCACAGGAAGTAGCCGTGGCAACCGCCTCCTCCCTTCCAGAATTGAGCAAGAGTACCCCTTTAACTGTTTATCTTTTCTTTCTGTGTACACTACTCCAGGCTGATGTCCATTTGACTGTGTAGTTATTTTACCTGGAAAAACGATTTTCTAATTGGACATGTTTATAAAATTAGCTCATGCAAACACTGTTCATCAAAATGTGGTCTATTATAGATATTTTGTGTTAATTAATGCAGGATTAATAATGTTAACAAGACACTTTGTTGTTACAAATAAAGCCATAACGAAGTTAAATTAGGATAAGGAGTCCATGACTAATATTCATGTATGAATTAAAAGTTTAATACAGACATTCACTACATGCGTTATTGGAATAAGTCTTAAGTAAGTGCACTTGTTTGCAAGATATCTTTTCTCATGCTACACTTTATGGCAAATACTTTGTTAACCAGTATATAAACAATAAAACTCTTGCAAATGAATTGATTTGATTTTCTTTTCAAAACATGTCGTCAAAGTCGTCGCAGGTATTGAACAGGGAGTTGAAGGGGAGGGAGGGGCATGGCTGATGATGAGGGGTTAGAGTCTGTGACGATACTGCCTTAGGGAGCTCTGCTGGGTGGCCCAATTCTCTGATGTTACCAACACTACTACAGGGAGTGGCTGAGGATTCCAGCATATCAAGAGGCTTTCTCTCCATGTTGTTGGCCAGGTGGCTCTCTTGTTCCTCTTCCTCCTCCTCTTTCTCCTGTGGATGAGGAACTGGGAGAAACTGCGTCCATTTAGAGCTAGGGGCAGCTGCAGAAGACCCCAATGAACAGGGTTTGTTGTTCAGACGAACTCTGTCAGAGCCATAGTTGCTGACATCAGGCTTGGTTTGGTTAGTTTCTGTGTTGACGATTCCTCTGGTTAAACCTGGATTAGCCTGGTTATGGTCTGTGTTGATGGTTCTTCTGGTTAAACCTGGATTAGCCTGGTTATGGTCTGTGTTGAAGGTTCCTCTGGTAAAACCTGGATTAGCCTGGTTATAGTCTGTGTTGAAGGTTCCTCTGGTAAAACCTGGATTAGCCTGATTATTGTCTGTGTTGATGGTTCCTCTGGTAAAACCATGCCTGGTTTGGTTGGAGCATGAACTGATAGAGATGCGTGTGTGCTGTACGGTGGAGGACTTGCTGATAGGCAATGCTGGTAGCTGATGGAGCCGAGAAAAAGAGAAAATATATTTTGTGAAAGATTGTAGATAACAATATGTTGGCCTAATGACAGAACCGTCTCTTAATGACAGAAGTTACCATCTTAACAAAACTATCTTAACAGAACCATCTCTTAATGACATAACCATCTTAACAATAGAACCCTCTTAATGACCGCACCATCTCTTAATGACAAACGTTACCATCTTCATGACAACCATCTCCAAACGACAAATTATGATAGGACTAGTCATAACCGAACCATCTTCATGGCATGAGTTATCATCTTAACAACCAAACCATCTCTTGACTTAATGACAGAACTTAAACTATTTAACTATTCTTAAACGCAAGGACAGCACTTGCACCTTTGCCTCTCTGCGGTGGTGCTGCATCTCTTCGTTTGAGGAGCCTTCGTCCGCTCTGCCTACAGCTCTTTTCCTCTTCCTGTCGGTACAAAACGGAAATGTTGCTCCAGAACACAGCTACGTACGTGTATGGGATCAATTTACCGTAGGTATAATCATTATCTTGCCATCACGAATGAAACAAGTGTGGAAAAAGTCCGCTTTATTGTCTGAGTGGAAGTGATTTTCATTGTGCTCATCCATGTCACATGTCTATGTTAACTCATATATGTGGTATAGGCATTTGTTTTCTTTGATTAGACTTTGTTCATTTACTCAAGATTGTTTTGGTCCCACATGTAAACTACCTCAAGCCAGTGATCGTTGGCAGACAATGTCACGTGGGTTTATTATGTCTAACCCTTTTATATCAGGGGGGTCAGATAAGTACCACAGCTGAACATTTACTCAAACTTACATTTTCTGTAGATACACTAATCTGTTAAATGCAATGGTAATGATTAGTGAACGTTAGTGTTCCGGTGCTTTTGAGCTTGTTTCAGGCAGAGTTCGTTTCTCTCTGGTGGAATGAGGCTAAAACAGACCTGGCATTCCTGTTGTCATGGAGAGGGCTTGTGCTCAGGTAAACGGTGTCCTCAGGCTCCTCCCCTTCCTGTGGCGTGTTCAGCAGGTATTTGTCCCAACGGCTCTCCTCTGCCTACAATACACATTAACCAATCAGTGAACATCAGCAATCTGACACAACCCCCACCCCTCCCTCCTTGTGTAACCGACGTACTGACAGATTGAAGACCCCCACCCCTCCCTCCCTCCCTCCCCGTTAAACTGACCTAGCTCTGTGATACTTACCAGCTCAGCGTCGCTCGGTCTCCGAGCTCCATCTCCAAAAGATTGTCCCACCTCCTCGTCCTTTTCCCTGTCACAATGACCCATCAGAGGAGGTTAACTGTCCGTTTACCGCCGGGAACACGTCACCACGACAACCGCTCAGAAGGGTGTCGAGTAAAACTGCGCTGTTTGAGCTAATGAGTCCCACGTTTGTGTTTTCCCGTTAAGGGCGAGGTCAAGTTGTGGTTACCCTAGCGACCAGGTGACGTGCGCCTGCTCCAGCTCTCCTCGCTTGGCGTTCAGCTCCTGAACGTGGCGTCTGCAGCCGGCCCCGGTGCCACGCCCAAACTCCTTGGAGAGAGACCGATTCACATGAGGGTCACAGATTCCACATATTTATCCCTAAAGTTTAGGAATGACGAGAACGGAAGAATAGGAAAAGTAGTCCTGCTACTCTATACTTAAAACAGTGCTGTAGGAAAGCTTGATGAGCTATAATTTTTGTGTAATTAGTTAGAAATGGCCTAGTCATCCATCAGCTATTAGTGCAGCGGTACCCAACATTTTTCGGCACGAGACCCCATTTCTAGCTCTGAAAATACTTGCGACCCAAATAACTTTTGTGCATTTGCTTCCACGGCTTCCATTGCCGTGACTCATTGGACAGTCAGTTCGTGTCCATAAGATGGAAGATGCTGAAATGGATCATAAATATCTATAGCTTGTGTCAGAAATCTCCTCGGACCCACTATGCAAATCAGGTGGGAACCACTGTTTAAGTGAGTGAAATCCAGTTGACTGTGTTATCCTCTCAGTGGCATAATAATGATGATTATTAAAAAAATAATATATATATATATATATATATATCTCTTTGCAACTTTGAAATCGTACCTACAGCACCTTTAAGTTAACATTGAGAGGCAGCTGGATGCGCGCGATTACTATCCATCGTGTCAGGCTTCAAATGACGCGTGTGTCCGATCAACCAGCGTCCTGTGAGTGATAGACAGATGGTTCATCCAATGAAACCCCCCTGCCAAGTATATTATTTAAAGCACCTGCCCCTATACAGACGGTTTAGTATTTACAGCTGATCATGAAACGGAGCAAGATACATAAATAGCCTACCTTAAAAACGGACTGCTTCTCCCCGCACATCTTGCAGCTCCATTTCTTTGCCTTTTTCACCTGTGACAAGTGAGCCTCAGATTAAGCACGCTAGCGCCATTGTTCAACGTTAGTGATTGAACGCTTCACACTTATTGACAGAAAGTTGCTCCATGCATGACAAACGTGGATTCTTGTGAAACTAAAGGCAAGCCGATACAAAGAGGGTGACCCAAGCTCGTCCGTAGAGGTGCAATAATGCTGAGTTTGTCGCCATTAAATACAATCAGAGAATGCTTATATTTTCATGAGGGCCACTCCATGGAGGACATTGCGAAGAGGTCGCAAAGTCCTCTAGCTTGCGGCTAGACAATCGCTATCCAACAAGCCCTAAAATGGTAATAAAGCAGTAAGATGCCTTAAACGACTGCTGTCTAGTTACCTGCTGCACTTGGAAGGTTTGGCATGAATAGCATCTCAAGACATGAAATTCTTGGCCCATTGTTATATTAGTATGAGAGAGTTGGTTAACCCTCCAGAGTTTAGAGAGCGATCTTGGGGTTTTCCCGGTAAAGTTTGAAGCACGGATGAAGTAAATGTCGCCTGGCGCGCTCCAGATATTGTCTACAGCGCCCCCTTGAGAAACGGCGGGGAACTGTTGCTATGTGGGAAGGAGGCAGTATTTACCGTGCAAGATGGATAGACTGTTCATTTGTACTTTTTTGGTGTTTTGTATTTTGGTAAAAAATATATTTTTGTATTTATTTACTTTGGTTAATTTGGTTTTTAATTTCAATTGTTGCTTACATATGTGCTTACTTCTTTTTCTTGTGTGTTTATGACGATCATATTGTTATTGTTGTGATGTGTTGCAGGGGACTGATGCAGAAGTGCACCTGTGCTCACCTCCCATTGATAAAAAAGTGGTGAAATAATAACATCTATCAGTGGCATACGGTCAGTGGCCCTTCCTCAGGGAAGTGAAACCAACACATCTTAAAACCTCTGAAACTTCCTGCAGTCACCATATATCACATCCTGTTGAGTTGATCAGTGTTCAGCAGAAGAGGACATTCTGCGGGGAAACTGAGTATTAAAATAAATATATGAATTAATGTTTTGCTTTACATGCATTTAAGAAATTGTAAAGTTAACCAGATGAAGGGGATTGTTGCAACAGTGCACCTGTTCTCACTGCTCGGTCAACGTTGGTGAAATAATAACATCTTTCAGTAGCAAACAGTCAGTAGCCTTCCCCAGGGAAGTCAAACCACACCTCTGAAACCTCATGCAAAAGTCACCATTTGTCAGATCCTGTTGAGTTGATCAGTGTTTGCAGAGGAGGAAATTCTCTGGGCTAACTGTGAGTATTAAAATAAATATATAAATATGTTTTACTTGACATGCATTTAAGAAATTGTAAAGTATTCATCATTAACCAGATGAAGGGTGTAGTGACTAGGGGTTCAACTCCCAAGCTAAACGCACTGGGTTCGATCCCCAAGGTCCACAGCGTACCTTTAGGCAACCTAGATAAATATTCTGATACCTGACTTTAGTGTCTGAATTTACTGTAATTTACCTTGAGTTGAATCTCAATGAATAGTTAATAAATACTAATATTGTATATGAACATATGTATAACACATGTTTATTGATATTCATTGTAAACTGTATTTAAAAATGTATTGATTCATTATTAATTTATCTGTTTGTAGTGTGTATTGGACTGAAGAAGACCATGTCCAGAGTGGGATGTTGGGGTCCATGGTTTCTACAAACTGTCGCTGTCTTACTTCTTTCTTTCATGCTTCAACCTAATCCTTCACTTGCTTACGTGCTAAAAAGCTGCACCATACCTTTCTCTGAGAATAGGTCTACCTTGGCTGGTATTAAGGTTGACTGTTCTCAAAGAAAACTCTTAGTTGTACCAGATGGCATTCCCAGAGGTGTGACGTGGTTATCCATGATCTTAAATCAAATCACAGCAATTCACAAGAATGACTTCAGGTATTTATCAAACCTTACAGTGTTAGATCTAAACGGGAATCACATTGCCCATATTGAAGGCGGATCTTTTATTGATTTAGTAGAGCTGAGGGAACTTAAAATGGGATCGAACAAACTGACCAACCTCTCAAACAACCTCTTTGAAGGACTGTGGAAGCTCACAGCGCTGAACCTCGGATCCAACAAAATCAGATTCATCTCCCCCTCCGCTTTTGGGTCAATGCCCAGCTTACAGACGGTGCAGTTAAATGGCAACCAGCTAACAGGAATGACTGACATTCAGTACATATTACAACTACCACACATTGATTATATCAATATTGCTAGAAACCCCTTCAGCTCTTTTGAGACGAAACATCTTCCCCTGAACATGACCTCTAGTCTCAGGGGTTTACAATTGTCTTTAAAAGGGTTAACCATCTTCAGCATCACAACACCTGTCTTTCCCCATCTTGAGAAGATAAACTTTAATTGCAATTGCAGGAATTGTGTCACGGAGGTGGACATACCCGAGCCTCGTTTCTTCAGGAATGTAACTCATCTCTATTCTTCATATCATTGCATCTCTTTCAAAGGAATGAGTAAGCTCCTAGAGAGTCTGGTCTCACTGGTGCATCTTGAGCTGTCATACACGGAGAAATGGATCAAGAGAGGTCTCTTAAAGACAGCCTGCAGCATCCCCTCTCTGAGGTCACTGGACCTCCATTATAACTCTGTTGTCCACATTGACCGGAAGCTGACCTACTGTTCACAGTTAACCGAGTTGCACCTATTATCCAATCACATCTCCAATCTCACCAGTCATTCAATACAACCAATGAAGCGATTAAGATACTTGACATTGGAAGAAAACGATCTCTCCAGCGTGCCTAGTGTCCTTAACAGTCTCTCCTCTCTTGAAATCCTATATCTGTCAGACAACTACATTGCTGAGGTAGGCTGCTTGGATTTCTTCAACTTAACAATACTCAAAGAACTTTATCTCCTACGCAACATAATTGATAAACTAGATGGGTGTGTTTTTCAAAATCAAAAGGATCTAAAGGTTTTGGATTTAAGCCATAACTTCTTGTTCAAATTGGACGATACTTTTAAGATCGGTCTTAAGAAACTAGAGTTCTTGGATTTGAGTGATAACCGAATTAAGCATTTTGGAAAAGGAGATTTTAAAAGTTTGGAATCGCTTAGTTGTTTAAAATTAAATATAATTGAAGATGTACATAGTACGATTTTTGAAGGATTGTACAATCTGTCTTTGCCACTGCAGATGGACAATATTTTAAGTGGACTGCAGTTGTTAAGAACTCTCACAGTATATCTGAATATCCCAGAAGGCTACAAAGGGGTTGATCCAAACTATGACCAAAACTTGATGAACTTACCTTCTTTAAGGAATCTGGAGATAATATGTAGAGGTATTCATTGTTCAATGCCTGTTCATGTTCCAATACATTTTCTTAAAATAATGAAGAATCTAGAGCACCTTTCGGCTGAGAACTTTCACCTTGTTGAGGCAGATATAGACACGTTTATATCCACACCTCAACTTAAGAGTCTCGCCATAAGAGAAAGTGGCATTTCAGACCTAAATCCTGAGCTATTTCAGCCAATCTCAAAGCTAGAGGTTCTGGATCTTTCTAGGAATAACCTCAATAGTTTGGATTTCCTGGCCCAAGCGAGCCTGTCTAACCTCAGATGTTTGATACTCTTTGAGAACAAGTTAACTGTTATCAATCATAATATCTTCCACTTCCTCCCGGCCCTAACATATCTAGATCTTTCTGTTAACCCTCTGACCTGTGACTGCTCTAACTCTGGCTTCCTGCTGTGGGCGCTGAGCAGCGATCAAACACAGATCGTTAAAGTAGACCAGTATGTGTGCACGTACCCCCTTAGCGAAACGGGAACTATGTTCCTGGACATGGACTTGCACTCCTGCTGGATGGACGCCAGGTTCCTCTGCTACATTTCCACCACCAGCCTGGTTCTGCTCATTCTGCTCACTGCCTTCGGCTACCACTTCCTGCACTGGCGTCTGGTCTATGCCTACTACCGCCTCATGGCCTTGCTTTATGACATGAGAGAGAGGAAGAGAAACAAGCCGTACCGCTACGACGCTTTCATCTCCTACAACGTCCATGATGAAGCCTGGGTCCACAGGGAGATGCTTCCTGCGCTGGAGGACGAGCGAGGCTGGAGACTCTGCCTGCACCACCGAGACTTCCAGCCAGGTAGGGCTGGCTGGCTGGCTGATTGGACCAGATCTTTACATGTACTGTCTGGCCTTCTGTTATTTCCAGGCACATGGAAGTCATGACATGCATCGAGTCATGTGACAAACTTGAAGAGTCAAAACTAAATTAAAGTGTCTAGAAATATTAGCATTATATAAATATATAATCTCCTCCTTTAATTGTAGACACTAAGTAATTTAAGTATTTCAAATACACATAATACAAAAACTAGTTTTTCTTCACTCAGATACAACACAAAATACCCCAAAGTAATTAAAAGTTATTTAAAATACATGAAATTGGAACAATACCCATCTCTGCGTGTGGGCCCATAGGTACGTCCATCATGGAGAACATTACGGAGGCCATCTATGGCAGTAGGAAGACCATCTGTGTGATCAGCAGACACTACCTGGAGAGCGAGTGGTGCTCCAGGGAGATCCAGATGGCCAGGTGAGGCCAGCAACTGTACCGTCTTACTTTGATGTAGTTCAGATGTTCTCCCTCTCTTCCACGTTCCTCATGCATCACGGCAGCCTCAGCTCCATGCTGAGGCCGAGCTGGGCCCGGCGTCCACGAGGGCTTTATCACTTAACCATCTAGTCCTAGCTATAGCTTTCCCTTCACATGATGACTCTCGTTCCTGTCCGAGTGGCCGCTTGGACGCTGTTTAAAGACCATGTGGTGACGTGTCCCGTCTCCAGCTACCGTCTGCTGGATGAGAAGAAAGATGTGTTGATCCTGCTCTTCCTGGAAGAGCTGCCAGAGAAGCAGCTGTCTCCTTACTACCGCATGAGGAAGCTGGTGAGGAAGAGCACCTACCTGAGCTGGCCCCAGGCCGGCCGCCACCCTGGACTCTTCTGGCACAACGTCCACAGAGCTCTGGAGAGCGGGGACAGCCACGATGACAACACACACTTCCTGTCTGGGCCGGCCCTGTAGCCTGTTGTAGTAGCAGTCCACTCTCACCTGTTGCCATGGAGTGTGACCGTTTTTTCTTATCGCAGAGTGAATAGAGAGATAGGAGTTCAGTGGTACTCGCATTGTATTAGTGGAACCACTGTATTAGTGAGTTAAATATTGAAATATATCTTGAATGTGACTGCCTCTTATGAGTCAATATAGATTTTGGACTGCCCCCAGTAATTTCTGACCAATGAGGGCACCTGTTCGCTGATTAGTTTGGGGAATTCTCTTGCCTGTCAATCATGTGTGTCAGAGGGCGTTATCTTTTTTTTTCTTTTTTTAAATCATGCTCATTTCTGCTTTCTTTCTCTCCCTTTAAACTCTCAAGTGTGGCCTACAACACCATTAAGTAGAAATAATGTATTTGCATTTCTATTTTAAATGCTCAATCACTGTGTTGAGAAAAATAAACACATACTAACATAATAAAAACGAATACAAAACATATGAGTCACATTCATATAAAATAACAAACCCAAGTATTCAGATAGCTGATCCTAAAACAGGCTGAACATGCGAGATAAAGATACACAATAGCCTACCTTAAATATGGACTGTGTCTCTCTGCACATCTTACAGCTCCATTTCTTTGTCTTTTCCACCTGTGATAAGTGAGCCTCAGATTAACGAGTCTCACAAGAGAGACTGGACACCGAGGCGAGCATCAGATGAAACACGCTAGTCAACAGGCACTAATGATTATGGTAATGCAGTAGACCGTGGCCAAGGTTTCATAAGACCATTGGGGAGGACAAATTAAGAGGGGTTCTGGGTTTCTTCCCCCAGGAAAATGTGAGGGTCAAACAAGTCATCCTTAGCATTGTGGGGAATTTGAATTCACCCGTTTGTGCCTTTTCTGCAGAAATTCATGGTGGATATAGCTTTTTTTTACGTAAAGGAAGACACAAAATTCTGGCACCAGTTGACAATTAAAAGAATAATGGAATATACTGCTGTAAGGCTCTGAGGTATTCTGTAGTGCTTTCAAATATATATTCTCTTGTGTGTGTGTGTGTGTGTGTGTGTGTGTGTGTGTGTGTGTGTGTGTGTGTGTGTGTGTGTGTGTGTGTTGGTGTGTGTTTGTGAATGAGTGAGTGAGTGAGTGAGTGAGTGAGTGAGTGAGTGAGTGAGTGAGAGTGTGATAAATGCACATATTTAAAATATTGAGTGGGACGTACACCCTGAA
Source organism: Lota lota (assembly GCA_026745465.1). Classification (NCBI taxonomy): domain Eukaryota; kingdom Metazoa; phylum Chordata; class Actinopteri; order Gadiformes; family Lotidae; genus Lota; species Lota lota. The sequence goes on along the minus strand of JACYXH010000129.1, from coordinate 1,177,209 downwards.
ATCTACCTACAAAGGTAGACGTCTGTCTAGTTACCTTCTGCGCTTGAAGAGTTTGGCATGAATAGCATCCCAGTGCATGAAATTCTTGGACCAATTTTATATTAATTTGAGATCGTTGGTTAACCCTCCAGAGTTTAAAGAGTGATATTGGGGTTTTCCCGATAAAGTTTGAAGGTTGAAGTAAGTGTTGTCAGCCGTGGTTCCAGTTATTGTCTACAGCTCCCCCTTAAGAAACGGTGGGGAACTGTTGCTTTGTGAGTAGGAGGCATTATTTACCGTGAAGGACGGAGCCTGGTTATTTCTTAGATATTTAGTATTTAGTAGTTTCTCCCCAATGCGCTAGAATATTACATATTATATCTTGTTATCTTTATATAATAAAGATAATAATGAATTATGAATTGTTATATTTAGATTAGAAAGATGATAAGATAGAATTTAAATTCACTTGTAATTTTTCAGAAATGCAGAACTATTTTAAAGGACATTGGTGATGAGAATATTTTCCATTGAATATTTTAGGTTCTATTACTTTGTTTGTTTTATTTTTAATTTGTATTTATTTCAATTTTCTTTATGACCATTGTAGCTTACATGTGCTAACTTATTTATTTTTTTTGTTTATGAAGATCATATTGTTACTGTTGTGATGTGTTGCAGGGGATTGTTGCAACAGTGCACCTGTTCTCACTGCTCGGTCAACGTTGGTGAAATAATAACATCTATCAGTAGCAAACAGTCAGTAGCCTTCCCCAGGGAAGTCAAACCACACCCCTGAAACCTCATGCAAAAGTCACCATTTGTCAGATCCTGTTGAGCTGATCAGTGTTAGCAGAAGAGGAAATTCTCTGGGCTAACTGTGAGTATTAAAATAAATATATAAATGTTTTACTTGACATGCATTTTAGAAATTGTAAAGTGTTCATCATTAACCAGATGAAGGGTGTAGTGACTAGGGGTTCAACTCCCAAGCTAAACGCACTGGGTTCGATCTCCAAGGTCCACAGCGTACCTTCAGGCAACCTAGAGAAATATTCTGATACCTGACTTTAGTGTCTGAATTCACTGTAATTTACCTTGAGTTCAATCTCAATGAATTGTTAATAAATAATAATATATGTATGAACATATGTATATATTTTTTATTGATTTTTAATTTAAACTATTTAAAATGCTATTTATTCATTGATAATTGATCTGTTTGTAGTGTGTATTGGACTGAAGAAGACCATGTCCAGAGTGGGATGTTGGGGTCCATGGTTTCTACAAACTGTCGCTGTCTTACTTCTTTCTTCAATGCTTCAACCTAATCCTTCACTTGCTTACGTGCTAAAAAGCTGCACCATACCTTTCTCTGAGAATAGGTCTACCTTGGCTGGTATTATGGTTGACTGTTCTCAAAGAGAACTCTTAGTTGTACCAGATGGCATTCCCAGAGGTGTGACGTGGTTATCCATGTTTGTAAATCAAATCACAGCAATTCACAAGAATGACTTCAGGTATTTATCAAACCTTACAGTGTTAGATCTAAACACGAATAGCATTGCTCATATTGAAGACGGATCCTTTCTTGATTTAGTAGAGCTGAGGGAACTTAACATAGAATGGAACCAACTGACTAATCTCTCAAAGGACCTCTTTGAAGGACTGTGGAAGCTCACAGTACTGAACCTCGGATCCAACAGAATCAGAATAATCTCCCCCTCCGCTTTTGGGTCAATGCCCAGCTTACAGACGGTGCAGTTAGATGATAACCTGCTAACAGAAATGACTGACATTCAGAACATATTACAACTACCACACATTGATTATATCAATATTGCTAGTAACCCCTTCAGCTCTTTTGAGACGAAACATCTTCCCCTGAACATGACCTCTAGTCTCAGGAGTTTAGAATTGTCTTTAACAGGGTTAACCATCTTCAGCATCACAACACCTGTCTTTCCCCATCTTGAGAAGATAAACTTTGATTGCGATTGCACGAATCCTGTCATGGAGGTGGACATACCCGAGCCTCGTTTCTTCAGGAATGTAACTCATCTTTATTCTTCATGTCATTGCATCTCTTTCAAAGGAATGAGTGAGCTCCTAGAGAGTCTGGTCTCACTGGTGCATCTTGAGCTGTCATACACGGAGAAATGGATCAAGAGAGGTCTCTTAAAGACAGCCTGCAGCATCCCCTCTCTGAGGTCACTGGACCTCCATTATAACTTTGTTGTCCACATTGACCGGAAGCTGACCTACTGTTCACAGATAACCGAGTTGCACCTATTATCCAATCACATCTCCAATCTCACCAGTCATTCAATACAACCAATGAAGCGATTAAGATACTTGACATTGGAAGAAAACGATCTCTCCAGCGTGCCTAGTGTCCTTAACAGTCTCTCCTCTCTTGAAATCCTATATCTGTCAGACAACTACATTGCTGAGGTAGGCTGCTTGGATTTCTTCAACTTAACAATACTCAAAGAACTTTATCTCCTACACAACATAATTGATAAACTAGATGGGTGTGTTTTTCAAAATCAAAAGGATCTAAAGGTTTTGGATTTAAGCCATAACTTCTTGTTCAAATTGGACGATCCTTTTAAGATCGGTCTTAAGAAACTAGAGTTCTTGGATTTGAGTTATAACCGAATTAAGCATTTTGGAAAAGGAGAATTTAAAAGTTTGGAATCGCTTAGTTGTTTAAAATTAAATATAATTGAAGATGTACATAGTACGATTTTTGAAGGATTGTACAATCTGTCTTTGCCACTGCAGATGGACAATATTTTAAGTGGACTGCAGTTGTTAAGAACTCTCACAGTATATCTGAATATCCCAGAAGGCTACAAAGGGGTTGATCCAAACTATTACCAAAACTTGATGAACTTACCTTCTTTAAGGAATCTGGAGATAATATGTAGAGGTATTCATTGTTCAAGGCCTGTTCATGTTCCAATAGATTTTCTTAAAATAATGAAGAATCTAGAGCACCTTTCGGCTGAGAACTTTCACCTTGTTGAGGCAGATATAGACACGTTTATATCCACACCTCAACTTAAGAGTCTCGCCATAAGAGAAAGTGGCATTTCAGACCTAAATCCTGAGCTATTTCAGCCAATCTCAAAGCTAGAGGTTCTGGATCTTTCTAGGAATAACCTCAAGAGTTTGGATTTCCTGGCCCAAGCGAGCATGTCTAACCTCAGATGTTTGATACTCTTTGAGAACAAGTTAACTGTTATCAATCATAATATCTTCCACTTCCTCCCGGCCCTAACGTATCTAGATCTTTCTGTTAACCCTCTGACCTGTGACTGCTCTAACTCTGGCTTCCTGCTGTGGGCGCTGAGCAGCGATCAAACACAGATCGTTAAAGTAGACCAGTATGTGTGCACGTACCCCCTTAGCGAAAGGGGAACTATATTCCTGGACATGGACTTGCACTCCTGCTGGATGGACGCCAGCTTCCTCTGCTACATTTCCACCACCAGCCTGGTTCTGCTCACTCTGCTCACTGCCTTCGGCTACCACTTCCTGCACTGGCGTCTGGTCTATGCCTACTACCGCCTCATGGCCTTGCTTTATGACATGAGAGAGAGGAAGAGAAACAAGCCGTACCGCTACGACGCTTTCATCTCCTACAACGTCCATGATGAAGCCTGGGTCCACAGGGAGATGCTTCCTGCGCTGGAGGACGAGCGAGGCTGGAGACTCTGCCTGCACCACCGAGACTTCCAGCCAGGTAGGGCTGGCTGGCTGGCTGATTGGACCAGATCTTTACATGTACTGTCTGGCCTTCTGTTATTTCCAGGCACATGGAAGTCCTGACATGCATCGAGTCATGTGACAAACTTGAAGAGTCAAAACTAAATTAAAGTGTCTAGAAATATTAGCATTATATAAATATATAATCTCCTCCTTTAATTGTAGACACTAAGTAAGTTAAGTATTTCAAATACATATAATACAAAAACTAGTTTTTCTTCACTCAGATACAACACAAAATACCCCAAAGTAATTAAAAGTTATTTCAAATACATGTAATTGGAACAATACCCATCTCTGCGTGTGGGCCCATAGGTACGTCCATCATGGAGAACATTACGGAGGCCATCTATGGCAGTAGGAAGACCATCTGTGTGATCAGCAGACACTACCTGGAGAGCGAGTGGTGCTCCAGGGAGATCCAGATGGCCAGGTGAGGCCAGCAACTGTACCGTCTTACTTTGATTTAGTTCAGATGTTCTCCCTCTCTTCCACGTTCCTCATGCATCACGGCAGCCTCAGCTCCATGCTGAGGCCGAGCTGGGCCCAGCGTCCACAAGGGCTTTATCACTTAACCATCTAGTCCTAGCTATAGCTCTCCCTTCACATGATGACTCTCGTTCCTGTCCGAGTGGCCGCTTGGACGCTGTTTAAAGACCATGTGGTGATGTGTCCCGTCTCCAGTTACCGTCTGCTGGATGAGAAGAAAGATGTGTTGATCCTGCTCTTCCTGGAAGAGCTGTCAGAGAAGCAGCTGTCTCCTTACTACCGCATGAGGAAGCTGGTGAGGAGGAGCACCTACCTGAGCTGGCCCCAGGCCGGCCGCCACCCTGGACTCTTCTGGCACAACGTCCACAGAGCTCTGGAGAGCGGGGACAGCCACGATGACAACACACACTTCCTGTCTGGGCCGGCCCTTTAGCCTGTTGTAGTAGCAGTCCGCTCTTACCTGCTGCCATTGAGTGTGACTGTTTTTTCTTATCGCAGAGTGAATAGAGAGATAGGAGTTCAGTGGTACTCGCATTGTATTAGTGGAACCACTGTATTAGTGAGTTAAATATTGAAATATATCTTGAATGTGACTGCCTCTTATGAGTCAATATAGATTTTGGACTGCCCCCAGTAATTTCTGACCAATGAGGGCACCTGTTCGCTGATTGGTTTGGGGAATTCTCTTGCCTGTCAATCATGTGTGTCAGAGGGCGTTATCTTTTTTTTTCTTTTTTTAAATCATGCTCATTTCTGCTTTCTTTCTCTCCCTTTAAACTCTCAAGTGTGGCCTACAACACCATTAAGTAGAAATAATGTATTTGCATTTCTATTTTAAATGCTCAATCACTGTGTTGAGAAAAAAAAACACATACTAACATAATAAAAACGAATACAAAACATATGAGTCACATTCATATAAAATAACAAACCCAAGTATTCAGATAGCTGATCCTAAAACAGGCTGAACATGCGAGATAAAGATACACAATAGCCTACCTTAAATATGGACTGTGTCTCTCTGCACATCTTACAGCTCCATTTCTTTGTCTTTTCCACCTGTGATAAGTGAGCCTCAGATTAACGAGTCTCACAAGAGAGACTGGACACTGAGGCGAGCATCAGATGAAACACGCTAGTCAACAGGCACTAATGATTATGGTAATGCAGTAGACCGTGGCCAAGGTTTCATAAGACCATTGGGGAGGACAAATTAAGAGGGGTTCTGGGTTTCTTCCCCCAGGAAAATGTGAGGGTCAAACAAGTCATCCTTAGCATTGTGGGGAATTTGAATTCACCCGTTTGTGCCTTTTCTGCAGAAATTCATGGTGGATATAGCTTTTTTTTACGTAAAGGAAGACACAAAATTCTGGCACCAGTTGACAATTAAAAGAATAATGGAATATACTGCTGTAAGGCTCTGAGGTATTCTGTAGTGCTTTCAAATATATATTCTCTTGTGTGTGTGTGTGTGTGTGTGTGTGTGTGTGTGTGTGTGTGTGTGTGTGTGTGTGTGTGTGTGTGTGTGTGTGTGTGTGTTGGTGTGTGTTTGTGAATGAGTGAGTGAGTGAGTGAGTGAGTGAGTGAGTGAGTGAGAGTGTGATAAATGCACATATTTAAAATATTGAGGTGGACGTACACCCTGAAATCTACCTACAAAGGTAGACGTCTGTCTAGTTACCTTCTGCGCTTGAAGAGTTTGGCATGAATAGCATCCCAGTGCATGAAATTCTTGGACCAATTTTATATTAATTTGAGATCGTTGGTTAACCCTCCAGAGTTTAAAGAGTGATATTGGGGTTTTCCCGATAAAGTTTGAAGGTTGAAGTAAGTGTTGTCAGCCGTGGTTCCAGTTATTGTCTACAGCTCCCCCTTAAGAAACGGTGGGGAACTGTTGCTTTGTGAGTAGGAGGCATTATTTACCGTGAAGGACGGAGCCTGGTTATTTCTTAGATATTTAGTATTTAGTAGTTTCTCCCCAATGCGCTAGAATATTACATATTATATCTTGTTATCTTTATATAATAAAGATAATAATGAATTATGAATTGTTATATTTAGATTAGAAAGATGATAAGATAGAATTTAAATTCACTTGTAATTTTTCAGAAATGCAGAACTATTTTAAAGGACATTGGTGATGAGAATATTTTCCATTGAATATTTTAGGTTCTATTACTTTGTTTGTTTTATTTTTAATTTGTATTTATTTCAATTTTCTTTATGACCATTGTAGCTTACATGTGCTAACTTATTTATTTTTTTTGTTTATGAAGATCATATTGTTACTGTTGTGATGTGTTGCAGGGGATTGTTGCAACAGTGCACCTGTTCTCACTGCTCGGTCAACGTTGGTGAAATAATAACATCTATCAGTAGCAAACAGTCAGTAGCCTTCCCCAGGGAAGTCAAACCACACCCCTGAAACCTCATGCAAAAGTCACCATTTGTCAGATCCTGTTGAGCTGATCAGTGTTAGCAGAAGAGGAAATTCTCTGGGCTAACTGTGAGTATTAAAATAAATATATAAATATGTTTTACTTGACATGCATTTTAGAAATTGTAAAGTGTTCACCATTAACCAGATGAAGGGTGTAGTGACTAGGGGTTCAACTCCCAAGCTAAACGCACTGGGTTCGATCCCCAAGGTCCACAGCGTACCTTTAGGCAACCTAGAGAAATATTCTGATACCTGACTTTAGTATCTGAATTCACTGTAATTTACCTTGAGTTCAATCTCAATGAATAGTTAATAAATACTAATATTGTGTATGAACATATGTATAACACATGTTTATTGATATTCATTGTAAACTGTATTTAAAAACGTATTGATTCATTATTAATTGATCTGTTTGTAGTGTGTATTGGACTGAAGAAGACCATGTCCAGAGTGGGATGTTGGGGTCCATGGTTTCTACAAACTGTCGCTGTCTTACTTCTTTCTTTCATGCTTCAACCTAATCCTTCACTTGCTTACGTGCTAAAAAGCTGCACCATACTTTACTCTGAGAATAGGTCTACCTTGGCTGGTATTAAGGTTGACTGTTCTCAAAGAAAACTCTTAGTTGTACCAGATGGCATTCCCAGAGGTGTGACGTGGTTATCCATGATTGTAAATCAAATCACAGCAATTCACAAGAATGACTTCAGGTATTTATCAAACCTTACAGTGTTAGATCTACACATGAATAGCATTGGTCATATTGAAGACGGATCTTTTATTGATTTAGTAGAGCTAAGGAAACTTAACATAGAATGGAACCAACTGACCAATCTCTCAAACAACCTCTTTGAAGGACTGTGGAAGCTCACAGTACTGAACCTCAATTCCAACAGAATCAGAATAATCTCCCCCTCCGCTTTTGGGTCAACGCCCAGCTTACAGACGGTGCAGTTAGATGGCAACCTGCTAACAAAAATGACTGACATTCAGTACATATTACAACTACCACACATTGATTATATCAATATTGCTAGTAACCCCTTCAGCTCTTTTGAGACTAAACATCTTCCCCTGAACATGACCTCTAGTCTCAGGGGTTTAGAATTGTCTTCAACAGGGTTAACCATCTTCAGCATCACAACACCTGTCTTTCCCCATCTTGAGATGATAAGCTTTGATTGCAGTTGCTTGACTTGTGTCATGGAGGTGGACATACCCGAGCCTCGTTTCTTCAGGAATGTAACTCATCTTTATTCTTCATTTCATTGCATCTCTTTCAAAGGAATGAGTAAGCTCCTAGAGAGTCTGGTCTCACTGGTGCATCTTGAGCTGTCATACATGGAGAAATGGATCAACAGAGGTCTCTTAAAGACAGCCTGCAGCATCCCCTCTCTGAGGTCACTGGACCTCCATTATAACTCTGTTGTCCACATTGACCAGAAGCTGACCTACTGTTCACAGATAACAGAGTTGGATCTATCCCAAAATCACATCTCCAATCTCTCCAGTCATTCAATACAATCAATGAAGCGATTGAGATACTTGGATTTGGCAGACAACTATCTCTCCAGTGTGCCTGGTGTCCTTAACAGTCTCTCCTCTCTTGAAATCCTATATCTGTCAGACAACTACATTGCTGAGGTAGGCTGCTTTGATTTCCTTAACTTAACAAGACTCAAAGAACTTTATCTCCTAGGCAACATAATTTCTAAACTAGATGGGTGTGTTTTTCAAAATCAAAAGGATCTAAAGGTTTTGGATGTAAGCCATAACTTCTTGTTAGAATTGGACAATCGTTTTACGATCAATCTTAAGAAACTAGAGTTCTTGGATTTGAGTTATAACCGAATTAAGCATTTTGGAACAGGAGATTTTAAAAGTTTGGAATCGCTTAGTTGTTTAAAATTAAATATAATTGAAGATGTACACAGTACGATTTTTGAAGGATTGTACAATCTGTCTTTGCCACTGCAGATGGACAATATTTTAAGTGGACTGCAGTTGTTAAGAACTCTCACAGTATATCTGAATATCCCAGAAGGCTACAAAGGGGTTGATCCAAACTATTACCAAAACTTGAACTTACCTTCTTTAAGGAATCTGGACATAATATGTAGAGGTATTCATTGTTCAATGCCTGTTCATATTCCAATAGATTTTCTTAAAATAATGAAGAATCTAGAGCACCTTTCGGCTGAGAACTTTCACCTTGTTGAGGCAGATATAGACACGTTTATATACACACCTCAACTTAAGAGTCTCGCCATAAGAGAATGTGGCCTTTCAGACCTAAATCCTGAGCTATTTCAGCCAATCTCAAAGCTAGAGGTTCTGGATCTTTCCAGGAATAACCTCAAGAGTTTGGATTTCCTGGCCCATGCGAGCATGTCTAACCTCAGATGTTTGATACTCTTTGAGAACAAGTTAACTGTTATCAATCATAATATCTTCCATTTCCTCCCGGCCCTAACGTATCTAGATCTTTCTGTTAACCCTCTGACCTGTGACTGCTCTAACTCTGGCTTCCTGCTGTGGGGGCTGAGCAGCGATCAAACACAGATCGCTAATGTCCACCGGTACGTGTGCACGTACCCTCTTAGCGAAAGGGGAACTATGTTCCTGGACATGGACTTGCACTCCTGCTGGATGGACGCCAGCTTCCTCTGCTACATTTCCACCACCAGCCTGGTTCTGCTCACTCTGCTCACTGCCTTCGGCTACCACTTCCTGCACTGGCGTCTGGTCTATGCCTACTACCGCCTCATGGCCTTGCTTTATGACATGAGAGAGAGGAAGAGAAACAAGCCGTACCGCTACGACGCTTTCATCTCCTACAACGTCCATGATGAAGCCTGGGTCCACAGGGAGATGCTTCCTGCGCTGGAGGACGAGCGAGGCTGGAGACTCTGCCTGCACCACCGAGACTTCCAGCCAGGTAGGGCTGGCTGGCTGGCTGATTGGACCAGATCTTTACATGTACTGTCTGGCCTTCTGTTATTTCCAGGCACATGGAAGTCATGACATGCATCGAGTCACGTGACCAAAACTAATTTGAAGAGTCAAAACTAAAATATTAAGTCTAGAAAAATAAGCATAATATAAATATATAATCTCCTCCTTTAATTGTCAGACACTAATAAAGTATTTTAAGTCTTTCAAATACAAAAATTACAAATAACAACTCCTTTTTAATTTCACTCTGATAAAATTGAAAATACCCCAAAGTAATTAAAACAGTTATGTCAAATACATGTAATTGGAACAATACCCATCTCTGCGTGTGGGCCCATAGGTACGTCCATCATGGAGAACATTACGGAGGCCATCTATGGCAGTAGGAAGACCATCTGTGTGATCAGCAGACACTACCTGGAGAGCGAGTGGTGCTCCAGGGAGATCCAGATGGCCAGGTGAGGCCAGCAACTGTACCGTCTTACTTTGATTTAGTTCAGATGTTCTCCCTCTCTTCCACGTCCCTCATGCATCACGGCAGCCTCAGCTCCATGCTGAGGCCGAGCTGGGCCCAGCGTCCACGAGGGGTTTATCACTTAACCATCTAGTCCTAGCTATAGCTTACCCTTCACATGATGACTCTCGTTCCTGTCCGAGTGGCCGCTTGGACGCTGTTTAAAGACCATGTGGTGATGTGTCCCGTCTCCAGCTACCGTCTGCTGGATGAGAAGAAAGATGTGTTGATCCTGCTCTTCCTGGAAGAGCTGCCAGAGAAGCAGCTGTCTCCTTACTACCGCATGAGGAAGCTGGTGAGGAGGAGCACCTACCTGAGCTGGCCCCAGGCCGGCCGCCACACTGGACTCTTCTGGCACAACGTCCACAGAGCTCTGGAGAGCGGGGACAGCCACGATGACAACACACACTTCCTGTCTGGGCCGGCCCTTTAGCCTGTTGTAGTAGTAGTCAGCTCTCACCTGCTGCCATGGAGTGTGACTTACATTGACTTTTTCGTTGTTGTTGTAGAGTGAAGTAAGATAAGAGTTTAGTTGACCTATATATGTTTTTGCCCTGTATTGTGTGAGTAACTTTCTTGCCTGTTTTAATTAAAGCCATAATCAAATGGTGCCCTAAATAATGATAAAGTCCAGTGTTTTTTTTTCCACCTTGGCCTTGCAATCATCAGAGGGTTTTTTAGGCCTTGTACTTGCTTTCCTAAAGCGTACAAAGACTAAAATACTCAACGTAAAAAGGAAGCTGGTCAACTGCAGATAAGAAAACTGATTTTGAACTAATTACGTATTTCGATTTATTCTTAGATGTGTACAATAACTAACAAAAAACTAATACATCCTTTGTTTTCCTTCAGTGTGTATGACATTTTTCTGGAAAGATGAAAACGTAAGTTTTAGTAGTTGAATGGTGGTTTTTGATTGGACTGGACCAGGGGTTTTCATAGTGTGAGATGATGCCGCCCTATAAATAACATCTTGCGCCACACCCCCTACCATTCATATATATATATAAATGTTAAATAGTCCTCCGCTGTAATATGTAGTTAGACTTTATTTTAAGACTGAGGCACATTTGTGCTATAATCATGTTGTCATTTGTTTTTATCAGTTTTACTTATTTCCAGTGCAACTTATTTGTAATTGGTTCTATTGCGGTGTTTTCAGAATGGCACAAACATAGACACAACCACACACACACACAAGGTAAGAAATGTGGACGTGGACGTATTGTTCACACACAGTAGCCTACCTCATTCCTACGAACACATCTTTGAATCACAGTATTTTCTTTTAGAAGATTTCAGAGTTGCAGATACTTTTACAAATGGGGTTTCCTGCAGGTGAATCCTTGCGGCCCCTGAGTTTCCAATTCAGGATCGGATACCCCACTATCGCCAGAACAGTTACAGGGGCTTGTGAGGCCATACATCAGGTATACATCAGAATGCATATCAATGTTGTTAAGGTATTGGGGTATGATTGGACAATCTGGTTGATAGACGCTTGACATAGCCAATGACATGTATGCCGGGGCATGGGCAGGACAGCAGAGTCTAGAGAGAACAAAGATCTGTGACAGTCAAATTGTACTCTAGTTTAGTCAGTGGTGGCAAAAGTACCCACATTCTTTACTCAAGTAAAAGTACAGATAGTGTGTAAAAAAGGACTCTGGTAAAAGTAACAGTACTGATTCAACTTATTTACTTAAGTAAAAGTGGAAAACTACAGGCTCTGAAATGTACTCAAAATATAAAAATAAAAAGTAGCCCTCTGATATTTCTACCGGCTGTTTGTGCAAAGCTAACTGGACCTCACTTAATATAATTTGAAGACTGTTAAAGTTAAACCATTCTAACAAATAAACAATATTCCAAAAATAATGAACATTAAATTCGCTCCAATGTGCAAATAACTTTTCAATGACAACAACAGAACTCAAAACATTATCAAAACGAGGAGACACTTCTGGTCTAATTAAGCCTCAAACTATTTAGTTAGAAATTCCCTCATCTCTACAGGACTACCAAAATCGGTTGACACAAGACAACGCATTGGCCAAGATCGTCCTTAGAGCCGACAACTTCAAACATTTCGTTAAAATAAGGCCATGGATGGGTTGTGTCTTGTGGCTGCTCCGTCTGCAATGTTTCGCTGGTTCACTTTCATCCCTCTTCACTCACTACGCTACTAGTTCTCCCATTGATGCCGTTTCACCACGGTGACGTCTTTTGTCATTTTCATCTTGTTACGTCTGCCGTGCGTCATATGCGCCAATGGATACACCCCGGGATCGTCTTTTGTGTTTTTGTCCCATCCATTTAGGTTGAACTCGGTGTTGATGTTGGGAAGGCGCGCGCAATGACGAAAAAAACGGAAAGAAAAAAGAATCGACCATTGAAACCATGCATTCAAACTAAAGCGAGCCTGTTTTGAAAATGTAAGGAATGGAAAGTACCGATATTTGTGTTAAAAAGTAGGGAGTAAAAGTAAGTTGTCTGAAAAATAAATACTCACGTTAAGTACAGATACCTGAAACTATACGGTAACAAAGTATTTGCACTTCGTTACTTCCCACCTCGGAGTTCAGTTAATAAAGCGAGCAGTTATAATTAAATACAACAACATAGGGTTAGGGTTCGTGCTCGTTGGGAACTCATAACTCATGAATATTCATATCTTGCCATAAACCCTGGTTTTGTAAACGTCAGAGTGCATCAAACACCACAAAAAAGTAGGGTGATTAAGTCATCATTTATTACATATTATAATACAGAGTTGATCAAGAGACATTTAAAAGCTGGTTAAATAATCAGAATAAATAAATTGGGTATTTAGAGCAACAATGTTATAATTACAAAGATCAACTGCACAAATAAACGTTGCCATTAAAACTAACAAATTGCTGACAGAATAACAGTTTCACATTTAGGAGATTCTGTCTGAAATTAGCAAGTTGTTACTTTGAAGATATTACTACTTACTTTGATACTACTTTTAAGTAGGCAGGCAACAATAAATCTTCTAGCGCGATATTAGCATAAAGCAACTGGTTTAACATTGCACTGAATCAGCTTGGGTACACAGTTAACCTGTAAAGTTCATAGCTGGGTTAAGTTGAAGTAACCAAATGTAATTAAAATTATGGTTTGGCAACTAGCATGTGATTAGCTGATTAGTTGGATCAACAGCACTATATCTAACATGGCTCCCTCCATCTTTAACGGTTAAAGAGAAAGAATGCCTGCATATTCCCGTGGGAGTAACAGCGGCCTCTGTTAAACATTTAGTAAGCCCGAAGGCTATTTCTCCCTCAGGATCATTTGTGCAAACAGCAAGTTTAGAGAGTAGAGAAGGGAGGAAACCAGATGGCGTGAATCAAATCAAAAAAGTAAACCAAACTAAGTACTGGAGGTTAACAGTAACAATGAATGAATCATCCGCGCTGATAACAAAATATATTTAACGACACAATGTTATTAAGTGCGCAAATTAGGAGGAACCATAGCTTTATCATTTGATGTAATCCTAATAAAAGTACAGATATTAGTTTGTAAAATAAATGCCACGTGACAAATTTAGTACAGTTAGTTCATGGAAAGAGAAAACGAGGAAAAAAAATGAAATTACTGACTAACTGAACACTTTAAAATGGCAATAAAAAAAGATTCCCTCTATTTTAACACTGAGGCGAGTGTCGTGTACGCGGTCTTATAAGGCAGGAGGAATGTTGTGATGATACAGTACAGTACAAGACAACAAGACAGGCCTGCAAACACAAACACACCCCAATCATCTCCACTTCCTCAGCCAAGAGGAAGAGGCAGGACTAGAATCGGCACTGAGCAGTGTCTGTCGTATCGATGGCAACCACATGAACGCTCAGACTGAGTTCTGGGCCAGCTCGTGGTCGCTGGGCGAGCTGTTCTGCCGCTCAACGTTCCGCTGGGCCTTACAGGCGGCCATCTTGTTCTGAATGTCCCCCTTCTTCTCAAAGTAGTCCACCAGAGGGGGCTCCGTCAGCACGGACGCCAACATCTGCTCAAACGTGATGGACCAATCGCTGTCCACCACGCTGCCCCGCCTCTGCTCTCCGCAGCCAATCAGGACAGTGTCGTCTGCGATGTCATCACACTGTAGCGAGCCAGTGCTCACCATGGAGTAGGAAGAGACTGACGTGTCGTCCCGGCCGTCCTCGTCCGAGCCCTGCGGCGGTGGCAGAGAGTCCAGCTGGGCATCGGCCAGGGCCTTGCAGACATCCTGGGACTGTCCTGAAGACCCCTCCCCGCACCACTCCTCCCCCTCGGGCCGAGCGGCGGCGGGGAGAGGGGAAGGAGCCAGGGCCTTAGCATTCTTTGCGGTGTTGTTGGTGAACTTCTTGGCCACCTCCCCGATGCGGAGCAGCAGACTGGCCACGGTGGCGATGGAGTGGTACAGCTCCTGCTCGCGGTGCTCCTCGCTGAACATGTTGTAGAGGGTCTTACACAGCTCAATGAAGTGCTCCTGCGCACACACACACACACACACACACACACACACACACACACACACACACACACACACACACACACACACACACACACACACACACACACACACACACACACACACACACACACACACACACACACACTAGTGTTAGCAAGGCCTGCAAACCCCTTCCTTGGTTAAAGGTGCTGTAGCTAAGTATCAGCAGTGGTAAAAAGAGAGAGCAGAAAAGAGTGGAAGAGAGCAAGATTTTAAAACTAAACAGCCCCAAAACGTTCTGGTATGGTATGACTCCACTACACTTTCATCAGTACTGATGGGGATGCAGAGTGCTGGACTGACCTGGCTCATCCTGGGCAGGTCTTTGATGGTCTCCTTCTCTGGTTCCTTCTCCTTGGCCCACATCCTCAGGTAGTACTTATAGTCCTTCACCTTGTCCTCTGTGACACACACACACACACACACACACACACACACACACACACACACACACACACACACACACACACACACACACACACACACACACACACACACACACACACACACACACACACACACACACACACACACACACACACACACGATGTGGGCTCTTATCTGTTGAGGCTCGGTTTGCTAGCTTGTTAGCTCGGTTAGTGTTTTGTTGTGGTTGTGGTTCTGTCTGAGAGCACTATACGCAGGAGTGAAGGGAGAAGTTGTACAAACCACAACAGGTTAAGTGGTGGTTTATGGTCCTCTTTACCTTTCTTGTCTTCATTGTCTCCACCTCCATCAGCAGCTTCCTTCAGCTCATCCTCTGCTGAAAGACAAGCAGCCAATCAGATCACCGCCCACATTACGATCACCATCACCAACACAGACCAGCACCAATATCACATCAATATCCCCATCAACCCATCAGTGTCAGTTTTTCAAAATAAAGGTTTGTCCCTAAGGGAGGTCCCATTCACATTCTACAAGCGCACGGAAAGCTACCCACCAACCCACCCACACAGCCACAGGCACAATAACAATACCTGAGCTCACTTCCTGCCTCCCCAGGAAGTCCACGTCAGACAGGAGAGGAAATTCTAGACGCACAGAAGATGGAAAATGGGAGGAGAAAGGAAAGGAAAGGAAAACATAGAGTAAGTGTGTGTTGGGCAGAGAAAGAGAGAGATGGGAAGTGTGTGTGTGTGTGTTTAAGTGAATCCAAGAATAGGAAGGAAGGGAAAGGTATTGTGCATAACATGAAGAATTGGAGAGTCTGGATTCACAGCACCATGCTGGGAGGAGGAAGTGGAGGACAGCCCTTCGCGAAACACAGGAAGTACGGGAGCACACAAGCGGTATAAATGGTTGGAGAATACACCTTGCACATTTCTGGTAACTTTTCTCATCTGCCTCAGATCCTTACCCTATACTTAACCATCTCTGACCCAATACCTAAACTTAACCATATCTAACCTAATGCCTTCAATAAACCATCAGTCAATGAGTTTGTTAGGTTAGTGAGTACATACTTAGTGTGTCTGTGCATTAGTGTGTGTGTGTGTGTGTGTGTGTGTGTGTGTGTGTGTGTGTGTGTGTGTGTGTGTGTGTGTGTGTGTGTGTGTGTGTGTGTGTGTGTGTGTGTGTGTGTGTGTGTGTGTGTGTGTGTGTGTGTGTGTGTGTGTGTGTGTGTGTGTGCGCGCGTCTGCATGTGTGAATGTGTTAGCGTGTGTGTGTACCAGAGGATCTGTCATCGGTGAAGAAGTGTGTAGCCTCCAGGGCCGACTCCGCCTCTTCAGGACACAACACTAACATGAAGATATCACCATCATCATCATGATAGAGGAGAAACAGTTACAACAAGAAACAGGTTACTCCAAGATAAGCTGACAAAGTGACTAAATTCTGCCTCCTTATGTTAGAAATACAGAACATGTGAGATCCTTCTTGTTTTCAACTGTGCGTGTGTGTGTGTGTGTGTGTGTGTGTACACTGACCTATGACTGATATACAAGTCCCTTCGGTACAAGGTTTAAGATAATTTAAGATGGTACTTAATAAATTAATCCCAGACGGGAAATTCAAATGTCACAGTACTAGAATATTCTACGACATAATTTTACAAATTACAAACTACAAATATACTGAAAAAAGGTCTGTAGTCACAGTAAGAGAAGGAGACGTATAGATGCGAATATAAATGTAAACCTCATCGACGGTTAAGGTAGACATTATGGACAGTATATGCTACATTACTGGAGCGTTACATTGGGTTGGTCCTGTTGTCCTGCTCACCTGGGCTCAGGTGAAGTTTGTACAGAAGCTTCAGTTTCTCAGTCATGTCTCCGTGGTACATCCCACCTGTAGCGCCAGACACACATTTTATCCCCCATGCAGTGTTTCCCCATCCTTTTTAGTCTCATTTGTACCATTGTCATGTAGCCTAGTGGCGCAGGCATTTCAAATGGTAGAAGCTGAGGCGTTCCTCTATTTCTGGTCTTAACATTATTGATCAGCAACAATCAACATAAAATATTTAAGAAATGCAACAAATATTCATATTTTAAGTACCACAGAGCAACACAAAATCTGAATCTTTACCAAAATCCCCTGGAACCTGCTCACATTCCCCTAGGGGGCACACACTCTATATCTATATCCAACAGTTGGAAATCCCTGCCCTACAACACCACCACCACACTGGCTGAAGTACTTCATACAGTCACAAGGAGGCAGTATAGTGTAGTGGCAATAGGCTGTTCCAACTCCCACCCCTAATGTACTGGGGATGTGACCCAGCAATGTCCACAGCCTAACTGTAGACTCCCCTGAGGAAGAAAACCACACCCCGACCTGCTCCTTCATGACGTTTCTGAAGGCACAATGACCCGACGGCAAACGGTAACCCGGCTAACAAAGCTGATTTAAAATCCATGCCAGATTGCTTCAACTCACTCAGCCCGGTGACAAACTCCTTGAAGTTGACCAGGCCGTCCTTGTTGCGGTCCAGCAGGCGGAAGAGGCGCGCCGCCAGGATGGGCGTGTGCGCCCCGCACACCCACGGCGCTAGCGCCCCGAAGAGCTGGCAGAACTGGCCCAGGTCGATGCGGTACTGCTCCAGGTAGGGCAGGCTGGGGTCATGGCGGTCCGCCGCTGCCGAGCCACAGGCCCCCCAGTAGCAGCTGGTGATGTGCTTGGCCTGGACAGGACGCCGCAGAGGGGAGAAGCGTTTCCGTCACAAGCACGTCTCGCTGGCGCGGCGGCGAAGGGGGTGTGACGGAAATCCATATGGCGTTTACTTTTAAATCATTTTCATTTTGTTCTCTCTCTCTCTTGTGTTATCCAGCCAGACAATTTGTTAACTAGTGCTACCCAGCCCCCCCTTTCCCGAAGGACAACGGCCTCCTGGGGAGGGGGTGAACCGGTGTTAAAAGACTCTGTGAATCTGTGTTCGGGGCTCACTCCACTACGGAGGAGACTGGTGGATGCATCCAATAACTGAGTTCATTTTCCTACATCTATTGTGTGCTTTTTTGCGTTTAGAAGTCTCATCGGTCCTAGACAGCCAATATCTAAAGGAATTTCCACGACAGCGGTAAATGACAACAACAACGAGTGACGCTTGAGGTAAACGTTTTGACAAACGGCAGGAAATAAGAGTCCGAATTTTCGGCGCTTATAGTTTTGGTAGAGAAACATGCAGTGGAGTAAAAAGGAGAATGTCCAGATATTGTATGTGTAGGTTTCACTAACAACAGGAACACAAGTACAGCTTAAGTACAGCTTCATGGTTCTTAAAGTGTCTGAAAAAGCTGGGTTTACAAGTGTTTAAAAATGCAGATAAAGCATTTTGGTCCTACAATCTGTCCTATAGCATTTGATGTTGTCTTGATGAGAGCTCTTTATGTTATGTGTCTCAACCGTGTTTCACTTCATGCACCGCTGCCCCTCTTGGCCAGGTCCCACTTGAATAATAGATTTTGAATCTCAAGGGACTAACCTGGTAAAACAAAAAGGTAAAATAAGTAATCGCAGAGGGCTGAAGGGAGCGTCATGTGACGTCATCCGCTCACCTTGAAGAGGCAGTAGAGCTCCTCCAACTCATCGATGCTGAAGGCAGATTCCGTCATCATGGCTCGCACCTGTGGAGGGTAGAGAGATTGACCCTGCCTTCTGTATCAAAAACAGGTATCACTAATTATCCCCGCAACCTTATTGGTGCAGATAAGCTAAAAGGTTTGGGTTGGTGCAATGGACATTGACATAATTGAGTTGGTCTCTTATGTATGAATAAGCCTTTTAATAAAACGTAATAGTCAGGGCTTTAAATAGGAATACAAATTAAGTTCAGTAAAAGTGAATTTGACCAAGAACATTGTAAAATATTTGCATTGGAATGCAGTGGAGTAAAAGTATAAAGTCGCAATATTGTATCTAAATACGTTAGATGAGCAAAAGTGCTCCAGTACATTCCCTCTGGTACTAGGAACATCTGTGTTGCTCAGTTTTCATACCGCTAGCAAATCACTTACCACGCTCCTCTTGGCCGTGTCCTCAAGTGATTGGATAACCTTTAACCGCTGTTTGAATCTCATCTGCTCGATCACATCCGAGCGTAGACTGCCAAACTTCTG
The DNA here is from genome assembly GCA_026745465.1 of Lota lota. Lineage (NCBI taxonomy): Eukaryota > Metazoa > Chordata > Actinopteri > Gadiformes > Lotidae > Lota > Lota lota. The sequence goes on along the minus strand of JACYXH010000129.1, from coordinate 1,157,965 downwards.
TTTAGAGACAAGACAAGGTATGGGCAAGGTACGCCAACATCAACCTAAAGGGGCTGACCAGACATGGGGTCTTGAAGAAGGGGTTGGTGACCTCTAGTGGCACCACAGAGGTACAGCAGAGGGTCTGGAAGAATTGGCTTTGAATAATTATTAATCATTTTGATTTTCTGATTTCTGGAAAATGTTGAGCAAACTCCAAATCATTAATAGGAAGTCTTTGTTTTGAACCTGAATGAACGATTCCCATGCATGATGCTTAGTAGGGGTGTAAGGGTACGCAAAAGTCAGTTTGGTATGTTGCTCGGTTCTGAAGTCACGGTTCGGTACGATTTCGATGCATCGGAACAAAAAAAAATGAAAATAAATCCCATTTCTTTACATTTATACATGTATAAAGTTGCAAACAGTGGCTAATTTGCTATAATAAAAAAGGCACATATTTGTCTTTCTTAAAAAAAACAACATCAAGGTAGATAGATTATAATAATACCATTTTCGTTCACATTTGTCTGCCGAAAGGGCAGATCTGCTGGCACTAGTCGTCATTTGGCAAAAACGTCCTGGTTCGACTTCAAAGTCGGCCTACATTGGCAGGGAAGGGATATTGCCAAACTCGAAAGAAGCTCAAACTCGGGCGGACGTAAGCCAATAGCGTGGGAGAGCAAGCGAAGGAGGGGGAGTCTAACCTCATAGGAGGATTTGATGAGGTCGAATACGTCGATCTCAGGCGGCGGTTGGTCGCCGCTGGTAAGCTGGGCGTGGAGGTGGGGGATAGGAGACGAAACCGTCTGCTTGTTCACTACGTTATCCAGATACCTGGGGAGCGAGGCAGGAAGTGACATCACAGCAGTCAGCCGACGACCCCAACTGACAGGCTCAAAGCGAAGCAGTCAATCAACCAAGTAAAGTAGAGCCTGTGCTGGGGGAATCTTGCCCATCTGCTGCCCCCTACCTGCCAAGAATGGTCATTGCTTCTCCTTCATCATTGCAGGCCAGCAGAGCATCCATGTTGTCATGCAGGACGGCCAGCGCCACCTAGGGGAGGAGCAGAAGCACAGATTCCACAAAGTTAGTCTGGAACAGCCAACGGCAGGCTTGTACCCTGATGGATGGGGGAAGTTGAACCAATAGGATGTCAGCTAACCATACCGACTGATACCTTATCGCTAAATATCGCTGGGTCTCTATAATCGCCAGGTCGCTTTCTACCTGCAGATGAGGTCAAATTTGGCTGCGTACTGTGGGTGTGTCTGTCAAGTTTTCAGCTTTTGCTTGTGGGTCTATCGTCATCATATTTTCTATCTACATGAAAAAGCGAAAAAAAATTGATAACGGTACCATCATTTATCCGTACTGTAGTATTATAATAAAAAAGAGCCCACGATAGGTTTACCAAGAAGCATTGACATGTATCTAGAAATGATCTTCAATAGATTGTCAATGGAGCAATGGAAAAATGTTGAAATATATGAATCTATTTGACCTGTAGTGCAGTATGACAAGTGGTATTGTAATACAAATATCACGATCGATTTATCAAGAAGCATTTATGTGTTTCACTTTAGAAATGATACGCGAGAGATTGTCAATGTAGCTGGAGCGATTCTGGTTTATAGACAACCATCAATAAGCGATTTATTTGTTCTGCTTTATCTTAATGAATTAAATAAATGTATGTATGGATTTAGACAACCTTCTTGCTCTGTACTTGCACATTTTTCTTATGACCCCGTAAATGCCCAAGACGACGATATAGATTACGTAAAAATGATTCAGTCAGCCATTTTGTAACCGCCATCGAGGAATCAAAATTGCTCTCTTGGGGAGATAATAGCGGACCAGCCTATAGACACTCGACCGCTTGGATGGATGCAGACAGACGGCCAGTGATTGTTATTCAGATAGACAGACTGGCAGCCAGCCAGCCAGCCAGCCAGCAGCAGTGCTGACCTGGAAGATGACCTTTATGCCCTCGAAGAAGAAGCAGTCAACCAGCAGCACGGCGCTGTCGAAGGGCATGACGGACAGGAAGAGGGTGAGGAACCAGGACAGGGAGATACTGGAGATCACCCCGAGCTCCTGCATGTGCTCATACAGATGCGGCAGGCAGGCCTTGGTCAGCTCCTCAAACACGCCCTGGTCAACCAGCGCCCCTAGAGGCACACAGCAGGATTACACCTTCACACAGGGCACGGGTCAACCAGCGCCCCTACAGGCATACAACCGAATAACACCACTAAACAGACGTACCTTAATGACTTTAATCAGCATAGTGGAGCAAATGATGAAGCCTTTATATTATCTTCCAAATACAGTATAATATAAGAGAGAGTAGGTAGGTGACACACACACACGGTGGCTGACCTACGACCCTGGTGTTGTAGTAGTCGGGAAGCATCCTCTCACACAGCGCCACCAGTAGCCAGAAGGCCTCCTCCTCTGTACAGTAGAGCAGCAGCACAGAGGCCACAATGTTCATCGCCTGGTAGAGAGACATAGGGAGCAGGGAGGAAGAGAGAGAGAGGGTACCTCAATTAATCTCTTGTTTTTTCTGTATATTTTATGTATTTGTTATAAACAAGACGACTCAGCAGCAAATGTTACAAGAGTGGTCAATACCGGGTTAACAGCTTCTGTGTACCTGTTTCTATCTGGTTCTATCCTATCTGGTTCTATCTGGTTCTGTCGGGTTCTATCTGGATCCATCTGGTTCTATCTGGATCCATCTGGTTCTATCTGGCTCTGGCCAGCTCTGGTCGGTTCGATCAGGTTCTGGCCAGTTCTATCCGGTTCCGTCCGGTGCGTACCTGGCAGTACCCGATGCCCGGGTTGCGGTGTGCGTAGGCGGTGAGGACGCGGCGCAGCGCCGCGATGCCCATCTCGTTCTGGAAGGCGCGGTGCTCTGGCATGGAGCGATGGAGGTCCCGCTCGATCTCCTCCGTCGCCAGGGAGCACCGCCCCATCGCCTGCTCCACCAGGTCGCAGTAGTAACCGGGCTGGGTGGCCATCTCGTTCTGCGCACCTGGAAGGGGCGAGAGGACAACGGGGTCTACCTTTCCTGGAATGAACGTGCAAATGTGCATACATCCTGCTGTTCAAATTGTATTGTAATACAATCAAACATACACACACATTTATATATATACATATATATCCGTATCATGCATCAAGCCATAACCTTCATATCCAAGTATTTTTTGGTTTCAATGATGTGCATTATCTCAAAATATGAAGCTCAAAAAAAAGTTTATAACTATGACTTATTTGAACAAATCGAGAGGTTATTATTACAATGTGGCGTGTTCAATTTTGTTGCAATTCTATTCCTTTTTACACAGAAGTAGGCCAATCATTTCTGAACTTCAGTCAATCATCCATAGTAAAAAAGTAGACACAAATGCAAGAATACAGCTAGTGAATACAGAAGAAGCTAATGTTGGACGTGCGGTCATGGTGGTGAGGTCAGAGGTCAGGGCTTGTACCTGAGAAGAGAAGCCAGAGCTCCCCCCGCAGGCACTCTGGCAGCCCGTTGAGGACCAGCTCCCGGGTCTTGGCGGTCCGGTACATGCACACGCCCCGACCAAACTCAAAGAAGTGGATCTTCCACGACTCCTCTTTCATCTTCTCCTTGGCCTGGAGAAAGAGAGGAAGAGAGAAAGAGAGAAAGAGAGAGAAAGAGAGGATAAAGAGAGAGAAAGAGAGTGGGTCCAAAACATCAGACACAGGCTTGTGATTGGACACACTCAAACCAATCTGTCTTTGTTTCCTTCTTAATCATTGGGCTATAAATAAATTATAAAAATTGGCGCACAACAGTTAGTTATGGCCACACCCTGTTTTTTTAAAGAAGAGGGTTGATATAGAAAAGGGGAACGTCTAGAGAATGACTGATCTGGGGAAAGGACGATACCACAAAACTACAAACGGTTACAAACAGTTAACTGCCAACCACTAGCTAGCACTGGCTGCTAACCTCTAGCTAATACTTACTAAAATAATACCTCAATGAAAGAGCTGACATTTGGTAGAAGGTTCTGTGGGAAGATGAGAATGTCTTGGTTTACAAAAAACTATCCTAAAATATTTGCTTTAGGGAAAAGTCAACTCTTAAAAGCGATGCGCTGAACTATAGAATAAACCAAGCGAAGTAGCCTTGGAGTGACTCAGCGGTGCATTCAAGCGCAGCACTTATACATTCAACCCCTTGTCAAACGGGGTTTCCACCATGATAGAGAGGTCACGGCAGCGAGGCACGGCGTTGACAAGACCACAGTGACACCGGGGCCGTTCTGTGCCAACTTGCTCCAGTGTAAAACAGAAATGGACATAAGAGTCCGTGACGTCACCCATTGGTCTACGCACAGCGGTTATGAGGGTGTGCATTGGTCTTTCACGGCGCATTAGCGCTTGTTGCCACCAGCAACGCAAAACAATCCATGTTTGGCACAATGGACACCGAGGGCGGGACTCATTAAGCCCAAAACTCATTAAGAACTATTCGATGAACGATTACTGTCATCCAGGACCTTGCAATATACATAATACGAAGACGAAGTAGCCACTGAGATTTGGACCAAATGAACCAAAACATTTATTGGCTTTGTATTACAAGAATTAAAAAAAAAAAAATCACATTTCTTCCCGTTGACATGAATAAGTCATTCTGCCACCAGCTTCCACCTAAAGGCCGTTAGAGGAACTACATCCTAGTCTCAACTGCGTGAGACTCACAAACAGAGCTAGTAAGCCGCTGGGGCTGAACTCACGGCTTTGGGCCCCAGGTCCTCTGGGTCGTCCCGCTGGTAGATGTGCAGCAGGCCCTGAGTGGCGGTGGGCAGGCCAGGGTGGTAGTGGCGCTGGGCCTGGGAGGAGCCGGCCGTCCCTGGGGATGACGAGGGAAGCCCGGAGGAGCCCTGTTGGAGAGACCATGGGTATTCATTACTTTAACCCCTTCATTAATGTCCTTCGTGTCTATTAATAAGAACTAATAACTACTTTATTACCATCAACAATAATAATAATAATAACAATAATAATGATAGTCTAGGTCATCACTTTTATATACTAACAGTCTAGTACATTACTATGATATAACAGTCTACTTCATTAATATGATATAATAACACTAATTATTATGATATGATAATAGTCTTGCTCATTACTAAATTATAATAACAGTCTACTTCATTAATATGACATAATAACAGTCTACTTTATTACTATGATATTACAGTTTAGTTAATTACTATGATATAACAGGCTGCTCTGTACTACGTTATAATATCAGTCTACTTCATAACTACGTTATAATATGAGTCTAGCTCATTACTATGATACAATAACTGTCTAGCTCATTATTATGCTATAATAACAGTCAGCAATCAATTAACAAGGTGATTGGCTTTGCAAAGTGAATGACAAACCAGGGGTCCAATGGGATTGGTGTCGCTCCACATCCTGTCCGGGGTGCGCTGCAGGAAGTCAGAGATGCGCTGCACCAGGAAGTCTCTGTCTTTTAGGTTGGCGAACAGGAAGTTCATCTTGTTTTTGGTGCTGATGGAGACAGGACAGGGCAGGACGCTGCTGCTGTCAGCCTTTTCCACTACGGATACCTGCACAAGGAAACGCAGTGAACACACACACACACACTGTGGAAGAGTCCCTTGATTATTTACTCTATCACTTGCCATGCACCCCTTCCTCCATTCTTTCTTTCTAGAAAACCTTTGTGTCCTATGTCGTTATAAAGCTGAACCAAGAAGAAAAAGGACATGCGCTAAGAATTTCAGTTTTTTTGTGCAGTACAATATGCTTTATTATGGCAAATAAACAGTGGGACGCATTGACTCATTGCTCCGTTGAAGCAGGTTACTTCCGTACATGTGTACATGCGCTGTGTACACTTAAGTGCGTGTACGCTTGTGTGTGTGTGTGTTTGCGCGTGCGTGTGTGCGTGCGTGCGTGCGTGCATGAGCCCACCTCTCGGAGGGGTATGATGAGATTGCAGAGGTCTTCCTCGCGGCTGGCGAAGCAGATGTAGTTGTTGGAGATGAAAAGCTGCCCGGTGACGTGCATCTTGGCGAAGGGGGCCCAGAGCGTGCAGTCTGTGTGTCCGTCCAGACGCTCCTCCTGGGTCAGACGGAACAGGGTGCGGTACCGCTCGTTCTTGGCCCGTGCATCCAGGTCCCTGAAAAGCGGGACGGTTAGGTTTAGGTTAGGTTTATGCTGCACACCTAGTCATGTATGAGACTCCTTCATCCACAGCGGCTAACAGGGACTTTTTGACATGCGAGCTGCATGTCAATAAGGAGAACAAAATCAAGAGTAGCGTTCAACTCATTCAGAACGGAGCGCAAGTTTAACACATATAGAGTAGCATTCAACGCATGGAATAGCGTTCAACATTCAGGGTAGCGTTCAACACTTTTCAGAGTTGCACTTGTATTCGGCAGCGTCCGACACACATAGGGTAGCGTTCGAAACATTTCAGAGTGGCGTTCGACACGTTTCAGAGTGGCGTTCGACACGTTTCAGTGTGGCGTTCGACACGTTTCAGAGTGGCGTTCGACACGTTTCAGAGTGGCGTTCGACACGTTTCAGAGAAGCGTTCGAAACATTTCAGAGTGGCGTTCGACACATTTCAGAGTAGTGTTCGAAACATTTCAGAGTGGCGTTCGAAACATTTCAGAGTGGCGTTCGAAACATTTCAGAGAGGCTTTCGACACATTTCAGTGTGGCGTTCGACACGTTTCAGAGTAGCGTTCGACACGTTTCAGAGAAGCGTTCGAAACATTTCAGAGTGGCGTTCGACACATTTCAGAGTAGTGTTCGAAACATTTCAGAGTGGCGTTCGAAACATTTCAGAGTGGCGTTCGAAACATTTCAGAGAGGCTTTCGACACATTTCAGTGTGGCGTTCGACACGTTTCAGAGTAGCGTTCGAAACGTTTCAGAGTAGCGTTCGACACGTTTCAGTGTGGCGTTCGACACGTTTCAGTGTGGCGTTCGACACATTTCAGAGAAGCGTTCGAAACATTTCAGAGTGGCGTTCGACACGTTTCAGAGAAGCGTTCGACACGTTTCAGTGTGGCGTTCGACACGTTTCAGAGAAGCGTTCGACACGTTTCAGACTGGCGTTCGAAACATTTCAGAGCGGCGTTCACCAAGCCTGCGGGAGCCCCACCTCTTGAGCGCCGAGACATTCTTGAGCGTCTTGCCGGGCTTGGGCAGGGAGTGGTCGGCGGCAAAGCCCTCATTGTCCAGAAGCTGCCGCATGGCGATGGTGGCCAGCTGCTCCATGAGCTTGAAGGTGTCGCTGACGTTCAGGAACATGGAGAAGAAGTGCTCCGTGTCTCGGGTGCACACGCGCACGCTCTCCGGGAACAGCAGCGTGGCGTTCTTCTCCAGGCGGGTCACGTCCGTCCACTGGATCACCAGGGTGACTGCGAAGAGAGGGTCACACACACGCGCACACACACACACACACACACACGCGCACACACAGCACACGCGCCCCACGTCGTTTTACAAAAATACGCTCCGCTCAGGCTTCATCGTCTAGAAGGGGAATGTGGCAAAAGGCTCGCAAGGGACTATGTTCTTCGAGGATTAGAGGTTGTTGTCTGTTTTAGTGTGTTGCGGTGACTGTGACTGGATGCCTGGACTCGCCTGACGGCTACCGGCCTGCCCACCAGCAAGCCCCCCCACCCCCCCCCCCCATCGCCACGGACAATATTTATTTTAACTATGTATGCCAAGTATGCCACCCATGCACCCGTTACCATCCCTGGTAGGAGGGATTACCCACTCTCCGTTCCTTCTCAAGATTTCTTCATTGATAATTCAGGGAGTTTTTTTCTTGCCCTCTGGGGGGCAAGGGTTAGGGGCGTGTCATGAATATATGGTCTGTTAAGCCCTTTGAGACTGTAATTGTGATTAAGGGCTATACAAATACAAGTTAATGTAATTGAATTACATTAAAATGATAATTTGAAAATTGTGTCACTTTAGACAATCAGAACTGGACGCTATACAGCCAGTACAGTGGAGAACATTGGGAATTTTAAATAGCAGAATAAGACACACACACACACACCTTCTTTCCCCAGCAGGAAGGAGTAGAAGCAGATGTGATTAACGGTCAGATAGAGCCAGCCCTGCCGAGGGACCCGCCCCTTCCAGAAACTGCAGGAGTAGTAGTTGACCAGCTTCTCCTCCTCGGGCATTCCAAACAGCTTCCTCATCTTTAGCTCGGCCTCTCTGAACTTTCCCGAGTCTTCCTCTTCCTGCGCCTGCTTGCTCTTGTTTTCCTCTGCGATGATACCCTGAGAAGTGGTGCAAGTCCAGCGGTTAGGGGTGTCCAAAGGTTCGGGGTTCAAACCCTAATGTTTCCTAAGCTGTAGGCATCCTAAGGCCAGACGCCCTAACCACCTACCTTCTCCTTATTGAACGGGCCATCGAAACTGACCGTTGGGTTTTTAAATTGGGTACGCCAGAACCCTTGATAATCACTTTTGTCGATTTTTTCGTACGAGAACATTGTGCAGATACTTTATGTTTGAATTTATGTCAGGCTGAAATGTAGGCTTTCAATGCAGCAAAAAACATGCTAATAGGTGTACTCCACATAGAGAGGCTTTGGTCTGGGTTCAAACCACCTTGCAGTGAGACAGAAGTGCTAATGGCTAAAGGCTGCGCTAGCAAATATCACAAATACTATATTACATATATTCATACACTATGTTACAATACTACATTTAGGGTACAACTAAAGACTTGAGAATGGGGGCCGTTCTGGACTTTTGGGAGATTTAACTCATCACAGTATAAAAGGGTTAGCATTTAACCAAATGTGTGCACATTATTTGGCAGGTTTACCTCAAAAAGGACAAAGTGTGGAGATGCAACTACACAAACCGTGTTGCTACTTTTTCAATCTGTGTTCTCTCCTTTGTTGATTTAGTATTTTTGCTTGTACCTTGCTGGTCAAAGCCCTTGCCGCCAGTGGCCTATACAAATTAAATGAGGTTTGTAGAAGACGCACTCACTGGATACGTTTAACTGGATGGTTAAGATGCGCGCGCACACACACACACACACACACACACACACACACACACACACACACACACACACACACACACACACACACACACACACACACACACACACACACACACACACACACACACACACACACACACACACACACGTTGGCTGAACAAACTGCTTTCCCAGCCACCTAAAAGGACAACGTACAGAGATCTTCCCCTTCACGAAGGTGGTGATATCCTCGTCGTTGTCGAAGATGGAGAGGGTCTGCAGAAGGTTGGTTTCAAGCCACTCCCAGTGTGTGGTGATCTCCTTCCTAGAGCAGCCTGGTGTACAACAGGAAATGTTGTTGGCCATGACATTACTGGCCGATTAAAAAATGTAGGGTTCTTATGTTGCATCAGTATTGGACAAAACATATGCAGGACTGAGATGTTGATATAGTATAGTTCCTACTGTTCCTTAAAACGAATTAAACATGATGACATCAACTATTAAAGATAGCCTAAGCAATTCGGAGAACTCGGCTAACTCAGCTAGAGGTGAACTATTACTAGTAGATAGCTGGTCTGTGTTAGCTGCGAGAGGTCAGCTGGTGCTAGAGGTTAGCTGGGGCCACAGGTCAGTTGGTGCTAGAGGTCAGCTGGGGCCACAGGTCAGCTGGTGCTAGAGGTTAGCTGGGGCCACAGGTCAGCTGGTGCTAGAGGTTAGCTGGGGCCACAGGTCAGTTGGTGCTAGAGGTCAGCTGGGGCCACAGGTCAGCTGGTGCTAGAGGTTAGCTGGGGCCACAGGTCAGCTGGTGCTAGAGGTCAGCTGGGGCCACAGGTCAGCTGGTGCTAGAGGTTAGCTGGTGCTAGAGGTTAGCTGGGGCCACAGGTCAGCTGGTGCTAGAGGTCAGCTGGTGCTGGAGGTCAGCTGGGGCCACAGGTCAGCTGGTGCTGGAGGTTAGCTCGGACTAGAGGTCAGCTGGTGCTAGAGGTTAGCTGGGGCTAGAGGTCAGCTGAGGTTAGCTCTGGTAGAGGTAAGCTGTACTGCTTCTCGGGGTTAGCCTGACCCCGTTGGCTGCTAGAGGTTTGCTTGACCTACCACAGGCGATGCTCCAGTACACCTGGGAGTCTCCGGTCTGGAGAAGGATCCTGTAGGGGGCCACTCGAGCGCTGGAGTCCAGGACCACGTCCATGGTTCCCACCAGCAGGCCTGGGGGAGCAGACAGATGTACTGTAGTACAGTACCGGACCGTACAGACAGGTGCTGCCCAGCAACCCATGAAGGTAAAAAAAAGTGCTGAGGTGCCCTTAGGCAATACATCCAACCCCTAATATCTGCATCTATCATCTCTCCCGAATTTTCCATCTGGGTTCGCTAAAGTAATATCTTACCTTACTATAACTTGTAAAACAGCTGGATCACATCCCCACAACTAAATACTAGGTAATGGTCAGATAATTCTTTTAAGTAATAACTGGATTCTCCAAAGAAACTCAATTTGAGGATAAATTTAATTAATGAGCAGTTATCGGATGGGCTTCTTGCTCTAGGATGGACAACAAGTAACTGAGGACATTGGGGATCAAACAAAGTATACTTTGGCCTGGGAGTCAAACACCTTAGTCACTACACATGAAGCAGAGGATTGTAAACAAAAAGGAACACCAATGTAAATGTTGGCTCATAGCCTCACTTGTCTTTGCCTCTTTCGTAATGTGAAGCAATTCAGTTCATTCTCATAGTGTTTTATTTGGTAGGTTTGAATTTTTGTAATGTCCAGCTGCCGTCTTGGCCAAGCCTCTCTTGTAAGAGAGGTGGTGGATCTCAATGGGACTCATCTGGTAAGTAAAAGGTTAAATACAATGAAATACAATGAACCGTATAACTGCTTGCAAAGATGGTCGTCACATGTGGGATTACTTTTTGCATGATTCACATAAATTACTTCCTCTGTACATTCTCCCCAACAATCAGGAAACAGATTCTCACGGAGACACGCACTTTTCTCAACTACATGTCAAGGGGCTCGGAATACTTCCCCTGTGTGTAAAAGGTAAGCCATTGGGCCTAAGGAAAGTGCAGCAATCATTTGCAAGCCAAAATTAATCAGTTTCTGGACAATAAAACAACAGTAACCTGGAGTTAAAAAATAAAAGTCAAAAAGGTTTTAGGAGAAATTTAATTAAGTCACTACAGTCCCATGTTGACGTTACTTATGGGCTGGTCTGTTTATAAACAAGTGGATTCAACGGATTTATTCCATTTCTGATAACAGCAGAAAAAGTGTAAACATCTGAAGTCTGTATTCTATTGGTATCACGTGACAACTGGACATTCAGTGCAGAAGCATCCGGCCAATGCCTAAACCACATCCCAGCAGAAATGCACCCATCAGCTTTATTTAAGAGATGCAACGTTAAGGCACACATTTCCCTTGAAGCACCACACTTCTTTGGGCGACTGAATTATTACGTCGTAGTCTCCACAAACAGTCCTTACGCATCGACTTCAAACGACGACTAGAAGGGTCTATTGGGAACGAATCCGCTCACACGTATTGTTTATTTGATCACCAACAGTTTGCCCGTGTTGTGAGCCAACATTGCGCGTTATGATCAGCACGTCTTGCAGATGCAGCGCGCCTGACTCTTCGTCCGCAGCGTCTGACGTTATGTTTCTGTCAAAATGGCCAGCTCTCAAAAAAAAAAGAAAAAAAAAGAGGAGAAAAAAGAGCAAGCCATGTTCGGACCAAATCAATCCCTGCGCACAAACATCCGCAGGCCGCACTTAAAAGGCGCTAATAAACGGAATGTGTGGTTCAAAGTCCCAGAAGAAAGTAACCGTCGGGGGTCAGTCGGCGTGCACTGCAACGCAACAACACACGACGGTCCATACAATAAATTAAACCTGCTACTTTTGTAACCGTTACAATGCATAATCATGCAAACAGTAGAACTATTATACTTCCCTCACCACCTCGGATACCACCAGAAAGGGCCATAGGAAACATGGCAAACCACGTACAATATGACTTTGGTAAACACGGTCGACGTGCAGTACCTGTAATTCCTCCTCCTTTGCCATGGCCCTTTCTCCGCTGGAGGATGAAGAAGGGGTTCGCCCTCTCACTCACCCACAGCGCGTTGGCGATCAGTACCTCCTCGGGAGTGATCCACATGTTGGCACCCTTCGCTCGGGTGGCAGGTCACGGTGCAACGTGTGTGTGTGTGTGTGTGTGTGTGCGGTCTGTCTAAAGCTGAGCTTGTTTTGGTTTAATTGGAAAACGACATGGCTTTTCCTGGAGTTTATGTCGGCTGACAGAGAAATGTCAAGCTAACCCACGTGTTACACATGACTTCCGCATTCTGTTTTTCACAATAAAACTTTCGAGTTGTAGTCATTTTTATTTAGTATGTTTTATTTATTCGTAGCCAAAAGTTTAGATGAGTGGTTTCGAAAGTGTTAATGTCGCCCTACGTTATACACATGTTTTACTCTACATCTACTCAGCCTCCTCCTAAGCTTTTCAAGAATCGCAGTAAGATGAGCCTGACTTTAGCATTGGAATTTGTATTTTTTCATAGAACCCACCTCTAAGTCCGAATTGATAGGTCATACACTTAATTGGGTATACGTTGATTTATTTAACCGAATACGCTTTATTAAAAAAAAAATGCATTGAGTTATACTGTAGAGTTCGTATCATGAATGAAAACATGCCTTGATAAGATGCTTTTATTTTGTAGGTAATTTCCGGTGTTAGTGTGGGTAACTTGATTCTTGGTCGCCGTCGCTTCTCTGTTGTTATGTTCCCTGGTTGGCCTTGAACCACACATCCTCCCCTCATGCAAAAATACACGATTGGCTGAAACCTGTAGGGCGGGACATTCTATTCGGGAGGATTGACCAATCATATTGCACAAAACATTTCACAGCAAGTGTGTACGATCAGTATCTTGCTTGTGTACTTCTTACATTACCTACCATTCCACTATTAGTGCTGATGCTCAGTTGTATTACTTTTTTATCACTTGACGGTCCTCAATGGTTAGTTGCACAAAATAACACAGAATTAACTTATTATTTTTAACAAAACTTATGAGAAATGTTGTGCTAAAGTGCATAATCAATATCACCTTATTATATTAGGCACTGGTGTCATCATTTACTTATTAATTTACATTCATTACTCTATTGTTTTTATTCTCATGTTGTCAAGATGTTTTCAGCAATCTCTGGCACAATCATTTCCAGGGGATTAATGAAGAGCCATCGTTATCTTTATATTAAAATCCTAGTAATCAACAGATTTAGTAGCAGTGGCCAATCCCATTTTTGTAACATTTGGCTAGTTTAGCAGAACAACCAGGGTTGGTGGAGGTTGACACTGCTGTGGAAACGCAGCAAGTATGGCTCTCTAAAGAGCAGAGAAGTGCAACAATGGACAAAAGGCAAGATTCGTTGCTACATAGGCAGTAATGACATGTTTAATGCGGAGGCAGGACTGCATATGTAACACAGTGACCGAAACCCAAGTGCCCTGCTATTCACCACCACAAGGTACAATGTATCAGATACAAAGACTAGAACACAAAGGGAAATAAAAAAAAGTAAAACAATCTCTTTCTGCTGACTGGCTTGTACAAGACTGAGAAAACGGAAATGAAATCAGTGTTTTTTCATAGGCCATTTAAAAGCTATATCGTCGTGTATATAGATTGTACAGTATATATACGTTATATACTAGGTCCCCAGTTGAGGAGGTTCAGATAATTTCACGCGGAGGGTATTTCATAAGCTTTTTGAATACACATTTATCGTCTCATAGCACTAGAGAGAAACAGTAGGGTTGTCTTCTTTTGCTACAGGATTATAACACTGTCTGCAAACACTGGTTTGTGTCCATGAAATGACTTCCATATCCAGTGCTTCCTCTTTCACTGTCTTTATTTGTTGTGGAGGCCGTCGGTGTGTTGCCGTTAAAAAAATGGCCTCTTCACTGGTCTTCACGGGGATTACATCATCGCTGGAACAGAGAGAAAGCTGGTCCACGATGGCAGACTGTGCTCCCATCACATGGCCATGCCAGGACAACACACAGAGAGAGGGCCCAATAGGGAAGCTGAGGGAATCAGGACGTGATTTAGCAGATTATTATATATATATATATATATATATATATATATATATATATATATATATATATATATATATATATATATATATATATATATACATATACATATACATACACACACACACACATATACATATATATATATACATATAAATAAATATATATATATATATATATACATACACATATAATATATATAAGAGAGAGGTATCTCTTTTTAAGAGAAATATAAGAAAACATGACAGAAGGATTATTATTTTGCAGAAACAAGTGCATTATCGTCGTTATCCCCCCCCATGACCACCGCCTCACTCCAACCTCCTGGCTCATTGACAGAGCGACGTTACGATCCGCAGCAGAAGAGAGTCTTTGCTGTGAATGCTCAGAAGACATTGTCCATCGCAACACCCCCCGCCCACCTCCCTTTACACACCGCAAACACCCCCGCGCTCCACAGAAGGTCCTTCAGCACAAGGAGGGAGGCGAAAAGGGGGGGAGGGAGAGGGAGAGAGAGGGGGGGGGGGGGGGGGGAGGATCGGCCATCTTGGAGGCGGTGCTCATGACTTGTTGTCGTCGTAGAGGTCATGGGGCGCTTGGTTGTCGGGCAGCTCCACCTCACACACGATGCTCCGAGGAGACCCCGAGCTCCGGTTGAAGAAATGGCCACCTGGAGGTGAGGGGGGATACAACGGGTTGAATCTCTCTCTCTCTCTCACACACACACACACACACACACACACACACACACACACACACACACACACACACACACACACACACACACACACACACACACACACACACACACACACACACACACACACACACACACACACACACACACACACACACACACACAAGATTCAACTATAGTAATTTTTGTACTATAGTAGTTCTCCCCAAAACAAGCTTTATTTAACATTTCAACAGTTTGGGCAACACCTCCTTTGACCTAAAACCACATGGAATGGAAAGGATATTTTTTTTATATTGAACAAGATCAGTGGTAACACACCAGTGGAAATGTGTATTGGAAAAAAGTGGAGAATGTTGGTGTGTTTTTCATCATACTCTTCCCAGTCTTGAACTGCTAATGCCACGGCTACCGTAGCAGCTAATGTAGCAGTTAATGTAGTAGAGGCAGCCTAGGAGATGGGCCTAGCCGAGCCCTTCAAGGAAGAAGAAAGGAGAGGCAGAATCGCTCAAAGAGGAACAACAGAAGTGTTGAAGGACCTAGTTTAAAACCAGTGTTTTTCCAGTGGAAGAACTGCTCAGGCTCACCTCTTCTCTTCTCCGTCGTTTGGTCTCATTTTGATAAGTCATCTGGCAACAACAGCTATGACGAGGAAAAAGATTTTTGCAGAACCGAACGGAATACACTTAAAGGGATTGAGTATTCAAAGCGTAAAAATAGCCCCTCTCTCCCGTTTAATCAAGACTGAAGATGCGTAGGAGCGTCCTCATTAAAATTAATGACCTTATGGCCACGAAGCCACAGAGTCATTCAGAATCCCACCCGGCTTATATATTCCTACAACAAACCCCATTTAATTCTCATTCAGTTCTTTTTTTACTGCAAATTCTTGGAATTATAAAGATTTTTTGGTTGGAATTACCAGATTCCATTCAGCGTCCTTTAAGCTATGAAGAAGTAAAGTGTTGGGAACAAGGACAAACAAGTAAATAAAGAAACCAACATTTTTAGGAAAAATGTTGAGCTTTGATGACGTTTCAAAAAGGTCAATCTTGAGGGAGGAGCCCATGATGGAGGATGACCTACAGTAGTTCAGAGGTCAGGGGTCATCTTCCAGGTCAATGTACCTCTACTCCTCTACTCGCAACGCTACTCCCTCTGGCCTGCTGAACAGCGGCGCAGCCTTCATGATGATGAAGCAGATCACCAGGGCACACAGAAGACCGAAGGTGATGACCACAACCCATTGCTCTGCCAAATCAAGGACAGGAACCAGGAGTTAGAGAGAGAGAGAGAGAGAGAGAGAGAGAGACACCCCCCCCCAACCCTCCAAGGAACCACAGGAAGACCCAAAGAAAGACCAGAGTTGTCTTACACTTGGTTGAAGGATGGCCCAGAAGCACAGAAGAGCAGACTCAGAGATGAGGAGCGGTAAACGGAGAGAGAGCGCGAGAGCCGAGAGGACATGAGAAGCAAGAACTGGGTATGGCTGGGGGCGGGGGGTTAAGAGAGTTGCCACACATGAGATAAGAGACTCTGAGCTTTGAAGATAGAGTCCTGGATATGTCTTGACCATCAATTGGATTAAGCGACTGAAGGAAAAACAAGCAAGGATAGAATGCAGTGGAAGTCAGGACAACATGAAACGAAAAACGGACCAAAACAATACATTTTAGCAGCTCTCATTTGTTCCCTCTAAAACAAGTGTTTGCTGATTTCATATAACCAAAGATAATACACCAGTAGTGTAACCGGTAGCGATGGTTCTCTTAAGATCCCACTGTTGCAGCAAACAGCCTTCTGTGATCTCTCCTACGCTTGGTCCCACCCCACCTCCATATCCTGTTTCAACTTGAAATGTGGGCTATTATGGTGAGTAACAAATCCAACTCTCTCTGGAAAACCTAAAGCCTGGCATCAGAATCACATTTACCATTGTGTGTGTGTGTCTCGGATTTCTTTCCTCAGAGTCCAATAATCCCAAATAAGAGGCTGCTCAGGGCTCTGATTTGGTATTCTGGTGGCTGTTCACCACCAGAAGGGGCTGGTAGGATTAAAGAAGCTGATCCAAAATGTCCTCCTGGAGCTTGTACTCAAGTTCACTCAAGCACAGCCACTATGGCTCAATGGATGTCTTTGCTCTAATGGCTGCCGGCTTCATCGAGACGACTGTGGTATATCTAGATCAGATCTATCTCGAACTATATATTGTTAAAAGAGAGAGCGGAAAAGAGCAGACGATAGCACGACTTTGTAAATAAACAACCCGTAGAAAAACACCCCTCCCTTCCTGCTCGCTCGCCGACCAATGTTTCACCGCCGATGAGAAGTGTTGCGTTCACTTATCAGGGATGCAACTATGATAACCATTTCCTCTAATGCATGAGAAACACACAAACAAAAAGGTGTCAAAACAAAAGCCACAAAGGGAGAAGGGAGAAAGGCGAACCATCCGCCGTAAGAGACCTCCACGTGGTCAGCTAAACACCGGCCAGAGACTTACTGGTGACGGCGATGTTGATCTCCCCGGTGTGAGGGGTGAGTTCTCCGTCCGAGGGGGCCCCCTGTGGACCCCCAGAGGGCCTCAGGGGCTCCATGCTGATGGAGGCTTCGTTGGAGAGGTCCACCAGAGCCATCCTCTGACTGCCCGACGTCTGGCTGCGCCCTATCCTCTCCATGCCGAAGGGCACGTTGTCCACGCACGGCAGGTTGGTCTTGTGTTGGGGAGACAAACGTGCTTTAGCTTAGCTTGTTTTAGCTTGGTTTATGGTCGGTTCATAGGGGGAAATAAAATATTTTAGGATAGGATCTAGGATTACTTACTTTTTTCTTCGATTAATTTAGTTTATTGGGTATTATGCGCCCCGTTGTTTGGTGTTAATTAAGCGTGTTTTACCTGCATTTGACCTGAAACTATTTGTTTTTACCTCGACTTACTGCATCTTAGCGGCATATTACCGGCACCGTATCTTACAAACATTTTGAACCAACATATCAGAAAAAACAATCCTCATATTTGCAAACTAACATGGCAATAAATCGCTCATTCTTCGTTTGGTTTATATGATCTTAGTTTAGCCCACTAGACTGGGGCACCGTAATGACAAGGCCGTTCTCTGTTCTTTGTTGTCTTTGGAAGTATCTGTTCTGGATTAGTCTATATAGCCGCATTTGCCAATTTTTTATCAGGATCACATGTCCTAGCTCCCTGAAAAATAGCAGCAAACACAATGAGGTCCAGCAGTCTAAACTTTGAAACACTCCCTGTTTTTTGCTACTTTTTGGATACATTATATTTAGCTGGTTTGAAGGTTTTGTATTTGGGATGGTTAATTTTTTTTGTTTTACTTTCAAATTCAGAGTTTTGTGTACAGAAAGTTGGTGGTTGTCCTCTCTGTATAATACACATCGGCATTGAAAATCACATCTCCTATATGGGTTCCCTAGTGCCATGAGTGACTTGACGTGGGCAGCAGGGGGAGATGTTTGCTACACAATTGGATTACATACACAAGCATATGAAGGAATTTGGAAAAACACTTTTAATTCTGAGGTCATGGCACAACGCAGGGGAAGAAATAGCTCTTGTACGTCAAGGGTTGAGCTTGATATTATGGCATGTAAGAAACATTACTATACACTAATGATTAGCTGACCTCTAAATGCTGACATTTAGATGCCCTTGCCAAAGAGAAACAGCATCATCCCAGAAACATCAAAACAAGCAGAAGAAAAATGTGTGTGTGTATGTGTGTGTTTTTGATGTGTGTGGGCGGGGACTCACCATGATCCCCAGGGCTTTGAGGATGTTGAGTTTACACATGGGGCATGTACAGTGCTCGTTAAGCCAGGGGTCCACACACATCTTGTGGAAGACATGCCTGGAACAAACACAGGTAGGGAGAGCGAAAGAGAAAGAGAGAGAGAGAGGGGGAGGTGACGGGCAGAGTGAGGGGGAAGGCAGAGAGAAAGAGAGAGGGGGGGGGAATTGGCAAGGGGCAGAGAGAGAATGAGAGAGAGAGAGAAGGGGGTGAGGGGCAGAGAGGGGAGGCAGAGGGAGAGAGAAGATGCAGAGAAAGGGAGAGTGAGTGTAAGAGGGGGAAGAGAGAGGTAGAGGAATAGGATTGAGAGAATAGGATTGAGAGAAGAGGACGAGGCGAAAGAAGGCAATGACAGTGAAAGAAGAGATAACATATTTTTACTTATAGATAGAAGTTTACTGGTGAAATACAGTTATCTGTCTCCCTCGTCTACAGTACGGTCGCCATCCCGCTGATGCTCAAAGGTTCTTATTTTAACCAGTTCCATTGGAACCTGGGGAAGAACTTGCAGGACTGCAACATCCCACCTGGAGCCGTCAGAGCAGAGCTAGGGGTCTGGCCTTTTAGGAGGAAATTCAAGATCGGACAAAATATTGAATATACTCCGATTATCAAAACAGTTTCCTATTGAATTCAGATATTCCTATTTCCTTTCTACTGTTCTTTTATTGATTATATTATTAGAACCAATATTACATTGGTAATTGCGTTGGTCTTCTGCTAAAACAAACCACCAGGAGGCGCTTGTGGCTCAAAAAAGACTGGATCGTGGTTGTTTGTGATGGGTTCATTCTTCGATGACCCTGTTCATAGCTTTTTGACAATGAGCACGGCAGCATGCCAGCTGGACTAGATGATGCAACAAAAACATGCAGTGACGCATATCCACAAACACACACACATTCAGCCACAGGCAAATACACAGGCACACATTGAAGCAAGCCCACAACAAATGTGCACATAAGCATACACACACACACACAAGTGTGTGTATGTGTGTGTGTGCATTTGAGTGTGTGGTTGCCTTTATGTGTGTTTGTGTGTGTGTGTGTGAACATATAGAGGTCCTTCTCCCAGCTCTCACCTCTCACAGTCCTCACAGTGAACACCACTAGTGTTAATGACTCATCAAGCATCCATTTTAAAACACCACGCCACACTTGAGTTCATGGTGTGAATTTAACATAATATCCGACTACCATGGATAATGAAAGTAAAAAGAGGCAGAAATGCCCCTTTGTTGTCTATGTTCACTGGCAATTTAGTTCTCAATCCTCCTCTAGTTATGGTTCTTCCTAACACATATTTATTTAAAACAAGCATGGGTCATATCTTCAAATATTTAGAGTTATACTATTTCATAGCCTTTAACTCAATGAGTCTGATTGTCTTTGCAACTCTAAACATCTCATGACATGTTTTTTCTTTGGCAAGACAAGACCACCTCTGCAGGTATGTGTGATCATATCAGGTCAATCCTTCAAAGTAAAAGTTAAAAACATGCACGTTAAGACTTGGACTATTCCTACTGACTCCAACCAAAGGCACCAAATTGCTCAAATTAGCCTATATATATATACACACAGAGAATACATACCAACAGTGATTTGTGGTGGACCCCATTAGACAGGAAGCAACCAGATTATTCAGAGCAGTCTAGTTTCTAAATGACTTTATGGAGTTTATTACAGAACACGGTTAGGGTTGTGGTATACCTTAAGGTTTTTCTGGCAGCCTGTTTGGATGAGCAGAAGAGCGATGACTAAAACCAGATCCAACACGCTCAGATTTAACGCCGCAGAAAAAACGTCTGCACGGAATGATCATGTACAGAAGCTGTCCCCCGAATGCCATCTTCGCACTCTTCCACTTGACTCACAGAGCTTCTCTATGTGTGTGTTGACACATAGGAGCTCAATTTGTGAACACACAGAGTCTAAACCTATCTTCTATGCAAATATATTGAAATTAGGTTTACATCAAGAAAACTGCTTTTAAGTCAACCCCCCCCCCCCCCCCCCCCCAGCCCCAAAAAATGAAGTGCATATAAGGACGTGCATGTGAACAACGGTGTTCATCTATAGAGAGGAATACTTTTGCCTTAATGTGAGTTGAGGTTGGGATGCATTCGATTATACAGGGTCAAAGGTCGAGAATATCCGGAAGAGGCCACGAGTACAGCTGCTGATTCTGAACTTACTTGCAAGGCAGGATTCGCACCACGTCATTGAGCTGATAGCCCTCGATACACACTGCACAGTGGTTGAAGTCTGGGTCTATTTCCTGTAACACACACACACACACACACACACACACACACACACACACACACAAAGTAACAGGATGTTGCAGGTGCAGAAATGTTTTTGTTGTCTTACTGTTCAACTGTCTGGGTTTGGACAGATATGTTTATTTTTTACGTCAAACATAACATATAAACAAATTGTCATGTCAAAAAATTCATTAGGTTTATGTGTGTGTGTGTGTGTGTGTGTGTGTCTGTACGTGTGTGGGTTGTACGTCTGCTTGGGGCAACAGTCTGAGGTACCAGACTGTTCCTCCATATGTTTCCAATCAACCCTTTCCTGGCCACACACCTGGCACCTCTAACTGCGAGAGACCTCCTCCTCCTCCTCCTCCTCCTCCTCCACCTCTTCCTCCCCTGCCTCAACACGCTGTCTGGAACCTCTCCAGAACCTAGGAATTGATCTTGTCCTTTACATTAACACCGGCTCCCATCTTATTCAGGAATAATACGCTGATCTTTCGGAATTTCGCAACAGTGAACCCGCAAAACACCCGGGTCTGAATATCCGATTTGTGTGACTGCGTTTTGAATATCAGAAACCCGGTGAGTCGGCCATGCTTTAAGACTTTTGCATGTAAACAGCTTGTTCAGAACTGCCAGGATAGGTTCGCCTAGGTGAGTTGACATCTTCCATCAACTCTCTCCTTCCCCACCTATCCTTCACCTCTCTCCTTCCCCTCCTATCCTTCACCTCTCTCCTTCCCCTCCTATCCTTCACTCCTCTCCTTCCAGTTCTATCCTTCACCTCTCTCTTTCCCCTCCTATCCTTCACCTCTCTCCTTCCCTTCCTTTCCTTCCCCCATATCCTTCACCTCCTAGCCTTTCCCTCCTGGCCCCTACCCTCACAGCTCAAGCTGTTTCCAATCAATAATGGGCCGGAGATTTCCCTTGTAAGTCTGCTGACGCGGCCGTCCCTGTGTACTCTGAAATGTGGCCGTGACGACCGTGGCTTTGGACACCGCAGTGTTAATATCCCCCTCAGTGTGTGAGCAGAAGACAGTGAGACGTTCCCCATTCATCCACATTGTTAACAATGGACGGCAGCGCTTCAATACATCACGACAGGTAGCGGGATCTGCCCGGGGCTCACAGCCAAGACCCCGGCCCGTCCCAGAGCTCCGAAATTGGCCAAGAATAAACGAGGGGGGGGACGAGCAGCGCGTGAAAAGAGAGTGATTAACAACAGGAGAGCCGACATAGACACAGAGCCTGGGAGAAGAGACAGGGGCGGAATAGAGAGAGCAAGAGAGACAGAGACAGAGAGAGAGAGAGGGAGAGGGAGAGGGAGAGGGAGAGGGAGAGAGAGAGAGAGAGAGAGAGAGAGAGAGAGAGAGAGAGAGAGAGAGAGAGAGAGAGAGAGAGAGAGAGAGAGAGAGATGACCCAAAGCCAGGCAGTGAGGAGGGGTAGTGGAGAATCAATGCTGAGTTATTTCTGGATGCTGGCTATCTGTCTCTCATGACAAAGGACAAACAGCTTCAGAGCCAAGGACATGCCATCGCGCAACCCCACCCCACCCCACCGGCCCAGACACACACACACACCAACAACCGCCCCCACCCACGGCGCCTGCCCATGGGGCGATCACTAACCCCCGCAGGGCTGTGACCGCACCCTTCTAGACCCCTCCGATTCGAAATCGGGACGACGCCCACGATATTTGTTAACGAAAACCCGCAAACGACTACAGCTGAATCTTTCGCCGTTTTAAAGGGTTCCAGGGATAAGCAGTTTTGAAGCCACACCCAGTTTTGCTTAGTGAGCAATACAGCCGTCATCAGATGTTTTTAGATTCAAAATCCGTCATTATTATTCCTAAACTATACTGAGCTGAGTCTAAAGTAAAAGGAAAGCTATATGCTGCAGGACGGTACATTACAATGCAGGTGTAATGTACCGTTGTACATGTCCTTTCTTATTAAACCTCCATTTTAATCATGTTAATGACAACTGGCAATGTGTTTGTGTGGAATAAAGATTGGATTACAGATAAAATTCCATTAAAACGACAACATCTCGGGTGATTCCTTGTGTATTCCTCCTAACACTTTCCAACCCTAACTGCCACCCCCCCCCACCCTATTTCATATATCCCCTCAACCACTTACACACAGCAGTAACGAGTTTCCAGCAGAACAAAGATCTTAAAGTGCGAGTTTGAGCTGACATGTCGCTTCTTCGATCCTGCAGAAACATCGCAGACTGCAGTTTTTCCAAGCATCTTTCTAAGGGAATCTTTTTTTTTTCGTACATATTGACGGAGGGGTCCGTTTCTGCATCTCTCTCTTTCTCCCTCCTTCCTGCTCTATCTTTCTCTCTCATTGTATCCTGCTCTGCCATCTTGTATTCCCACTTCTCTCACTGTATCTCTCCCTCCCTCTCCCCTTCATAATCTCACTGTATCTCTATGTCACTGTATATCTCTCACTCTTTCTCCCATTTTCTTACTGTATATCCCTCTCCCTCCTCTCTCCCCGATTCGCTAACTGTATATATCTCTCCTTATATTTCTCTCTCTCTCTCTCTCTCTCTCTCTCTCTCTCTCTCTCTCTCTCTCTCTCTCTCTCTCTCTCTCTCTCTCTCTCTCTCTCTCTCTCTCTCTCTCTCTCTCTCTCTCTCTCTCTCTCTCTCTCTCTCTCTCTCTCTCTCTCTCTCTCTCTCTCTCTCTCTCTCTCTCTCTCTCTCTCTCTCATGTTTTATTCATGGCAGGGGATGCGATGTGACCTTGCCCAGTGTCAGTTCAGGCAACCGAGCTGTCTCCCCCACACCACTAATGCTACACAACGTAGCCTAGCCTACTGTCCAAGCTAGCCAAGCTAGCGTGAGCCGGAAACCGCGTCGAGGATTAAGCAGTTGCATTACAGATTACGGTCTATTCACTGTACGTGTGTCAGATCACTTGAGCGGTATGGATAAATTGACCTAAAACTCTACACTCCTCTTCAGAAACTACGGTGTACGTGTTCACTCGATGGCCACTAGATGGAGAGCGGGTGGAATTGGATATCAGGGCTATTAAAGTACACATTTATTTGGTTCAGCACAAAATGTCCACCGGCTCCCAGATGTCTTGTAGCAGGTCAAACAACCTCAACTCTTTTTCACTCTCTTATGGGGGGAATTATATCAGGATTGATTTATAATACTCTCTCTCTCTCTCTCTCTCTCTCTCTCTCTCTCTCTCTCTCTCTCTCTCTCTCTCTCTCTCTCTCTCTCTCTCTCTCTCTCTCTCTCTCTCTCTCTCTCTCTCTCTCTCTCTCTCTCTCTCTCTCTCTCTCTCTCTCTCTCTCTCTCTCTCTCTCTCTCTCTCTCTCTCTCTCTCTGACCTTTGGCTCTGAAATGAGTCAGTTGGAACAGCGAGTGTCAATGTTAATTAAGGCAGCGGCTGGAAGCCCTTCTCCCCGTTTGTCACTTTGATCACCTCATCCCGAGCCTTAAACCTACCACCGACTGGAGGCGAAGGCCGTCCGCACAGGCAGGAGACATTAAACGAACGGCAGCTCTTTCTCTCAGGCAAACATTGCTCTGGATCGGCTAGTCGGGTCTGATTAATCCTCACCTCTCTACGACGTTACTGTCAGTGTGTCCTTGAGGCCAGTGTTGAGTTTCTGAGGTTTGGTGTGAGTGTATCTGCGTGTACTAGCTGTCCCACCTATGTTGGATGTAAGAGTCTGCATTATGACAGCGAAATATAAAGACCTCTTCCCTGACTCTAAATGATCTTTTCTGTAGGGTTAACCGCGCTTGTTTAAAAAGTGCTATTTTGACATTATTTATCTGCCAAGCCTGCTAAATGCTGCTTTCATGTGAAAATATAATTTTAGACAAGGATATCTCTGTGTAACTGGATAATCCCTATTTAAGTTTGTTTATATGATTCTTTTATACGTTTATATGTCATCCTGTTTGTATGCTGGACATAGTAGACACTGATGTTATTCCTTGAAAGAACCGAATGCACACTTTACCTTATCTCCTTTCTTCACTGTCCTCGTGGTCAGCTTCCCAATGGCTTTCTTGGCTGCATCGCCAAGGCGACGCTAAAACAAGAAGAGAAGAGAGAGAGAGAAGAGGAGAGCAAGCAGACAGAGGATTAAAGTAGAGAGAGAGACAAAGAGAGAGAGAAAAAAGTTATAAAAGAAGGGTGAAAGAAAAAGACAGAGAAGGGGTCAAGGAGAGAAAAGGAAGAAGAGCGAGTAAAGAGTGAGGCCAAAGGGATTGAGGAAGAAGAGAGACAAGGAAGGGAGGAGCACAGAAAGACAGAGAGGAGAGAGGAGACGGATGCAGTGGTGGTGAATAGAGGGCTGGCTGAAGTAGAAGTGCTTTTATTCTGATAAAGTAAAGTTCTTGCTAAACTATTGGAACCGTCCTCCTTCAATTAATCAAAGTGATTTTCTTTCAGCGTGTCGTCTTTCATGGAGGGCATGCACTCAGAATTTAAGACTAAGGGATAATCTTATCCTTCGCTGGCCAGAGCTAGGCTACTGTCCAATATATTGTCCATTTAACAGACTCTGTATTGACAAATGGTTTTACGTTCAGAGTATTGAGAGTACAGCGTTGAGAAACACTGTTGGATGTCAAACAATGGACCACTAGTTTACTGTTAGCAGCTGGTTGACTGTTAGCAATTGGTTGACTGTTAGCAATTGGTGTACCATTAGCGACTGGTGTACCATTACTGATTGGTGTACCATTAGTGGCTGGTGTACTGTTAGCTACTGGTGCACCATCAGTGATGTCGATTGGTGTACCATTAGCAGCTGGTTGACTGCTAGCAACTGGTTAACCGTTAGCAACTGGTTTACAGTTAGCAACTGGTGTGCCGGAGTGACTGGTGTGCCATTAGCGACTGGGTGACTGTTAGCAACTGCAGTACTGTTAGCAACTGATCTACAGTTAGCGACTAGGTGACTGTTAGCAACTGACAATTAGTGAGTGGCTGTTAATGACGGCTGTTGCTCAAAAAAGCAATAGCAGCTTGGAGAGGAGACTTTTAGGTAGATAATGCTGGAACAGATATAATCACTTGACATTTTCTATTAAGCCTCTGAAGCAATTTACATTCAATTTTAATAGGAGCTTTTCTCATTGTCCCTGTAGCCATGGTGAGGCAGACGGTGGAGGGGGGAGGGGGATGGACAGTGACTAAGCTCTTACAAAACCTAAATCCCTTTTCCTATAACAAGGTTCTGCACTCAATTCACTGCTTGACAATTCTACCTGGAGCTATTTTATTTTTATTTTATTAGAACGACAACATAATACCTTAATTTAACCTTAAATCAAGGTTATCTTGATTTTCCCAGCATGGCTTTTCAACGGTTTCAGTTTGTTAACTAAATATTCCCCAAAATAAAGAACAGGCTTTCACCCTTAAAACGAGGAAATGAATAATTAACAGCTCCTGTGTGACCAGAATGTCTTATCTTATTATCTTTTGATTATCTATTATCTTAACTTTTGATTGTTAACTCGGGTGCCAAAACAGTTGCACAAACTGGCTCAATGAGTGTATTTACGTCTGCAAAAGCACGAATTTGCCAGAATCAGCTTCAAAACAACAACAACAACAACAACAACAACAACATTGTCACAGATCTGGTTTCTGGCGCATAGACAACCGGTAGGGCCGGAATCTCTTTGCCTCGATTTTCCTAGCGTGTTAGCGTTAGCGTGTTAACGTTAGCGTGTTAGCGTTAGCGTGTTAGCGTTAGCGCGTTACCTGGCTGCGGTCCCGGGCATTGGTGTAGCGGATCTTCTGAATGAAGTAGAAGATGAGCCAGGCTGACGAGATGATCATCAGGACGATGAAGGAAATGGAGACGAACACCAGGGAACCACGGTTGATGTTCTTGGTGGGCCCGCGCTGGCCCACCACTACACTAACCAGCACCGTCAGGTTGCGCTCCAGGTGGGACAGGATCTCTCGGCCGTACGCTTCAGTGATCATGACCGCTACAGTGTCACCGGTGCCTACATGGGAAGAAATGGGCTGGGTTGGTTTGGTGGGAAGCACTGGCACAACTCTATCTCCTAAAATAAAACGCAACCGAGATACATTTTCAATTTAGTAAACTTCCCCCTGCATTGCACATTGGCCAATCAAAATCGTCACACACACACTCTGTCACACCAGTCTAGACATAGTTTCATACACGCATGGACCGCTTGGTCATCTTCCTCTCATGAGTATGATGATGATGAAGATGTACATTCTCAAAACTAATATGGATCTGACACGGCATAGGGTAGATATAGACTTGACTGAAAGCACTTTCCATAGTCTATGTGCTTTCCGATTAGTGCAATCATCTTGACCACATACATATTGACGTTATACATATAGATGTATCCTGCTCGGATACAGTTGGTCAACTTTTCTAGTCGCAATGCCAACAGAGATATTTATTTTAAAACCCTGCATACATTCATCTCATCTATATGTGAGTATGATCATAAAACAAAACAATACAAACCCATGTACATTTTGTGCCATGCACCGTGTGACACCAGAGGTGTCAAACAAACACAGTTGAATGGTCATGGAGGCCTACTCTGTTTCCATGGTTCCCACATTGGTTTGTGTACTTGCCGTCTCCCGCGGGCACAGCCCTGGTTATTATTGTTCATGTCACGCTCAGTGATCTGATCAAACAACATGGTGGCATGCTGGTGTAGTGGCTCCCACTACACCAGCCGAAAGGTTCAGGGTTCGATCCCTGACTGCCCCCAGCCTAATCTGCAAGCCCTGTTGAGCAAGTTGCCCCTACTGCTCCTTATAAGATGTATCTGAATTCAGTGTTGGTTGTTTGGGATAAAAGCATCTGCTAAATGACAATCTGTCCGATAGCATATGGTTTAGTGAAGGTTGAATGAATCTCCATTAACAATATTAAATCGCTTGCGTTTTGTTCACGTTAGCTCATACTATCCATACATTATAATTCAGCACATTCTCAAATGCAGCCGCTCACTTGTTTGTCCCCTTCAGGCCTTGTTGGCATTCCACAATGCCATCAGAGAATGGACTTTTAAATTGCTCTGACAGGCACCTTCTCAGCCTCCGCGTGTTTGCATTTCAGTGTGAAACTTAATCAAACTGCACCTTGTCACAGCTGGAGAGGCTGGAATATTCTGTCCCTAAAATAATTGGCCAGGTGGATGCCATCCCTGACACACACACATACACACGCACACACACACACACACACACACACACACACACACACACACACACACACACACACACACGTAACGAGAGAAACACACAATCACACACATCTCAGTGCCACCAACAGTCTTTGTTCTAGGTCAGTCAATTGGCCGTGGAGGAAGGGGACGGTCAGTCAAAACCATGAGCCAACGGGCAATAATCATTCGTTTATGGGCCGGGCGCCGCCGTCAACAGGCTGAGCAACACATCAAGCACGGCCCAGGGGTAAGGACCGTGACTCAGGGGTAAGGACCGTGACTCAGGGGTAAGGACCGTGACTCAGGGGTAAGGACCGTGACTCAGGGGTAAGGACCGTGACTCAGGGGTAAGGACCGTGACCCAGGGGTAAGGACCGTGACTCAGGGGTAAGGACCGTGACCCAGGGGTAAGGACCGTGACTCAGGGGTATGGACCGTGACTCAGGGGTAAGGACCGTGACTCAGGGGTAAGGACCGTGACCCAGGGGTAAGGACCGTGACTCAGGGGTAAGGACCGTGACCCAGGGGTAAGGACCGTGACTCAGGGGTAAGGACCGTGACCCAGGGGTAAGGACCGTGACCCAGGGGTAAGGACCGTGACTCAGGGGTATGGACCGTGACTCAGGGGTAAGGACCGTGACTCAGGGGTAAGGACCGTGACTCAGGGTGAAGGACCGTGACTCAGGGGTAAGGACCGTGACCCAGGGGTAAGGACCGTGACTCAGGGGTATGGACCGTGACTCAGGGGTAAGGACCGTGACTCAGGGGTAAGGACCGTGACTCAGGGGTAAGGACCGTGACCTCAGGGTGTAAGGACCCGTGACCAGGGTGTAAGGACCGTGACTCAGGGGTGAAGGACCGTGACCTCAGGGGTAAGGACCGTGACTCAGGGGTAAGGACCGTGACCAAGGGGTAAGGGACCGTGATCAGGGGTAAGGGACCGTGACTCAGGGGTAAGGAACCGTGATTACTCTGGGGTAAGGACGTGACCCAGGGGGTATAGGGACCCGTTGGACCCAGGGCGTATAAGGACATGTGCTCAGGCTGGTAAGGTCCGTTTGGACTCAGGCGTGACAGGACCGTTGACCCAGTCGTGAAGGACCGTGACCCAGGGGTAAGGACCGTGACTCAGGGTGAAGGAGTAAAAAGCCCCATCTCCTCGGCAGGTTTACATCTCTAAACACAAGGGAGCCATACGGTCACGTCTTTAGTTCCCTTAGTACACTTTCCAACTACGTAACCTGCTATTGAGACGTGGGATTCTTTAATACACCAACACAGTAGCGCTATGCTGCTATAAATTTCACTTACAGTTTTGATGTCGGGACGTTCCTGGGGGCGGTCATTATTGTAAAACTTGTCAAACGCGGGGGACTCTACCTACTCCTGCCAGCCACTAAACGTTGGCGAACAAACCTATTTTAGTCTTAACAACAATATGCAATCTGCGAAGGTTTTGTTTTGGACCTTTTCCTTATATATCCTGCCTCGAAATATTCTTGTAAGTGCTTTTGGTTTGCGTGATGACCACTCGTTTACTCGAGTACTTGTTTGCACCCCTATTGTACACACACAGACCCGTATTGTGTTCAACACAAAGCTTCCAGCGCACAGAATCACTTTACCCATGACGTTTTTGCGCTGCTAATGTTTTCACACACAGTCACTGCTGTTACTTTGCATCTTTTCATGTACCGCAAACCACCTAACGACATGAAGCTGCATGTCACAATGTTGTTCTCATTTCAATTCTGCGGGAATGTGAAAAGCGAAGGTCTGGTGGAAGTGTTATTGTAATTGTACACGCATACATTCACCTATGACACACACACACACACACACACGGACATAACCACACTCACACACGACTAGGGTCCACACAGAAAGCTCTTGGACACTACGTTGAAGGCCGGGTTCAGAGCGCTCCAGCGCGGTTCTGATGAGCCTTCCTCAGCGCTGTCCTATATTTAGACTCATCGATGCTGTTAGAACACAGGTAATGACTCAGACAGCTCTACCTCTGTTTCTCCTCACACCTCCTCCTTCCCTCCTCCTCCTCCTCCTCCTCCTCCTCCTCCTCCTCCTCCTCCTCCTCCTCCTACTGCTCTATGATGTCATCTTTCAGACCATTGACTTTGTGAATATCTACAACACAACGCCATTCTGGGTATTTGGGATCTTTTTTGAACCCTTTCCATGCTAACTGTGCACACACACACACACACACACACACACACACTGCAGCTGGCGGCGGCGGCGGCGGCGGAGTGGCGTCGTACCGTCGTGGCCCATCTTGACGGTCTTTTCGGTGGAGTTGTTGTAGACGAGCACGGCGGAGGCGTTGAAGGAAGCGGCCTTCAGGATCTTCTCCTTGAAGGTGCAGTTCCCGCGCTGCAGCAGGGCTACCCAGTGCCCCGTGCGCGGGGGCACCACGAAGCGCGTGTGGGGGTCACAGCCCTGGCGGTCCACCACTGGGAGAGGGGGAGGGAGGGAGAGAGAGAGAGAGAGAGAGAGAGAGAGAGAGAGGGAGAGACATTATACTTACATACAATTATGTAACTGAGCTTGTATCCAAAGCGAGTCACGATGTTGGGCTGAGAACAATCATAGTGTAACACTTGGGGGTCACTACCTACAACGTTTCACTAGTTTCATAACACAACGGGGACAGAGCAGAGTTCAGAGCTGCCGTAGGAATCCCAGCTTCAAGGTGAGTGGGTAGGGTTAGCAGAGATGAGCCAGCGAGGCTGGCCGGTATTACCACGATATGGAGCATATCAAGATAGGTCACGATATTTCCTGTGCTTATCACTTCATTTAAATATTCTCAACAGTCAACTGGGAGATGCAAGACAGGGATGGTTTGTCGATGTGGCGAAACATGCGTTACCACGATATGCACATCAGGATATTTCAAAATGTATATATATAAAAAAAAAAAATATATATATATATATAAAAAAAAAAATATATATATATATATATTATTATATATTTAGGTAGATGGTGTTCTCTCCGCCTTTTCAACCTCATGGTTTGACAAATATAAAAAATATTGATATAAAATTGGCTGCTAATTTAAAAACTTTGTTGACCAAAGTGATGATGAAAGGACAAAAGTAAGTAAAGGACATGTGACAAAAATTTGAGAAATGGAAACACAAGACCGCACGCATAATAACCTCTTCCTGTTTACTCATCAAAAAGAGAAGTGAACAATTCACGCCTCAAATGTCTTTATCTCAAAGAGAAATATATATACATAGAAAGATGGGTAGAGACACAGTGACACAGATACAGAGAGAGAGACACACAGAAAGACAAAGACAGCGAGAGAGAGACATAGAGAGAGAAGAACAAGAGATAGACAGAATGAGAAAGAGACAGAGAGAGCAGAGACAGAGACAGAGACAGAGAGAGAAAGGAAGTGAATGAAAAGTGAGTGAGGGTGCAGATGTTGGTTCATGTTCCTAGGAGCCACTTTTACCGTCATCGATTTGTAGATTTACCAGTATAGATCGGTAGCTCCAGCAGCATTGTTCTGTAGACCTACCCGCATGGTTCTATACATTTATCAGCACAGATCTATAGATCTACCACCATATATCTGTAGATCTACCAGCATAAGACTGTATATCTACCAGCATAGATCAATACATTTACCATCAAAGATCTACCAGCATAGATCAGTAGATCGATCAGCAAAATCTACTCGTATAGATATGGGACATCCCAGAGCTCCTCCCGGTCTAATAAATGTTTACTCGTGCCAGTTACAGGCCGATGGGAACACAACAATTAGCGGGCCATTAAGAACCACAGACGAAGAATATTTATGTCTGAATCTATTATGTCTACACGGCCTCTTTAAGTAAATGGGCATGGAGGACTCGAGAATAGAATGAAGTAAATGGTTTATTTGATCATCTCTGTAAGGAATTTTTACTTACATCAGTCTCTACATTGAGAACGGTGCAACGTTTTAAGTTTCAGCCTTTAGGCCTTTAAAGCTCTGTGTCATAACTCATTATAGAGAGAAGATAGAGAGAAAATAGAGAGAAAAGGCCCATCTCTGGGCAGGGAAACATTTGAGTACGAGGCCCCAGTTTCAGAGCAACAAGGTCTGCGGTGTCCTTGGAAGCATCTGGTACAGTGTGTGTGTGTGTGTGTGTGTGTATGTGTATGTGTATGTGTATGTGTATGTGTATGTGTATGTGTATGTGTATGTGTGTGTGTGTGTGTGTGTGTGTGTAACGTGAATGTGACTTTGAACCAATCACAGCATCAGAGAACCCAAACTTTGACTTTGCGCAGGAAAATGTGTGTCCTGCTCGTGATTCCATTCCCTGCTGCAACTCAAAGGATGTAGGTACTACTGCTGTACCTGGCATGGGCAGTAGCTTCACTCACCACATTCTTTTGAATTGAGAAGAGTAAGAGGAAAGCCCAGAGTGGATGTTAGGTTTACTAGTGATTATACTAATACATTCGAATAATATATTAACATAATTCTCCATTTTACTAACGTCTTAATACAGGTTACCCGTTCCGCATCAAAACAGGAAAAATAATGACTATACGGTTAAAAAGACAACAAAATATTACCCCTCTAAACTTTCAACTGAATCGGCTGTAAAACCAAAGCTGCTAACTGCATTGAAGGCTACGATTACTAAACTAATGCAGTTAATCTCCTGTGAGTATCGGCCAGTATTGAGCACACAAAACCGAAGTTATTGACAGGAATTATACAAAATAATGCCAACAAAAAAAAAGGAAATTATTCAAAATGTTGAAGGCCAAAATAATGAAATCCAATGAGTAATTCAAATGATCATTTCAATGAGGGGATGTGGTTACTAATGGGAGTCTGAATTTCAACCCGTATTGGTTCGGTTGCTGTAGTCCAAGGCCTGCACAGAACCAGAGTGAGTCTGTGGTTTGTAGTGGTTAGAGTAGGGAGGTTGAGTGGGGAGCCGGTCTCCACACAGGTCAGGCTGTTACCTCAGGCCAAATCCACCGAGAGAAGCCACAAACTAGGCCACTGCCTCTGAACAAGGTCTGTTCTGTCTCTGTTGACCACAACACATAACAACACCCATGCGTATGGAATGGAAACTTTCATGATTGGTAAATACCGTGTCAAATAGACGTTGTACAGTTTAAAAAGGCCAGCCCGCAGGCTTAGGGGTTATTCTTTGAATCCAAGAGTCTAGTGTTTGTCTCTTTGCTTTGTGTTGTAGTAGTTTGAATATTTGTTTTCTATAAATGGACAGTGAAAATGGTTTTGGGGTTGGAGGTGGAGTTTGGTTTAGAGCCGGGCTCTGATTGGATAGGGGTGGACACGGTTAGCTGATGTGGAGCAGATCACCAGACCTATGAGGTAAAGGGAAGTTTCAGTTTGACAAATTCCTTTGTTATATTAATATCCACAGTCACCTGTATTCACGGACCATAGTGTGTGCAAATATGTTCCCACTATATTTTCCATCAATAATTTTCCATCCGTTTTTATTTTGTTTGTCTGAATGTAGGGTTTACTTAACATTTCTCTAAAATTAGACTTTGCCTCTGAATAAAGTACTCTACTTTGTGACAAAAACACATAATGCATTGTGTGATCTCTTCTTTTCACTTTTAAATACCACAACAAGGCAACTTAGCATTACATCACCCAGTGCCAGTCCAACATTCCAAATGATGACAGCCAATCAGCTGCCCCTCTTGCATGTTTACATTCAGAAGATGATGAGGAGTGACATAAAACTCGACGCAGAGATGACGAGCTGGTAGAAAGGCCATTTTCATGTCAGATTCAACCTCAAGCTCAACTGATTGGGCGACATTTGCATTTAATGTACCTTTTATGGAAATATGATTATTTAATATTTGAACCGATATTATGTTCACGGTAGGAGGTAATAATCATACACGCTACAATGATATCAATGTAATTTAAAGTCATGCAATCTGTTATTGATTACTTCGTCCAGCCCATAATACAATTTACCTAATAACATTGTGGTTTCGCAGATGTTTCCATAGCCAAATAGCTTGCAGAAACAAAATGCTAATAATTGTGACTAATAATAACATAAGCCACCCTTTCATGTCGTTTTTAAAACATCATCATGCAGTCTTCATGAATGTCGGGTTAAGCCATCATCGTTAGCTTTTTAGCCAGCAAGATATTACATGATCTGTTAAACCACCGATCTGTTATAAGCACCACTTTGTGTTGAAAGAACATAACGTTTAAGGACTCCGGCAACCTTTGGTAACTCTTGTGAAACCCCAAAAAGTTGCTCTGCTGCATATCGTTTTCGATTATTCCTTTAGTTCCGGTTTGACATGCATGATATGTATATCAATATGAATTTGATATGTTTTTCCACCTCAGTTCACAAAATCAATTCCAGCTCATTTAAATAGCCAAGCAGAACCCATGAATACCATGTTGTAAAACCTTCATGAACATAAAGACGAACGAGGACATTCTAGAACGTTGTAAAAAAGGTGTTCTCGAACATTCTAGAACATGAACACTGTTCTAGATTTTAAAGACCATAAACACATTGTAGAACCTAAACGACTGGGTCTAGAATGTTCTGGAACATAAAGGCTGGGTTCTGGAACATAAAGACTGTGTTCTAGAATGGGGTTTTAATGATCTCAGTCTCTGCAGCCTCTGATGTTGACCCTAACACAGTAGCTGTCTCTTCACAGTGAACCCTTGACATCTTAGACAACACAATAGACTCCAGACACAATAACCTCTACATTCACCCTACACCTTTCTAAAGCAGCACTATCTACAGCAGTCTATCTGACACTGTGTGTGTGTGTGTGTGTGTGTGTGTGTGTGTGTGTGTGTGTGTGTGTGTGTGTGTGTGTGTGTGTGTGTGTGTGTGTGTGTGTGTATGTGTGTGTGCGTGCGTGTGTGTGCGTGGAGGTGAGTTTAAGTACAGCTGCACTGACCTTAATCCATATCTTCCAATAAAAAAGATATATGAAGTTCATGAGCTGGAATGATATCTAGCCTATAAAGAAGCCTTACATGGAAAAACGATAAAAGTGCCTGTCTGTGCATGTGTTTCAGATTGCTCACAGAGGATGTGCACACCCCTGCCATCATTCATTGCCACACTGCCAAGGCTACATTGGAACTGACAGTGAACTTACCTCCATGGTAATGCGCAGGCGCAATCACTGTGCCTTTGGTGTCGCTCTTTGGCGAGTTCTGGCCGTACGTGCCGTCGTCGTTGCTCATCATCTGGACGGGGTTGCCCTTAGCGTCCAACACGGTGGCGTTGACCGTGGCGCTCACGTGGTCGTCCTTGTTTAGGGCCTTATCGGCACGGATGGAGAGCGCGCGCGGGGGCAAGACGAGAAGGAGGAGCACGAGGACGGCGGCGAGACAGCGGCACGGCGTGGCGGCGGTCCAGCTCTGGGACATCTTCGGGCCGTCTAGGTGCGCGCTCCCTCGTAGTACATCCAACCGGTCGGTCAGGAAGCGAGCTCCGCGCAGTAATTAGGATTCACCCTCACAGTCATAGAGGATGCGTGTCATTCCCTCTGCGTGCGACGACCCCTCATTCACACCATGCTGTCCTCTTCCTGTCATGTCCTGTAAACCCTCCCGACGCGTGTCAACGCTACACGGCCTACAAAAGAAACAACAACAACAATTACGCACATATAAAAATGACCAAACCGCAATAATTGCCATCAATATGAGGCTATTTGAATTACTACTAATACTATTTATTGCTAAACGCTTCTACAGGAATGAGACTTGGGAGACGCTGCGTCTCTGCAGCAACATCTGTAGAACAATCAGCGTTAAGACAACATGAGAGGATTTCATTCCTCCCCACATCATGTCCATAACAGACTATAACCGCTATTTAGGCCGACATGCAGCCCTTGGCCTATAAGTTGACATCGGACAACCAGTCAACCCACAAATCGGATGTTTAGATGTCGTTCTCAAATGTGACGTTGACAGATGTTTTTTTTTTTTTTTTTTGCCAATAAGTGAGCGCTGCTGCCTTTGCTTTGTTTCACAGGAAGAAAAGGAAAAAATCGACACGGTGGAGACAAACGACCGCGTCTGTCGTTCTTCGAAGACGTCAATATAGACTAAACGCACGGTCGCAGCCTACCTTCTTCATGCAGCCGATGCCTCCGAGGTGTGTCGACGTATTAGTGCAGCTTTCATTTCAGTAGCTCGTAACCTTTCCAGGGAACCGCTGCTGGCGGGGAGGTACAGCGAAAGCGTCGAGCCTGTGGAGTCTCTCTCTCCGGTGGCGACGCAGAGCGCAGGCGCAGAGGCTCGACGCGGAGCCCAGGCTTGCGCACTGAGAAGTGGGGAGACGGCAGCGTCGGCGGCGCGTGTACAGTCATGTTTATTGTGACGGTGTGAGAGACGCTGGCTGGTTTCGCGACAGCCGCCAGGGATTTTCTTTTTAACTTCTTCTCCTCCACTTATTTCCTCTCGATCTTTCCATTGCGTCTCTGCTTCTTTCTCCCCTCTGCCAATATATTTTTGTTTCCCAGTATGGTGCTGTGACTCTGTATGCTCCATATCAAGACCTAGTTGGAGCCACACTCCGAGCTATATTTACTGCAAAATTATTATTAAGTTCGTTAACGATGCTTTATTATAGTGGTGACTAGGTCATGTCTAGATTAGGCTGTCTAGTGGATGATATAATCTGTAAGTGTGTGGTTTGTGTGGTTTTGTGTGGTTTGTGTGTGTGTGTGTGCGCGCGCGTGTGTGTACACGTGTGTGTACACGTGTGTGTACACGTGTGTGTACACGTGTGTGTACACGTGTGTGTACACGTGTGTGTACACGTGTGTGTGCAAGTGCTTTTTTATGTGTTTATGTGAATACACGTCTGATCTGTAGCGAGAGAGAGAGAGAGAGAGAGAGAGTTAGAGAGAGAGAGAGACTGTATGCCATTGACACCCCATTCAACACATTCAATATTAGTATTATTTCAAGTGAGTGCAAGGGACGGGAAATATTGGCTCAACAAGCCCCAAACAATGCAATGCATAATTATAGGCCTAACGTTGTTGGACATTGTTATTAGATAAAGGCCAGTTAAATAGCAAAGTTGGAGCGAGTCATCAGCCCGTCATGATAACAACGTTAACCACGTTTTAATTAGTTTAATAACGGGAACGTGACACAGTCGAAGATACACGTGTGGCTCCGCAGGCGTCCACAGGTCATAGGTCGTTGCATATTTGTTCTCTGACCAGCACAGCGGCAGCAGCAGTCATAACTGGCCAGCCTTCAGGCCTCGGAGTGAGAGGGTTATATTAAAACGTATTTATTACCTTAAGTAACCTACTAAGAATGTCATGCCCCACTTAATGGACAGCGCAGAATGCCCTCTGGAGAGGTATGGATTTACTTCCTTGCTCAAAGACACTTTAGCAATGGTGAAAAATGACGGCGTAATGGGGCGTTTATCGGCGAAAGACATTTCGTATTCATCTCAGGACCCCTACTTATGCAACCATTAAAATAAATACATAACTCTTTGAATAATTTATGTTTTGATGTTCACAAAATATGGTGCAATATTGACCGAAGAACAATTGTGTGTTTTCATGTTAAATAACATGATTGCTTTCTCATTCTCAGGTATTTCCAGA
This sequence comes from Lota lota, assembly GCA_026745465.1. Taxonomy (NCBI): domain Eukaryota; kingdom Metazoa; phylum Chordata; class Actinopteri; order Gadiformes; family Lotidae; genus Lota; species Lota lota. Next base: position 1,120,103 of record JACYXH010000129.1, on the reverse strand, counting down.
CAGGGTCCCTGCGATCATTTAAACATTAGGCCTACAGTACAAGTTTTAGCAACACTATTTCTTTTATCACCTGCAAAACAACATAAGCCTCAGCATAGTATGTTTCCAAAACAAATGTTTACTATTGCGATATAAAGGCATCATGCTATGTGTGCTAAATAAATGTGGACATGAGAAACCCATAGTGGTCGCTGAGGTGGTTATCAATGGATGGCCCTAACATATTTTTTACAAGTAGACCTAGCCATCAAACGTTCAAAGCAAGTTCAATGTAAATCCGTTGGTAAACAGGGACATCTAGTGGTTAGAGGTTGTAAAAACATAAAAAAGAACAGCCACCTCTCCCCACAACACCAACTGCTGTGATAATTGTTACCTCGTTCTTCTCACCAGAAGCACACTTTCTTGTACCTCACGTATTCTGAAAAATAGTATCTTTAAAATATTCAATGAGTACAACAACAAGAAACATGACACCTGAAACACTGCAAGTATACAAAATAGTGATGGTAATGACTACTTTGGTTTAAAGAAACAAACTCCACCCCCGTATCAAAACATCGTAAACCATCTGCATCTGTTTAGGCAAAAGACCCTGGCTGAATTTCAAGCAAGCCAACTGTTTTCCTAAACTATGCTGTTGATATAATAAAGGCAAAGAATTATCACAAAATCGGACATACAGGAAACGTGGTGAAGTGACTGTGAAGTGACACACACACTCCCTCTCCCCTCTCTCTCTCTCTCTCTCTCTCTCTCTCTTTCTCTCTCTCTCTCTCCCGATGTACTGACCTAATGAAAACATTATGTTTTTATGTAACAATGGCGCAAGTATATTCCTGCAATGCCATTAAGCCATGGGGAATTCTGACGAGAATCTAGCAGCCGTGCTGAAAGCTGTGATCCAGGGTTTCCTGGTGGAAGATGTGACCAGTGGACTGTTATGGTATGTTCAGGAAATGTGCTTATCTGGGGGCAGTTACTATTCTGTGAGACATTGACAGATAGATAGAAACACAGACAGAGAGAGAGAGAGAGAGAGAGAGAAAGAGAGAGAGAGAGAGAGAGACAGATGGAGAGAGACTGAGAGAGAGAGAGAGAGAGAGAGACGGATAGACAGACAGATGTAGAGAAAGCAAGAGAGAGAAACAGAGAGAGAGAGAGACAGAGAGAGAGAGAGAGACAGAGAGAAATACTAGGAGCTATAGCAAGAAAGAGACAAATAAAGTAAGTTTGCACAATTTGCTGGGCTGGAATAAAGTATGTAGTATAAAGTAGGTACCCCTAGCAGTGATCAGTAGCATCTGTGCATCTTCAGGACATTGCCAACAGAGAGAACCACAAGCTGTTGGAGATTAATTACTGTTGAATTATGTATGGACAGTGTTTATAAAGGAATAATAATCTTAATTTGACACGAGAAAGAGGGACATTGTTGCTTGCTTATACAGCGCCTTGAGGCGATGCTGCTCAAGTTGAGGACCTTAATGGGAACAGGCTGGCTCACTGTTTAACCCACAGTGACCGCACCAGGCTGCCTCATGGGTAGATGCCAACACACAGGAAACCTCTGCCCCTCAACACACTCACACATGCATGCATATAGTCACACACATGTTATAGTCACATACATGCACACATACAGATGAATGCATGTGTGACACACACACACACACAGTTTCATTCACACAGTGACACATTTGTTTACAGTCACACAAATAAATACATGCATACACTCAGTCACTCTTGCAAACATACTCTCATGCATATTCTCAAACACACACACACAACACATACACATACACACACACACACACACACACACACACACACTGACACATTTGTATACAGTCATACAAAGAAATATGCCTACACTCAGTCACTCTTACAAACATACACTCATGCAAAGTCTCAAACCCCCCCCCCCCCCCCCCCCCACACACACACACACACCGATATAAGCACACACATTCCACAAGTACCACAGCTGGAAACTATAAGCCCAGAGGGAAGTGTGTGGGGGTGGATGTTGCTGGACGGCACTGCAGAGATCATTCTGAATGAGGAACTGCGAAGACGTCGGACGTGTCATCGATTTCCGAAAAGCCAGACTCACCCCTGAAAAAGCCCCCCCACCCTCAGTGAGGTCAAAGCTCCTTCCACCTTCCGTGGGGGAGAAGAGGAAGCGAGGAGAAGAACAGTTTGTCAACCTCTAAGTCTGCTGTTGGAACAGATCCTCTGCGACAGGAGACACGCTCTAAAGGGAGGCGGGAGAGACGACACTGTCACCATGCAGAGGAACCTACTCTTTGTGGGGCTGCTGGCCGCCCTGGCTGGGCTGAGCTACTCCAACCCAGTGAAGGACTGTTCTGGCATGGGCTCCCGTAAGCACACCCCGCCTTGTTCTCTCTCTTTTGCCACATGATTATTCCTGTCGATTTATGCAGAACGTGAAGGATTGACAGGATGAGGAACGCTTTGGACTTCCGGAGAATAACCAGACAGAACTACTAGAAGAAGGTTTGAGAAATAGATAAATCAGGAGGAAAAAAATTGGAACAAGAAGCAAGAGTAAAAACAAGGAATAGAATGAAAGAGAGAGAGACATACAAATATTTTGTGGAGGGAGAACATCAGCAAGAGAGATTATGATCAGGTCAGACTGGTGCTGAATTAGATGGGGACAGATCATTAACCAGGTGAGAGGTAGCAATAAGATGATATATTTTTTCTCATGTCTGGGTTCAAGGAGGCTGCACTGCCTGAGCCAGATTAAATGGAGCACAGTGTACAAGCACAGCACTGCCATAGTGTAATGTCTGTCTGGATCTCTACTGGATCACCGAAGCCATTCAGACCGGTTTTCTTGAGATATCACAGGGCATTCATCACCGTAACGACCTCTCTTTGTCTGGAGAGTGTTGGTGGATCTTTTTTTATGTTTTCAATTTCTCAGTATACTCAATGCTGTTCTTTTTCATATGAAATTTCATGCATGCACTTTTGAAACGTTGAACACATTTGTTCATGGACATTTTCAATGGTTATTTAATGTGGCAAATAGTTGGACGACTATCTTCCAATCTAGCCAACACGGAGAATAAAACATTGGATATTAACTTGACAATGTTGACCCTCTCCTCCACCCCCACCAGCTACATTGGTAAATGTAGCTGGCTAAATAGCAAGCCATTTGAGACTGAGATTGTGATCAAGGACTGTAAAATATCAAGTGGACCCTGGCACAATTAGCTAGGAATGGTCACATGAATCTATAATTATTATAAATTGTGTAACAACATGTTATTCACCTATCGTTTCCAGATCAACTCAGGTCCTGATAACTCTGTACATTAATTGTTCACCCATTCTCAAGTGAGTAAATAAAACACATTCTGTGCCTGCAGGTCTGAGGACCTTCAATCTGGTGACCAAGTGTAACTTCACCACGCTCCGCAACAAGTCCCTCGCGCAGATCCAGTCCCCCACCACCCACCTCTTCATCCCCCTCCTGTACCTGCTGGCCTTCTGCGTGGGCCTGCCCGCCAACCTGCTGGCCCTCTGGGTGCTGGTGCTCCGAACCAAAAAGCTTCCCTCCACCACGCTGCTCATCAACCTGACGGCCGCCGACGTCCTGCTGCTGCTCGTCCTGCCCTTCCGCATCGTCTACCACCTGAAGGGCAACGACTGGGTGTTCGGCGAGCCGTTTTGCCGCCTCGTCGTGGCCATGTTCTACGCCAACATGTACGGCTGCAACCTGTGCCTGACGCTGGTGGCGGTGGACCGCTACGTGGCGCTGGTGCACCCCTTCGGCGCCAAGGTTCTCCGGAGCCGCCGGACGTCTCTGTACATGAACCTGGCCGTGTGGACGGTGGCGGCCGCCGCCATGGTCCCCCTGCTGGTGTCCCAGCAGTCCTACGTGCTGGACAAGCTCCAGATAACCACCTGCCACGACGCCCTGCCGGCACAGCAGCAGAAGACCTACTTCATGCCCTACTTCACCACACTGTTCACCCTGGGCTTCCTGCTGCCCTTCCTGGTCATGGTGTACTGCTACAGCGCTGTGCTGCGCACCCTGGTGGCCGCCGGCAAGCAGTACGGCCATGCGGTGCGCGTGACGGCCTTGGTCCTCGTGGTGTTCCTGGTGTGCATGTTGCCGAGCAACGTCCTGCTCCTGCTGACCTACGCCGACAGCGTCCTGGACAAGGAGGACATGTACCTGCCCTACACGGTTAGCTTAGCGGTCAGCACGCTAAACAGCTGCATTGACCCCTTCATCTTCTACTACGTGTCGGACGAATTCAGGGAAAAGGTGAGGGCCGCGCTGCGTTGCTGTGGCCACGGCACCGCCACCTCGTCCGCCTCGGGGAACCTCGTGTCGTATTCGTCCTCGTCCAGAATAAAGACCCAGCTCACCTTGCTGCCCGAGTCCAGTCGGCAGGCCACCTTTGAGGGGGACGCTGCGTGAGGCGGCCCCGACAGAATCTTCTTCAGTGCAGAATCCGTTTCTGTGATGGAACCCTCTCCATACTAGGACTCCATGACATTGTAGAACTCTCTCTCTCTCTCTCTCTCTCTCTCTCTCTCTCTCTCTCTCTCTCTCTCTCTCTCTCTCTCTCTCTCTCTCTCTCTCTCTCTCTCTCTGTTTGATAATGTGGGATACACTGTGTTTTTTTAAATGGCCTGGACAGCCTGCAGTCGACTATTTGCTTACAGCTGAAAATGAAGTTGTCCAGCTATCGCTCTCCATCTTCCCCGACGAGTTTACATTCTTGCCCATAGTTAGCGTAATCTGTCATGGGAATAGCCCAACATGTCCCCACGGATAGCCCGGAATGTACATATCACACATTAAACAGCATGTTTTAGAGAAGTTCAAGTCTTTATGTGGCAGTGCTCGCTGACCTACAAGTACATGTTTTTTTTGTTTATTGGGTTTTATTAAGGACATGGATCTCAACAGGACATCAGGAAACAGAGGGTCATAGAAATGCAGCCTGTCCTCCACCCTAAACGACAGAATAGGTGGTTTCGATATGTCGTCCAAAACAACCCATATGAACCTTTTAGCCCCCTATCGACTGTTCAAAGAAACAGCAATACGTCACCATTGTCAGCTCCTCCGTTTTGGGACTCAGTGACTCTGTGGCCTCCTGCTGGTTATTTTGTGTTGTCTACCATGTGCCTACTTCTGTTGTGCCCCTGGCTCCGCCCCTCACCTGTACACCCTGCCATTGTCTGTTTTCCGCCCTTTTTCCTGCTCACCCGTTTGTCATTGGGCTAATCACGCAACCTATTTATGTCCTGTGCTTTCAGGCCCATGTGTCCGATTGTTCTTATGTTTGCTCTTAGCTTACCTAATCAGTTCACTCTGCCCTGTATTCTGCCTGTTTTATTCCTGCCTGTTTTTTGGATTTGCCGTGGATTTGGTTTTGACCTTTGCCTGCCCCATGACTGCTCTTGACCTGGATCTTTTCTTTGTTTGGATTTTTTGTGTTTTTGCACTCCTCCTGAGAAACAGGAGTTCATTTTTGTTATTGATTGAGCTGAAGCCTTGCCCTGCCTCAAATAAATATTTTTGGACTTACTCTGCTTTTGGTTTCATATTTTGCACAATCCTGACATTCATATCAACGATAGAAAACGTTGCATTAACTAACATACTTAACATCATATACATTCACTGACTCACGATTACGACTTAAAATGCACACTTCTCAGTATAAATGTTATCATAACGCATTACAATGCCGAAACTATCTTAACATTTGTCATTTTCCACTGAGAATAAAACAAATGTCCTCCATTTTGTTTTGGCCAGACAGAACCTTGACATACGTGACGTATTGCTGTTTCTGCGAACAGTCGACGGGGGCCAAAACTTTCATTCGGGGCGTTTTGGACGACTTATACAAACAACCTATTCTGTCGTTTACTTTGGAGATCACATTGTAGAAACGACCTGCTGAGATTAACCGAAATTTATACCTGATTTGTTTGCTAATAAATGGTTCCATATACTTAGAAATAAGGTGCATAACAACGGTTCATAACAACCACCACACAATAATTTCAGTCCTGAAAATACAAAAAAAAGTTTTGCTTGGTGTTTTTTTGCCTTCACAGAATGCTTGATAAACTATCTTTATTTGGAATCGATGACGATTACTCAATTTCCTCCGCACAACACCACACACATGAAGTTGGTTTTTTGTTTCACATATCACAAGAAGTTGGTGTGAAAGCAGTGTGGGTGATAGTTTGAGAATACATTTTGGTTTGTCTAAACATGCATGCCTTCTAGCTTTTTCCAGTTGCTAAATAGTAAAAACAAGTAGCTCAAGAGTTATAAGGTATTTTTATACATATGTAATGTTTGAATATACTTTACTTTGTAAAGTATTGAACTTGACAACTGTGTATTCAGAAGAGTTCTGACCCCCCGTGTTGAACGGCCAGCCGGCATCTCCTGATAACCACTATCATAGCAGCCCAGTCCACCAGTAGTAGGAGCAACAACACCCACACATCCGCCGGCAAAAAAACCATACAATTTACAATACAAGACACTTCCCATTCCAGACACAGAACAGGTAGGTCACATTTCATTTAATAAAAAACCTCAAAGCCAGTGAAGCGCTCAGACCTGCACTTTCTCTGAGGTGTCTTCCTCTAAAGAGTGTATCGGGAGAGTTCAGTTGCAAGGCAACCATCATCGCTCTTTTCATTTGGTTGCTATGATTATGAATGTTGGCAACATTAACAGTTCAGTAAGAATGTGTACGACTTGATAGATTGCCTCTGGGATCAGAGAATATTTAGGTTAAAAAGGGGGCAATGAATAATCAGAACAAGGGTCCATGGAGGGTCAAGGGATACTAGTAGCTCTGGTGCTGAATCCTACATCTCTGGTAGCAACAGCATGGACTCTGGTGACTTGGCTTGTTTTCCCTGACAAGCAATACTATTTGAAACGGATCCATAGTTCATCAGCTACATGCACCGCTCTATCTCAGGGTACAGCCATTTTGGTCCCCGAGTTTTTAATAACTCACAACATGCACCCAATATGGAAGTTTTTTCCTGTTAAATAAGGATGGCTGTTACTTGAACTTGACTGATAGATTACACCCGTACTGTGGAATGATGCATAGTCAGAATAGTCAGGAAAGTGATCCTGTGTAAATAAATGAACATTGCTGCCATCTAGTGGCAAATTATTTTAAATCAAAAGTATAGGTACATAGGAATGCCACTGGTAGAGATGGTGTTCTGACCATTGTTTAGTAATTAATTGTGAAATTATTTGTCATTATGGGGGTAAATTGCTGTAGTTATAACTGCTGCAGCGTTTCTCATGCGAGACATGACAAAAACAAAGTTTTAATTAGCCTAGGTTATTGAGGTTTATTTAGGAATTTACATAACTACACCTCTCTCGAGTCATAACAAAATGGCGGAGTTTCACAAACAAAAACACCATGATGTATTCTGATGTACAAGCCCTATAGTTGCTGTAAGGTTAAACAGTGAAATGGATGCGATGTGACGTCACGATGTACAAGCCCTATACATATTTGTGTAAAATACATTATAGGGCATGCTTTGTCAGTTATTAACAAAAACCCTGATACAATGCATTGAATTGTTCATTTATTGCCCAAGTCCCAAGTCACATTTTGAAGTCACATTTCTTTGTTTCAGGTGTTAATTTCCCTTCTGACTGAAACTATTTGATGAATCAATGGATCAACAAGAAAATGAACACACAGCTCTGTACCAAGGTGAGAACAACATTGCTTATTGTAATTGGGGATCGGCTGGATTGTTTTAAAAGTATTTAGTTTTTAATATCTTAGCCACTGTATGGCAATAATTGTTGACAGTTGGGCAGCTTCTTAAATATCAATAATTACTTACCAATTTTGTTTGAAATATATAATTGTAGTGGTATTGTTTGACATAAAATTACTTCTGCGTTTCCAATTAATTTCTTGGTAAATAAAAACGTCAGCGTCAAACCACTATCTTTCATCCTTTTTCCTAAAGTCGCGGCTGGAGTCGCGCTTTCACTGTTGGCTGCTTTTGGCGCCACCGTGTGGTGGTTCAACCACCAGAGACGAACTAGCGAGAGTCCAAACACACCGAGCATGGACGGGGACCAATCAGTATTCAAGGTTCCCCAGAGCCCGCCACCAAAATCACCAAAAAAACATGTTTTTAAGGTATACCTGCATAATACACACAGTTGGTTAAAGATAAAGAATATTATATCTGAAAAAAATGATGTGAAGAGATGCAGAATGATCACGATTGAAGTGATTTGACAAATATTGACCTGTGTCTGTTTTTCTTTTTGAGTCACTGCTAGGTAGATATTTAATTGACCTAACACTGAGTGCCTGTGTTTGATTTTCAGCCAATCACAGAGCCTGATGTTCAGGAAGAGGTGGGACAATCTGAAAACACAGAGGAGAACATGGTTATCTAGTTTTAATGAATTCCTGTTTTATATGTCCTGTATTTATAAGTTACTACAGACATTTTATTGTATTAATTGTGGAAACATTTCCTATTATTTCTTCCTCTTTACAATTTCCCTGTTACAGAATCCGTTGAGACATTATCTGGTCAAAGAGAAGTAGAAAACTAGAAGTTGTTGCTTTAAATAAATATATATACAAAATAAATAAATATCAATACAATTTGAACTCAATTAGGTTGTTCATGACATTTAATCATCATTATTGAGTCATTGTTACAACTTAGTAAAACTATAATAAAGAATTACAAATCAAAGTGTTTGGTTCATATCAGGACCTTTCTTGCCCAAAACCCTCCCGGTGCAACCACCAAATCACACACACTGTGACATGCAGAATCTTTTTATATTTTTTTGCATCGATGACATTTCGATGTTCTCTCCATCCCCTGCCGAGCACGAGTAAACATGTACGCCATGTTCTCCATTCCACGCCCCCTTTGGTGTCCTTTCTGGGGTACATTATGGGCCAAGGGCAGGAGTAGATGACCTCGCAAAGGTAACTCCTCTGGCAGAATGGCCCGGTCCTTCGAATCTCAAGCAGGACAAAACCACGGGTCGCACAACGGTCCGTCCTCCAGCAGGGGGACAGGATAATCACCCGACTAGCGTGCCTGACTTCTCCTGGTCGCGCCTCGGGCCGAGCTAGGGTACGATAACCCCAACGCCTGGGGTGACCTATGTACCAAACAACAAGCTTAGGAACTTCCCGAGACCAGGGTCACCAGTGTAACAAACACAACTTGTGAAAGGAAGTAAGACGGGACCTTTAGCTGTTGGAACAGAGCAAACAAAGTACTTGTGTTTGCTCCCCAACAAACAGCGCCAACAAAAATACTAAAGAACCAGTTTGGGTTGGTCTATTTGTCCCCCATTATCGTTGGCGGGTATTTAAATGAAACATGAACCTCGAATGAAGTGTAGCCAATCCAACGGAATACAACAATACTACTTCTTGGAGGAAGATCAACATTGGGAAATAAAAGTTAGAAATAAATACATTATCTACGTTGCCAATGTATTGAATTACTCAAGTAAAGTGCAAGCGGGTCAAAATTGTAGCCCTTGCCTACAGTCCTGGAATAGAAATACAAATACTTTGCCTGATATCCAACGCAAAACTGAAGATACATTTTATTGAAGATTAATGGAGACTTATCAGAGGTGGATGAAGTGAGGGTCGATGGTCGAGGAAAACAAAACAAAATCCTGTTTCAATCGTCTTAAACTGAGCGTGAACAAGCAGTCTACCTATTCTGACTAAGTCGACTGAGCCAAGTGGCGTCCCCGGAGCAAGAGACTCTGTTCCCCTTACCCAAGGGCGTTATCATAAGCATCATAATAATAAAGGAAAAGCAGTCTGTGCGCACAATCAATATGATTTTGACAATTTAAGCAAACGTCATTCTCAGACTTTATGACCGAGATCCTGGTTCAAGAGTATTGTGTATGTTATGCACTTTTGACACAATTTGATTTCCTCTTCTCAGCATCCTCAAGTACGTACTAAACATTTTATTATCATGTAGGCAAGTGCATATTGAACATTTTAGTATCAAGCAGACAAGTACATACAAAACATTTTAGCATCAAGCAGACAAGTGCATACAAAACATTTTAGTATCAAGCAGGCAAGTATGGCGCCATTCAATAGAGGTAGAGGTACAGATTTGAGGTACGTGCTGGGGCTATCATAGACAGCTGTGTGTCAAGTGTTTGAGGAAGTCCCAAGTAAGGAAATCCTATCAAGAGAGTAGCTGTCTCTTTTACCATGACCCCTGCCAGAGGCCATGGTGGCATGGCTGGTCAGTCCATTGTCATGTCCGGTAAAGGTAGACGAACATGTGGATGCCCAACATCTGTCTTTCCCTTCAAGCATGTGAATGTTTAAAAATGGTGTAAACAGACGAAACTGAGCATACGACACAGAAATTCACACCAACTTGTTTTTGTAAGGTTTTGTAAGGTGGTCGAGACGTGTCCAACTGCACACCCAAAACGCTTTGCAATGTCGACACAAATGCAAAATGATTGACAACGAAACGGAGATCTTCGAGATGGCCACTTTAAAGTTTCACAAAGATATACCTTTGCTATTTACATATACATACAAGTATGTGTATTTGCACATTATGACTGTTTGATCCAGATGTAAAAATCTGTTTTTGGCGGACAATCACTTTTCAGCACGACCCCAGCACGGAAAAATGATGATTTTAACAGAGGTCTGCATTGAAGTAGAGATTAGGTTAGAGTTTAGCTGCTGTCTGTGTCTCATTAAGACAGACGGACTCTGGGCACTGTGGTCTGCTATGGAGTTATTTATCCAAAGTGTTGGACTGGACTTTATACCATGCTAAATAGGACACAAAAGATAAACCTACTAAAGCTCTGTCTCCAGTTTTGTCCTCCACAGACCTGCTGAAAGTCTGGATTTCAAAACAATGCATTGCGAGATAGCAACCACGTATTAAACTACTGGAAAGACTTTAACGAACACAAATTGTGCAAGGAAGTAAGACGGGAACTTTAGCTATTGGAACAGAGCAAACAAAGAACTTGGTGGCACACCATCTGCCGAAAAAAGCCCCAACAGAAATATTAAAAGAACCAGTTTGGTTGGTCTATTTGTTCCCTAATATCGTTGGCGTGTATTTAAATCAAACATGAACCTCTAATGACGTGTAGCCAATCCAACAGAATCGATTCGATTACACTTTAGGTTTACACTTGTACAGCCTAATGGCTGCCGGCACAAAGGAGAGCCTGAAGGCGCTATGTCTTGCACTTGGGGGAAATTTATCTGTGGCTGAAGTTGCTCCCCATCTGCCACAGCTCATCATAGAGGGGACGGGTGGGGTTACCCAGGATAGACTTGTATCTGTCCCTCATCCTCCTCTCCACCGCTACCTCCAGACTGTCCAGCTCTAGCCCAACAACAGAGCTGGCCTTCCCCACCAGCTTGTTGAGTCTGTTGGTCTCCCCAGCCTTGATGCCGCCCCCCCCCCCCCAGCACGCCCCAGCAAAGAACAGAGTGCTGGCTACCACAGACTGGTAGAGCATCTTCAGTAGCCTGCTGCACACGTCAAAGGACCTGAGCCTCCTGAGAAAGAATAGTCTGGTCTGACTCTTCCGAAAGAGGGCCTCAGTGTTATCCGTCCAGTCCAGTTTATTGTTTACGTGTACACCTAGGAACTTGTACGAGTCCACTATCTCTATTTCATCTCCATGGATGGTAATACTAATAGTAATGTAAATACAAATACTAGGCCTAATATCCAATGCAAAACAGAAGATACATTTTATTTTGTTTAAACTAAATTGTGCCAATTTGTAAATATACTGACACACTTTTCTTCTTTCAAGTAGAAGGTAGTACTTATCCTGCTATGTTAATTAAATTGATAGTCTCTATTGTCTTAACCCAAAACCAGTGTCAAACTCTGTCCTGAGTCTCCAGACTCTTCCTTTCCAGAAACAAAGCTGGTAATCTCTGTGCAAACGTTACCTCCCCCTGTCAACAATGAGCAAAAGCCAAAAACACACAGTACCTTTCGATTGGGAAATCACGCTCTGTTGCAAGAGGGAAGCGATCCAAGGCTTGGGAGCATAGTGCAGAAATCAAGAAGTGTGTTCACCAGCCGCTCTATAAAACTCCAGGAATCCACCATCGACTCCATTGGACTCCTTCAGTCACCTAGCAACAGATTTAACTTCAGCTGCACATTCAAGATCCACAATGAAGACAGCCACGACCTGCGCCTTGCTGTTGGGTAGGTGATAAGACCGATAGATCAATGATGATGGATAGAATGACATCATTTTCTGGCCACCAGTGGGGGTGAATGAAGGTGCTTTAGATTTAGGAGTATAATAAAACTGTTTAAATAAATTTGTCACACTTTCGTATATGTTTCGATTATTATTGGTAGATTATTGATGTATGGATTAATATTTTAATATGTATTTTGTCTTCTTGCCAGAGTGGGTAAGATAGAGGGGGCTTTTGTTGCTAGTGACTAATTTAATGTGTGCACCTGTGTGTGTGTGTGTGTGTGTGTGTGTGTGTGTGTGTGTGTGTGTGTGTGTGTGTGTGTGTGTGTGTGTGTGTGTGTGTGTGTGTGTGTGTGTGTGTGTGTGTAGCTGTGTTTTGTCTGTGTGAGAGCGTTAGATTCGGACAGCTCTGCAATGGGAACAGCGGCAACACTAAGAGGACTTCAGATCGTCACGGAGAAGGTCGCTTTGGAGCACGACGGTACCGCTATAGTTCTACAACAAACACACACACCCTGCACTGGTTGATAGGACTCAAATACTAAATATACAGCAAACAAGATCGCTCATGTTTATTATGTGCGGAGATGAGTAACTTCAATAAAACATCTCCGAATCGGAATACCTTTATTGCCAAGATGATGAGCCAAAAAGGAATCGGTCTTAGTTCAGCTGCAGACATACCTTGGACGGTAACAAATTACTCAACAAAACAATCAACACACAACATGCATCAACCCACAATAGATAATGTACAAACAAACAACAGTGTACATAATAAGAATGTGTGTAAGAGATGATGCGTTAACGTTTTGAGAACCAATAAATGAACAGATTCCAGCTGGAATCTACGTTTTCACTGCCACATGGACCTTTTATTGTCATGCTTCGATTCAATACAGAACCAGCCTTTCGGGCCATTTGTTTTGTCTTTATAGTAAATCATTCGTTTTCTTGCTTTATTTTGTTTCATTTTCAGATTTTGTTTGGAATAGTAGCATGGATAGCTTTTGCTTTTTTGTTGTTGTGCTTTCTGCATATCAAAATCCCGTACACAAACCATTTAAAACCTAGCACCGCCTCGCTGCGCCCTGTGTTGTTGTGTCTCAGCCAGGGGCGGACCCACGAGGGATTGGATGTCCTCTGCGGCGACGGCGCCACCGTCTACGCGCCGTTCGATGTCCAGCTGAACGGGGGGCTCAAGGTCTACCGGAACCCCACGAACGCCCAGGTCGCCATCAACAAAGGCATAAACCTCCGTGGAGAAGGTCCGCTTTCCCTTCAACATCTTCTCTTGTGGTTGCTATTGGTCTACCTGCTCCTAAATTATCTGTAAAAGTTAGGCTTGATTGAAAACTAGTTTAGGTCCAGCACCCGTTTGCCAAGAGTGCCCTGACCAGTAATGGCAGCAGCAAACGAACTAGAGACCATAAAACATTCAACTGAGTAATTAATGAGCTGAACACAGCGACGTCTCCCAATAGAATCATTCACAGTTGTTGATGCAGGGACATGGATGTTACATCTGAATTGTAATTGAATACTGAACGTGTGTGTCCTCCTCACCTCCAGGATTGTGTTTCAAGCTGTTCTACGTGAACCCGGTCCAGACATCCGGGACGATCCTGAAGGGGCAGAAGATCGGCACCATGCTGCCCATGCAGAGTGTGTACCCTGGAATCCAGTCCCACATCCACGTCCAAATGTGCGACAAGTCAGACCCCACACCCTACTTCTAAGTCTGACTCCGCCCACTACTTCTAAGTCTGACTCCGCCCCCTACTTCTAAGTATGACCCTAACCCTACTACCCTACTTCTAAGTGCAAATAAACATGGTCCTTTTAAAAGTTAACATATCTTCCTTTGAGGACATACCTTTATGTCCCTTGACATAACACCCATTTTGTAAATCAAATGGCATGCTAAATGTTTTTAACAATAAAAACTGAACGTTTCTGAACATCAACTGCTGTGTGTGTGTGTGTGTGTGTGTGTGTGTGTGTGTGTGTGTTTGCGTGTGCATGTGTGTGTGTGTGTTTGTGGGGGTAAGAAGCTAATAATCGATCGAAAAATAAATACCTGCTGAGTACCTTCAGAGACACTGGAGGGCAGCAACACTCCAATGAAACACAGTCTCCTCCTTCATACTGAACCAGTCTCTCTCTCTCTCTCTCTCTCTCTCTCTCTCTCTCTCTCTCTCTCTTTCTCTCTTTCTCTCTCTCTGTCTCTTTCTCTCCTTCCTACTGGACCAGTCTATCTCTCTCTCTGTGTCTCTCTGTCTCTCTCTCTCTCTCTCTCTCTCTCTCTCTCTCCTCTCTGACTCTCCTTCTCTCTCTCACCCATTCATACTGATCCAGTCTCTCTCTGTCTCTCTCTCTATCTCTCCTTCATACTGGACCAGTCTCCCCCTCCCTCCCTTGTTTCTGAGTTACGTAGACCAGCTCATTTTCGGCCAATCCTCCAGACTGAAACAGCGTTTTCTAAAGCACTGGCGTGATCCTCCAGACATTGGTGGAAGATTAAAATGGTTTTGGCATATGCATGAGAAAAGGCATGAACTGAAATGGGGAAAATGCTGCTGGAGCTTAGATGGACTGCTGCTGCAAACTCTAGAATAGAATACACGGGATAGAAAATGGACACAAAACCGAGTTTTTTCCATTTGTCCGGTAGTCTGACAGTTAAAGCAACCGCCATCTGTCTTTGTATTTCCATGACATCAGACTGGTAAAGTATGCAGAGAATTTGCAGAGAGAAAGGTGGGATGTGCTGTGGGCTGTGTGTTTCCGTTGTTTCTTCAAATCGAGATTCTTTATTAAATTAAAAGTCCCATTCCCCCCTCCCTGTTTTTAAACAGTGTCTGGATGTGCTGAGTAGCATAAAACACAGAGGTCTAAGAAACTTGGTAGGAGTTTTACTCTGTGAATCCCTCCGTGTGTGTTCGCCCAGCTGCATACCCTCGACAGTACACCTGGGACTCTAGCTCAGTCATGGAAGACAACAGGAGGACATCGCTGTGGGAGCAGGCTCATATGGGATGGTGTTAGTCTAACTTTCAGCCTGGCCGGCCCATCAACTGTACACTTAATTCGTCGATGGGGTGAACAACATGGAGAAGTAAGGATGAGAGGTTTTCAAACGTTTGAAATCCAAACCTAAATAACATGATTCAAAAGGGACAGGGCATATTAGCTTTACTGCTAGTACTGCCCAAAACGGAATGCAACACTTCTTGAGATTTTCAATTGAACGTATTCATCAGTGGATTTCTGTAAAATACGCAATAGATTGTCTTTTCTGTTCAGTATGGATGTTGCTGGGAGCGAGCAGCGCAACAGCTTTTGGTGTATTCATGGCATGCGATTTGGTCATGTGAGGTATTCCTACCCCCCCCCCCCCCCCCCCCCACATTCATATCCAGGCTACTGATATTCCCACACACTCGTTACCAGTCAAACAACAAGTAAGTATGCATCCAAGGCAACGTGAGAATACACTAGTCAGCAGGCACTTAATAAATGGAAAGTAGTTTTAGCACTTTATCTTGGAAGCACCAACCTGCCATTCGCTGTCTGTGTAAATGTAACCGTGACTAAGCCAAAGCAGGAGATCTCCCTGCTGATGAAGGTCAGAACTCTTTGTGTTTGTTGGCAGGGAACGACAGCAGCAAAGCACCATTGACCGCTTAGATCTGGCTACTTGCAAGAATAGCGGCATGGCTTTAATCACACCATTTTCAAATCACTGGATGGAATAATCAGCGAGTTGACTGCATACATGCAGACGTTTATTCTAACATCCTTACACACTAGCAAGTGTGCTGACCACTACGGATGAACTGGTATCACAGTGAGGAACAGTCCTGGAATCGGAAGCAAGTAAGCAACGGGGTCACCATTTAAGAGTCATTGGTCAACCAATGACTCCGGTAAGTATTATAAGCCTCTTCATGGAAAGAACGAAAAAAGAAAGAAAGAATTAAAGACAGAAGAAAGAATTACAAGGTGAGAAAGAAAGAAAGAAGGAAAGAAAGAAAAAGAAAGAAAGAAAGTGAGTGTGTAAACTAAACCGGTGGCGACAGTGGGAAGTGGACGATCACACCTTGGGCTCAAGCAATTTCCTCCTCTGTCTTTCTCCTGGCCTGGCCTGGATATGTCTGCCAACGTGACAATCAGCATCGGTCGTAATGATTGAAGGAAGTCACTCCAGTACTGCAGTGTTCTCTTGGCATGAGCAAATGACTGGTCCATGTGAAAAAAGAAATGAAGACTCTTACATGTTAGTTCTGGCAAAGTTTTGTGAACATATGTTGATTAGCACACACACACACACACACACACACACACACACACACACACACACACACACACACACACACACACACACACACACAGTTTTTTATTATGTTTTCTGAGGGATAATAGCCCAGTTCTGAGCAAACGTATGAATTGTTCAACCAGTCCTGTATAATTGTATTTTGTACTTCCTTCTGTAAAAATGGAGTTCCTTAGATGTTTTTTTTTTCTTTAGCAAAAATGACTAACTAATGGAGGGGAAATTACAATGTAAAACTAACATTAAATCATTCTTGAAAGAGGCTTCAGAGGTTTAGAAAATCTTCCATTCAATATCCATCCCAACGGGCTTCACCACACACACACAAATACACACACACACACACACACACACACACACACACACACACACACACACACACACACACACACCGCCAAATACATTCCTTAGCTCTCGTCTTCAGAACACATAAATAGGGAGAAAATAACCTTGGACCAAAGGCAATTAACACATTTCTCCTCTGCTAATTAATTCCTTTGAGAGCTCTTTGTCCAGAAGCCTATTTTATTCATTTCCAACTGCCTAATGGAATCAAACGTGATCCAGGATTTGCTCTTGTTGAATCCCAAAAGCAGTTTAAAAGGGAAGGAGGGTGGGGGTTGGTAGGATTTTCCAAAGAAAAGGCCTCCAGCTAATATTAATCCAAATCAGTTTTAAAAGCTTGCCAGTCACATTTCTTCGGCCACAACCACTTGATGATTTCCACACACAGATTTGATATCTGAGCTAGGGCTAGCGGAAACAAAATGGAGCCTCCTCCTATCCAACGGTTCAGCTGAAAGCCTTCCTCGTGGTCGGAGGGTGGGAAATACAGGCGGTTGTCGGTTGTAATGCAGCTACAGCAAAAGTCCAACAAGGAAGACCACATCCCCCTTTTAACTGAGGTCACTCTCTCGATGGCAACGTTGTCAGTGCAGACTAGGGCAGTGCAGTTGAGGTTGCTTAGTTTCTCCCCGAAATCGGCGCATTGCTGAACCGCAGCTGACCACTACTCGGACCGCCCTTTGTAAACACAAGACGGTCACACCTGCACCCGCTTCTCAAGCCGCTATTATAAAAAAGGTAACCCATCCCCCCCTAAAACAAACCTAGTTATTCACTGTAAACGTAAGGCTTTTCTTCAAAAGATGAAAGGAAAGTAATGATGTTAGTCAAATGCATGCCAGCAAGTTGAGGCTGTAGCATTGCGCGTTGCTACATCGTGTGTGCTGCTGAAAACGACAACTTCTTTATTATTAAAAAAAATAAAACTTAAAAAAGAATTATGAAACTAATCACCAAAATTGTGTCTAACAATAACTTTTGTTAACAAGTAAACTAGTCTCTCCTGATCGCATTATGCGTGTACACTTTACACTTGTGCGTCTGTGAGAGCACAACGGGAGTGATGATCTGTATTATCTAACAGTGATCCTGTTAGCCTTCAGAGAGCACACAAGCCACTCTTCTGGGGTGTGACACAGCACTCTAGCGCAACTCCACCTGTTACCACCACCACCACCATCCTCCTCCTCTTCCTCCTCTTCAACATGTGTGCACGTATGCACACAAACACAAACACACACACACACACACACACATACACACACACACATTGGTAGGTGTCAGACGGCTGCTTGCAGAGAGTGAGTCTCATCTCTCTCTACACCAAACAGCAACCACCTCTACTACTCTGTACAGAAGGTAAGCTGTTGAAAACGACCACACACATTTAGTTCACTCAGGTTTTACAGATGGTATTTGGTTCATGATAAGAAGTGAAGAAGGGATGTTTTTGTGTGGAGGAATGTGTTTTATTATTTTCATATATATTCTGCATATATTTCATATATATGTATATATCTTTTCTTTTCCAAGTCAATATTCAAGTGACCGTTGCTGTTCGGATTTTGTTTCATTTCCTTCTGTTGACGCTCATTTTGTTGGCTGTGATGGTTATTTATCTTGGTCAGTGTGATAAATCAGTCTGGTATTTAGATCAATTCATATTGGCTGTTGAATAGGTCTAGACAGGAGGTGGTGCTTGCATCACACAATACATACTTGATTAAAGTTTCCTGTGTGAAGAGCTAAATGGAGATGATGTATTACTTATGGTGGGGCCAGGGTTGTAACCTGGGTTTGAATGACTATGCTGCTATGCTGTGTGTTGATGACATACATACTGGAATTTAACGATGCTGACAGACAACAGCGCAAAAGAAGCAGCAGGCTAGATTCCACGCACTGAATGTGTTTCCTCCTCTGGGCATATACTATTGTATTTCTCAGTTTCACAGTCTACAGAGCAGGCATACAAGCATGACAGTTACATATTGCACCTGTGTACCTGTGCAATGTTAAATAAACAATGACATTTAGAATTAAATCATTTCAATAACTGAGTTTTATCTAGGAAACAGATAGAAAAGTAACGTAATGCCTTACATTCAAAAGTGACCTAACTATCTGTAACACTTTCTATGTTAAAGAGTGGGGATCACATGCAGTTTCCAGAATAACATTACATTATCAAAAGATAGACATGTAACTTTTGCTCCTCAAGTGTGTGTGTGTGTGTGTTGTGTAAAATGTGTGTGTGTGTGTGTGTGTGTGTGTGGAATGTGTGTGTGTGTCTGTGGATTGTGTGTGTATGTGTGTAATGTATGTTTGTGTGTTTAATGTGTGTGTGTGTATGTTTGTGTATATGTGTGTGTGTGTGTGTGTGTTTATGCACTAGCACGCTGGAGTATCACTGTCCTTTCATATAGGACAGTTGTGCTGTAGAAGTGAGTGCTGGCTTGTGATTGGCTGATGTCCAGGACATGGCTTCAGGGTGCCAGAACCTTGACAGACACAGAGAGAGAGAGAGAGACAGACAGAGAGAGAGAAAGAGAGAGAGAGAGAGAGAGAGAGAGAGAGAGAGAGAGAGAGAGAGAGAGAGAGAGAGAGAGAGAGAGAGAGAGAGAGAGAGAGAGAGAGAGTGCGCCTGGGCAGGAAAAGCAAACAAGCACAGACGGCTTTAATAATAAACCATATTGAGCGGTTCTGTGCTGCTATTCATCACGTTGGCTTTCCTCTGGCGAGCTCACCGTGGAATTAAACTCTTGCCATTTTTAAGTTCCAAGTGTGTGGTAGACGGCTAATATTCTGCTGGCTGGAGCTTGGGGCAAGGGAGGGTTCTCTGTGCGAGAGAGAGAGAGAGAGAGAGAGAGAGAGAGAGAGAGAGAGAGAGAGAGAGAGAGAGAGAGAGAGAGAGAGAGAGAGAGAGAGAGAGAACCTGAGCTGACCTCTGACCTCTTGGCATTCCGCTGCGTGTTTAGCTGCTCAGAAGCTATTACGAGAGAGAAGCTTCCAGTAAGATGGAGTCATTGATCTCATCTCACAGGTTAATTAGAACAAAGCAGCAGCCTTTCACTTGAGGAGAGCCTTTCTCAATATTGAAAGGTGTCTACTCACCCCACCTCCCCCCTCTATCTATCTATATCCAACTCTCATCCCCTTGCTATCTATCCGTCTCTCCCTCTCCCTATATCTATCCATCTCTCTCTCTCTTGTTACCTATCTATCCCTCTCCCACTTTCCATCTAGCTATCCATCTCTCACTTCCTCTCTCATTCTTCCAACTTCCTCCCCCTAAATCACTCTCTCCACCCTGTCTCTATCTATCCCTCCCTCCCCTCTCTCTTTCTCTCAGTCGCTCTCTATCTCTCTCCTCTCTATCTACTATCTATCCATCTCTCCCCCCTCTTTCTTTCACTCACCCCCTCTCTCTGTATCTCTCCCTCCTCTCTAACTACTATCTATCTATCCATCTCTCTCCCCTCTTTCTTTCTCTCTCTCTGTCTTTCCTTTTCTTTCTCTCTCTCCCTTTCTCTCCCTCTCTCTCCCTTTCTGCCCTTTGGTGCAGAAATGAGAGTTAAAAGTATTTTTGGCTCCATCGCAGCTAAATGCCACCTATCAATCACCCAGCCAGACTCTGTTACTGTCATTGTGCTGGTTTTTAATCATCCAACCCAAAACAAGTTGGTGAAAATGTGTGCGAGAGGAAATGTCAATAATGGATGAAGTTTGTTTCAGGATTCTTTTTCTTTTACAACCTTTTCTGTAAGAGTGAGGCTGTGCTGTGGAAGCGAGTGTTGACTCTTGATTAGCCATTGGCTGGTTTTACTGATGGTTTTCTTATTGGAATTAGGAAGTTCCAGCACAATGGCAGTTAAGGACATTAAAGGCAGTTAAAGGCACCATGAAATAAAATAATTATGTGAAGAGGAGTATATTCAGGGTTCTTGTCAGGACTGGGTCAGCTGAAAGTGAAAAACGACGAGACAATGTTGACGTGTGCTTGTTGATGCAGACGTTTCAGCCTGTTGATCTTATAAAGGTGATAGGGTAAAGTGATTATCTTAAAGGACCCCTGCACAGACTCTCTATATACTTAATCTCGAACAAATATATGTATCTACACGATCTAGAGTCAGAGCAATAGATTCATCTTTAATCTCAAATAGATCTGACATAGCTCAAACAGATCTACAGGATCTCCACAAAAAGATCTATATGCACCATCGACACAAATTGATCTCTCTTAGCAATTTACACAAATATACTTCATTCATGCATCACCTTCCATGACTGAGAGTGTACATACTCAGACCTCACCTCCCCTTACGTCTTATCTTATTTATCCGACATCTTACTATTCTCTCCCTAGTAGCACAGCTTCCTTCCCACTGGATATCAAGAATAAGCTGTAATCTATGCAATTACTGAATACTTTATGAAATAGTCTTTTTGTGCTGCAAAAAAACTATTCACTGCCGACCTTGCTCTTTCGTGTGGGGATATCGCCCTATTTTCTGCACATTACAAAGCTCTTTTAAGGTCTTATCTTCTGCACACTGTACGGTTCACCTGAGAGGCTGGAGATAGAGTGCTATTCTTTCCGGTGGTCCAGCTTTTGTTTATGTCGGGCTGAAAACAAACCCAGGATGACAAGCCGTGTAGACATTCCCCTGGGACTGATTGATCATGGTTAGGAGTAAGGATTATTGTATTTATACGTACTGTATAGAGTACGTTGAAGGCTTTCAAATAGAATACGTCGATTCAGATTCAGAGTAATTTATTATTTATCACCGGGGCAAATCATCAGTTATCTGCTCAGGAAAGAACTGATTATGGTTAAAAAAAAAAGTTAAAGACAATTAGTAAAAAACATAAAACACAATGTGGCTTATACATAAAATAAAATAATACTTGCATTTATATTTATATTTTCTATTTTTAAATGTATTTTCTTTTAATATATTTATATATCAACATATATATATTTTAATATTTTATATATATATATATATATATATATATATATATATAAAACTACGAATATGGAGATTTAAAAACCAAGCAATCTGAATATAAGAGTTGGTGAATCTTTCAAAAGAAGTCGCCACTGACTTCTGCTCCAAAACACTAACAGTTCACCGACAGCCGTGACGCCTCACGCCTGATCCCTCCGACGCACTGCAGGGACAGCCCTCCACCACCAGCACCAGCCCCACCAGCACCACTATCACCACTCCCACCACCCCACCACCCCGCCACCACAATCATCCCCACCCCTCCACCACAATCATCCCCACCCCTCCACCACAACCACCACAATCATCACCACAACCACCACCGGCACCCACACCCCCATCCCCCAGCACCACCACCACCTACACGCCCATCCCCCACCCCCACAACCACCAACACCACCACCAACAACCCACCTCACCGGTGCTGATGCCCAGAATTCGACATGGCACAACCATCTGGCAAGGCCCAGCCGTTCGCCCTCCCACAGTCCCCCCCGCCTTCCCTTCCCCCCCCCATGCCAAACCTCACCCGCCCCCTCAGCCGTCTCCTAACTGCTCTCACTTCCAGACAGCAGATGTAGAGCTGGTTAAAAATAGGCAATCCTGCGGTGACACCTTCGCAAGCTTTGTGAGACAGCGGCGAACCCTGACCGCTGTCATCGCCTGCGAAGGATCACTACTGTGACTGCGAGCACAATTAGCCGCGGCGGCATGACGTCGGCACACTGAGAGGGCGAGGGAAACTTTGTCTGTGAGGAAGTCAACTTTGTGAAGTGAATGTCATGTTCTCTGCATACTGGCAGGGGACTTTTATTTTGTCCTTTTGGTGGCCTTAGATTAGCGCTGAGTCTATTGGGACCCGAGGTGTTCCAACTACCCCAGGCCGTGTTCCAACACACCATTCACAAAGTGAAATCACAGTGTTGAAAGTCCTATTTTGGAAAGTACATTATAAGATTGAAAAAAATAAACACACCTGTTGCGCATTGAGTAATCAATGTGCACAGGTTAAACAGCCATCACCACACACACTTTTCGAGATCTTCTACATGGCAGCATGGATCCCCATCCCCCATGTATCATTGTCTCCAAACTCCACAGTAAACAGCACCACCCTGCGTCCTTGTTCTGGCGGAGCCCAGTGAAAGCCACCTAGGTGGCGTGTAGCATCGTCTTTGCTACACACTTCTTTAAAGCTTGACTTAATGAATCAACTCATTGCCTTTTCTCTTAACTTCATCAGTTGGACATGCTGTGACTGTGACACTAATTATTATTTCATGAAGAGCAACAGCGGCAATACAGGGCAGCGAACTAGAAAATGACATTTTGAAATTCCTTTTTGGCCTTCATCAGTCTCTTTTGACCTTTAGTGTGGTAAATATTATGGTCGCCGACATCTTCTCTGAACAAAGCTAACTGCAGGTGTATATAGACCGCTATAACTGAAGCAGAAATACAGCAAGGCGAGAGACATCTCATCAAATGTATAACGTCTTCCTTGTCACTCTGTCACAATAAGAGCAAGGGAAGAGTTATATGCGAGACTAAACAATCCACGAAACTGCTACTTCTTCTGAGTTTTTATTTAATTTGTATTATTCTTTTACAGCATTCGTTTTATTTTAACTACCACAATAAGAACTGCTATGTCTGCTCTTGTTCAACCGCTAGCAAGCACAGGTATGATGCTTACCCAGCACGTTGCTCTTTTACATTATTCCTTATTTCTGTGAAGTACGTGAAGCATTCAATTTATGTTTATGCTCACTTGTTTCAAATAGGTTACAACTGATCAATTGTATCTGACATTCTCGTTTTTCCTTTTGTATTTATCGCACCTTACGTCCACTGTTGATTCCCACCCAACAACCCCCCCCCGTCGCTCGGCTAGCATCAGAGCTTTGTCCAGACACTCGCGACTACTCCATTAGCGTAGCCTAGCGTCGTGTATCTCTCCCAGATGCTGCACATCTCATCCCTCCCCAGGGGACCTTGTCTTCCATCGTGTCGCACTTGATTGACATTAACACACAAGCCAGTGATTGCCACCCCGTAGTTTGTGTCATTTGTATTCCGGCATTCCAGCGGTGGAGAATGTGTGTGTGTGTGTGTGTGTGTGTGCCTGTGTGTGTGCGTGTGTGTGTGTGTGTTTGCGCGTGCATGTGTGTGTGCGTGTGTGTGTGTGCATGTGTGTGTGTATGTGTGTGTGTTTGCGCGTGTGTGTGTGTGTTTGCGTGTGTGTGCATGTGTGTGTGTGTTTGCGTGTGCGCGTGTGCGCGTGCGTGCGTGTGTGTGCGTTAATGTGCGATGTACTCTGGATTTGCCTAACGAGTACAGTGGTAGAAGGCAAGGAGTCGAGCTACAGATGAGTTAAAAATGATTCTGTTTAAAAAAGCAGGCAGAATCTTGACTACGTTGCCATCGGCGGCTCACGCATCATTTACACATCAGGGCAAAACGCACCTGGGGGACCCGTGTCATCAGGTTCCTCGCCAGGCTCCATTTTAAAGAGTTAAAATCCATTTCCCCTCTCTCCTGGGTCAAATTAAGAAGGTTCCAGCGCGGTGAAGTGCTGACTCCATGACAGTATGTCCGCGGCCATGACAGGCGAACCGCCTGTTATGGCTGGCGCCTGGATGTTGCATTTAGCTCTGAGCTAACATTAGCATTGTCCTCGTCGATATGCTTGGAAAGAAAACATGAGTAAATGTAGCCTGACTGTCCCTCACCTACACTTACACCACACACTGTCATTCATTCATTGCTTCTCTAGCTCGTTTGGTTAATCATCAATCTAATTCATTTAAACAATGACTTCATGTATTAATTTGTTAATTCATCCATTCAATAATTCATCAATCATTAATGTGTTCATATCTTTGCTCTTTTGTTCATGTATTGTGGGTAAGTCTGTCAGTACTTTAGGCATGTATATATTCATATATATTTAAACATGGTAACACTTTACAATAGGGATACATTCATTAACCATTCATTAACAATAGTTAATGCAGTAATAAGCATTAACTAATAATTAACAAACGAATGGCCTAGAAATCATTTACGTATTGATTACTCATTAATTCATGTTTACTAATGGTGTTCATGTTAACTAAGGTTAACCATTACCTTAGCAACCTTGGTTAACATGGTGTTTATGCCAAGGGGAGTGTGTTCATGTTAAGGTATTCATTTATACATTATTGAAAAGGGTTTGGGTAAGGGTTTACCATAACCCTAACACCTAACCACTAACCGTAAACCCTATGTCATTGCTATATAATAAGGCTTATTACTGCATTACCCTTATTGTAAAGTGTTACCGTATCACACACACACACACACACACACACACATATATATATATATATATATATATATATATATATATATATATATATATATATATATATATATATATATATATATATATATATACATACACACACCCATCAAAACATCCATTCCTTTGTAAAGGCTCAGACCAAGCATTTTGTATATGCATGATTCATAACATGCTGCATTGAGGATATCCACCTTATTATAGTATTATTTTAATGATTATTATAAAACATACGGTCATATCAACAGTAATTGAAAGTACACAGTTTCACATTTACTGTGCAGAAGATCGTCTTTTATTAAACATCTTTCTCTCTAACTGTAATTTATGTGATCATAAACGTTGGTCTTATGCCAATCTGTTCCGTTAACTGGTAGAAATATGTCTCCATAAATGAATGACTTATGCTGTTGAAATGGTGTTGAATTACCATAGTGCATGCGAGTATGTATATAATATATTCTACATGAGGTTTATGAGTGTATATGTGTGTGTGTGTTTGTGCCAATTTTGTGTGAATAATCTGTGGCTTGTAGCTGCACATAGTCTTTCTCTCTCCCCCTCGCTCACTCTCTGTCTATCTCTGTGTCTCTCTCCCACAAGCTTGATCAAACACTCTCCCTCACATACAAATGTAGCCAGGCCTCAGATGTGAGTCATATCTATGCATTCTCTGATCAGTGGAAGGCCCTGATTCCTTCTGACACCTAATCCTTCTGTACGGTTATTGAACCAACACATATATCAGGAAAAAATGCGAGGACTCCCTTGTTCATTTCCAAAGTGAAGTTGCGAGTGTTTTCGTAGGAGTGTCTTTTTAATGCAGTCCCACCATGATAGATTGCATTAATTAGGCTAACAAGCTTTCCCTGGGAGTTGTTATCCCGGAAGCTTGTGGAAAGAATTGTTTGCCCGAGCCTCATTGAGCAGCTTAATGGAAGTCTTTATGCGTTAAAGAAAACCTTTAAATAAATAAAAAGTATACGTGTGGCTCGCCGGTCTAACAGTTGACACAGATTTCTCAATGGGCTGTGTGTGCGTGTGCGTGTGTGTTTTATTTTTATTTTAAAACCTCCGCCAAGGCAGTTATGTTTTGATCTGTGTGTCTGTCCGTCTATGTGTCTGTGCGCGGAATATTTTGAAAAGTTGTGAAGTGATGCACTTTTCATGCTAATCAGCCCAAAAGGGGCGTGGCATATCACAAAAAAAAGGTGCAGTACTTCCCATTGATTTGCATAACACCACCAAACCATTATCCAGGAAGGTTTGTCAAGGGTTCAAGTTTGTTAGGTGACCTCCCCCAGCCCCGCCCACTTCCTGTTTTCTTGAAAATCTCCAAAAGGGTCCTTGTGGGGTGTCATCGGAGCTCAGTTCTGAGCAGCCAGTTGGCTCCCTCCAAACCAGGTTTGATTCTTATGTACACTGTGTTCACTCTCTGTCTCTTCCTCCGTGTGTGTGTTTGTGTTTGTGTGTGTGTGGATAAGAGCACAAAGACCACAGCCACTCAAATAAATGCATGTATGTTTTCAAGTTTGTTTATTTGTTAGTGGGTCAAAGTCAAGTCAAGTCAACTTTATTTACATAGCACATTTCATACACAAGGCAGATTCAATGTGCTTCACATAAAAACATATCATTCAATAAAATAAAACAGTTAAAAAAATCATAGAATCCATTTAACAAATGGATTTAAAAGAATCAATAAAATTCATGAAAACAGGATATAAAAGAATGCATGAAAGACATTTGAATAAAATAATAAGTTATAATAGTTTAGCAGAAAGCGAAGGTGAACATAAACGTTTTTAACCTGGATTTAAGTGAAGTCAGGGTTGGAGCAAGTCTCAGATCTTCAGGAACCTTAATCCAGCTATGTGTTGCATAGTAGCTGAATCTTGCTTTTCCATGTTTTGTTTTGACAATTAGCTGACTGGTCCCAGTTGATCTTGAAGGTCTAGACAGAGGGTTCATATAGTGGAAGCATTTCAGTGATATTCTTTGGCCCTAAACCGTTTAGTGATTTGTAGGTGAGCAGCAGTATTTTGAAATCAATCCTCTGACGTACCGGGAGCCAATGCAGGGATTTGAGAATGGGTGTAATGCGTTCACATGTTTTGGTCTTTGTTAGAACTCTAGCAGCTGCATCCTGAACAAGCTGTACCTGCCTAAGAGCTTTTCTAAGAGAAAGGCTAAGAAGACTAGCCAGAGAGAACGAGTAGACTCTCTAGGGTCCTATATACAGAGAATAAGGACAGTTGATGATGGACTTTTGTCATGCCCTATTGAATGATGCACAATGTATGTCCTTTAATACTTTTCTAAATTATGAGGAAGACGTCGTATATAGTAATGGACATATATTTTAACGGAAGCAACGGATGCAGTGTTCCACGAAATACATCTTTGGGAGCAGGGTACCTGCTACATGTACCTGCTCTTCTAGCTCTGGATTGGACCGACGAGAACCGTGAAATGAAACGACTGCAGCCTGTACGCTATCAAGAACGGCCTGCTTGTGACCCACCGAAACATACGTGTCTTTTGTTTCTAATTCACCCCCCCCCCCCCCCCCCCCCCCACCCACCCACCCCCCGCCCGCCCTGTTCAGCCCCCATTTTAGGGAAGAAATTGGACAAAAGTGTCCTTTCCATCTGCCGCCTTGGTTAGAGGGCGGATGACTTCATCGCACCCTTCGGTGCTGTTGGCTGCTGCTGTTGCTGCCGTTTCTCGATGACGGATGGCCATTTCAAGACATAAGTTAAGCCACTCGGTTTACAGTTGGGTCTCCAAGCAACATCGCGCTGAAAGAAGCCACTTCGCCCACCCGTCCTCGCTGTAAGATAAGCCTTTACGGCAAAGCGGAGGACAAAATGAGGATGTGGCAGCAGAACCAGGCCAACCGTTTACCCAGAATTCATATCTCTTCATCTCTTTCTTTGGGCACCATTGATCCGTGAGACTGGAAGTTATTTATAATGAAAAGACGTATTTTAAAGCGTCCCATTTGAAGCCGGAGCGGCAATAAATCACACCGTGAGCCTATCCAAGCGGTTTGCAAAGGGCCTCTCTCCCTGGAATATATTATATTGTTAACTCTAAGTGGACAGCATAATGTAATCCAATATTGATCTACATCTGCGGTCAATGCATTCAATCCCGTCATGATATTCAATACGCTGTACGACAAGCCTCCACCATCCACTCCGCTCACTTACAGTAATTACAAAGTGCACCTCTCCCCTCTCTCTCATATGACCCCCTCCCCCCATCCTCTCCTCCACCACCTTCCTAATGAGGAGAGAGAATGTTTAAGATGCGAAGTGGGACACATTTAAACGACATAATCAACCCACACCATCTACTCCTCTCTCCATTCTCCCTCTCTCTGTCTATCCATCCACTATGCGCTCTCTGTCTCTCTGTCTCTCTGTCTCTCTGCCTCTCTGTCTCTCTGTCTGTCTGTCTCTCTCTCTCTCTCTCTCTCTCTCTCTCTCTCTCGCTCTCTCTCTCGCTCTTTCTCTCTCTCTCTCTCTCTCTCTGTCTCTCTTGGTGATGGAGAGCTTGCTCGCCCTAGCGACTAATTGATAAATCAACAAAAGCAGCAGTCTATTATAACGGCTTTCAAGATGTGTTCGTAGCTCGTCGTTTTAAGTGGGGTCTGATGGTGAAAAGAGCCGCGGCCATGTGTAATAAAGATGTGAGTCAAAGGTTAAATTGGCACTTAAAACATGTAGGGAAGCCATGGCAGGGATTTTTGGTGCGCTTAATGTCATTGATTCGTGGGAGTTAATATGTCCTCTGCTATTGACTCATCCTGTGTTGTCTTTACTGTTTCACATTCGGTTAATCTCTGCAGATCGGCTATATTTGGAAACCAATTGCTGCCCAGCCAAGGACAGACAGATATTCATTGCTCAAAGCAAACGTGAATATCGGGTTTGTCCCACAAAGCTAGATACATTTAGCCCTCAGATATGTAGTGTGAAGAATTAAATCATTTACTAATGTAAGACTAACTAACTAACTAACTAACTAACTAACTAACTAACTAACTAACTGATTTAATAAACAAATGAACTAACCAACCAACTAACTAACATAATAACTTGCTAACTAACTGATTGGCCAACTAACAACTATCCAACTAACTACCTTGACTGTGATGAGGGCATTTCCTCCGACAGTGGCAGAATTACACCTACGGTGCCTCTAGAGGACACAAAGCATAATTAATGTTTTTGACCCTGCATTTTAAACCTCAGGAGAATTTCTGAAAACTTTACAATGACCCATACTGTAGTATGTAGTATATAATAGGACATCTGGCACACACATACGCATCTGAAATTGCTAAATATGTGGGAGAAATTTTGGGAGCGTTTCAAAAAGACACAAAAGGGTTTCTTCAACAAAGACAATGTTGTTATTTGGAGACGACACACATTTACAAGGAAAGTAGAAAGTAAGCGTTTGTGTGTGTGTCTGTGTGAGAGAGCGTGTGTTTGTCTGTGTGTATACTGTACGCGTGAACGAGTGTGTGTGAGTGTATGTGTGTGTGTGTGTGTGTGTGTGTGAGAGTGAGTAAGTATGTGTGTGTGTGTGTGTGTGTAATGTATGCATGCGCGAGTGCATGAGTGTGCGTACTGTATGGATGTGCTAGTGTATGTGCATACTGTCTGCATGTGTGTGTGTGTGTGTGTGTGTGTGTGTGTGTGTGTGTTTATGTGCTGTGTGTGTGTGTGTGGGTGTTGAGACCCTCAAGAGAAAAGCCACGGAGTGCAGAGAACACAACATCTGTGTATTAATAGTGTGACTTTGAGAGGTGCAGTGCAGTCATTTAAATGAAAGGCAAGTGAATGGCTTGAACGCGGGTGAGCAGAGCGCCGGTAGCACAACGGTTTCCAGGACCCAGGGTGGTGTTAGGGAAGAACGTCCTGAAAGGTCTCTGAGAAACAAGACCTTGAGTGAGAAGGAGATAGAGAGCTGGTGGACAGAGAGAGGAAGTGGAAAAAAAGACAGAAGAAGAGAGGCTAGACAGATAGGGAGGAACAGGAGAGCGAATAGGAGAAGAGACAAGAGTGGAAATGAGGGGTGAAAATAGAGATACAAACTAGAGAGAAGGGCAGACGCGATGGAGAGAAAATGGAGAGAGAAAGAGAAATTGCTGTATACATTTTTCCGGCCAAATAATTTGTTATTACAAAAATAAAAAGAGAGTTAAAGAAGGAGGGAGAGCGATAGAGAGAAGGCAAGAAAAAGGAAGATAATGATTTGTTTGGGTCTTTTTACCAGGTCTGGCAGAGCAAGGGATATAAAAAGAGAGAGAATTAGAGAGAATTATTGCAGCAGTATTTTGATAGTTTTGGAGAAATGTGAAAGAGAGAGCAGATAAAGAACAAGAGTAAGAAAATACAGAGAGAGAGTTAAAGAGATGAGGAGAGGTAAATTATTTGCATGCAGTGCGACAGGTTTGGACGAAAGAGAGATCTAGGGAGAGGGAGAGAGGGAATGACAGAAAGAAAAGAAAGAAATATTGAATTCAAGAGAGGGAAGAATTGGAGCTGTTAGTCGAACAGGTTCAGAGAAGAGAGAGAGAACACGAGAGAGAGGAAGAGAGAGAGAGAGAGAAAGAGGGAGAGAGAGAGAGAGAGAAAGAGAAAGAGGGAGAGAGAGAGAGAGAGAGAAAGAGGGAGAGAGAGAGAGAACAAAGGGAGGGAAGGGATAATTTAAGGGGATATTTTTCAGTCAGGTTCAGAGAAGAAAGAGATAGAGAGCAAAACTGAGAGGGATCAAAAGTGAAAGGGAAAAGAGACAGAGAGAAAGGGAGAGAGAGGGAGAGAGAGAGAGAGAGAGAGAGAGAGAGAGAGAGAGAGAGAGAGAGAGAGAGAGAGAGAGAGAGAGAGAGAGAGAGAGAGAGAGCGAGAGGGAGAGGGAGAGGGAGAGGGAGAGAGAGAGAGAGAGAGAGAGCGAGCGAGAGAGAGAGAGAGGGAGAGAGATATGGGAAAGAAGGTAAGAGAGACAAAAGACAGAGAGAGAGAGTGAGAGAGAGAGAGGGATAAAGAAGGAGGAAGGGGATGATTTGCGGGCGTATATTTCTGACAGGCCTGGAGAAGTGAAGCAGGGAAAGGGCAAAGTCTCTGTAGGTGACGTTCATCAGGCTCACTGGTAAAGGTCACGCATCCCCCCCCCCCCCGCACCCCCTGAGAGCGAGCTCACTCTTGGGGGGTCGCAGGGCTCCTCCAAACGGTGGATAAACATACCCCACCCGTTTAATGACCCCCCCCCACCCCCGTCTTATTCTTCGATGGCTTGTGATCAACGGACGTACCAAGTTATAATAATGGCCGTTTTGTGGCTAATTGTCTGATGGTTTATAGAGTGGATTCTACTTCAGCTTCTGGCTTCATGCAGCTGTAGTTGGGAAGTCACTGTCATCGCTTAACATGTGCTAACATGAATACAATCAGGGTAATCGATTAATACTGTTCTGAAACAACGGTATACAATGACGTATGCAATTACTAATTGATCTGCGTTTCTAATCTCATCTAATCTGCATTTTGTATTACACCTATGATCTTTGATATTTCTTTTGGGGGTATTTTACTGCATATCATCATTGGGGCTGCATAAAAACGTTTTTATAGTTGAAGCTATTTCTTCTGTTCCGTATCCTTTTGGCTGCGACGGCTCCTTTTCATGGATCTGGGTAATCCATCCTATTCCTAAATCAAATTGCTACATTTATTCATGCATATTAATAATACAATTCCCCCTCAAACAGGTTTAAATGAAAACATCTCAACCTGATAATACTATAATACTATAATATAAACCTGAGATAATCCCCGAAATCATCTGGATATTTGAGAGAAGGAAATGTTAATGTCAACTGTATCTCGGGCTTGTACATCAGAATGCATAATGGGATTTTTTGTTGCTGATTCCATATTGAGAGAACACAAGAGGGCTTTAGTACTGTAGCATCATAAATCAACATGCATATAGCTTAACCTAATGCAAACATCGTAATCAGAAGAAAAGTGAGATGCAACGTCAAAGTTTCACGCTCCCTAGGGTTTCAGCGGAACTGTGAAAACACCTCTTCTTCTTATCCTCACTTTAAAGGCGCAGTGTGTAGAATTGAGTGGCATCTAGCGGAACGGACTTGGCAAAATTGAAATATAATATTCACAAATATGTTTCAATTAGTATATGATCCCATGGAAATAATGATTGTTGTGTTTTCGTTGCCTTAGAATGAGACCTTTATATCTACATCGGGAGCAGGTCCTCTGGCAATGTTTTTTCTACAGTAGCCCAGAGCGGACAAACGGCTCTAGAGAGAACGCACTTTTAATTTGTATTTATATATATATATATATATATATATATATA
The DNA here is from genome assembly GCA_026745465.1 of Lota lota. Taxonomy (NCBI): domain Eukaryota; kingdom Metazoa; phylum Chordata; class Actinopteri; order Gadiformes; family Lotidae; genus Lota; species Lota lota. Next base: position 1,087,344 of record JACYXH010000129.1, on the reverse strand, counting down.
ATTTGTTTTTACCGTAGTTGTGTAGGAGTGCTATAATGAGCGATGTTGTGTATGAAATGCGCCACACACCGTGGCGTTGTATGTAAGTGTCCGAGAGGCTTAACCCTCTCTCGGACGTGGACATCAAAATCGAGGGCTGACCAGACAAAGCTCCACACAGCTTTACACACACCGTCACGTTGTATGTAAGTGTCCGAGAGGCTTAACCCTCTCTCGGACAGGTCTCATAGAGCCTAGTGAAGAGGAGCATGCTCCATCCTTTCGCCAAAAGATCCTATGTATTTTTCATACACTTTTTATTCAAAGTGTAAAATAGTGCAGCGAATGGCAGATCGCAAATCAGGGGGATTATGATAAGTGGGTATGCATTCTTTAATATGTTTTGGAGATGTTTTTTTTTTAGGTTGATTGCCTGAGAACTAAAAGGTAGGCTATCACTCTTTTGGAGAACATTGGGATCCAAAATGAAACTGTTGCAGTACAACAGATCACCGTAATGTTATCAATAGCAACCTATTTTCCCGTACCACAGTGCAAGTAAATATTGTGTCGTAGCGCTGACTGCTAGCAAGATCAATGATCAATACACATAACAGATAATTATAGGTCCATGAATGCAGTTTACCGCATTGGATGCAATAAGAGGACTGTGTTGAGAAACATAAATAGTCTGGTACCGCCGCCATGTCCTTCAATATTTACAGTGTCCGTGGTGACTATGACACAGATACCTTATTGCGATTTGTTTAACTGATTCATTTGCGGGCTTAAGTGGTCAAATGTCAACCTTGGTGCGATTAAAATCAATGTCGCTTTTTCCGCAAAACGTTAACCGAGTGTATGTCTACAGTCCCGTTCAGCTCCATGAGTTGTTATTATTTTATCTCCTCATTTACCTCATCACTAGACACTTGGCTCCTCCATGCTGTCGTAGACGATTAAATCATTTTGAAAGAACCTACTGGCACCATACACAATACGTGCCCTGTCACAGTATCACTGTGGTGACTGGAAATGGAGAGGTCAGGGGGCGATTCAGTTGGTTGCAATTTGCAACCTAACCACTAGATAATGCCAAATGTTCCACACTGGACCTTTAACATGAAGCCATCAATTATTCCATTATTATAAGTAACTTCCAGAGCATACAACTACGACATCCGTGAGTGTGATATTATATATATTTTTCACTTAGTAACAGGGATTTATTCAGTTTTAACTTTTTTATTTCAATTACTCGAAGCAATTCATGACATGTGAACAGGAATGGCTTGACTCAGTTACTGTTACCTCGTCGCTGCTGGGACAACAAAACAACAAAAAAAGCTTTCTGTCCTCTCTTTATTATTCTCTTGGTTGAAGTTACTTGTTCTAGCAACAGGCCACGATGCCATGGTGAATAAAATCTTAATTCCGGGAAAATGACAGCTTTTACAAAACGCAGTTCTGAAAGTCAAACATCATTTCTTCCGTTTCATAGATAGACTTCCTATATCTCAGGTGCATTTTAATTTTGTCAGCCAATTAGTTCCCTGCCAAGCGCAATGTTAAATTTGATTATCAAAAAGCAGCATGGAGTTGATAATGGAGAGAGCAGGTGCATGCTGTGATTGGGATGGGTAAAATATGTACCAACAGCCGTACCGAAATGCTGGTAGGCAGGCCACAGATAGCATCATTCGTGCTATCTGGGATCATGCTATATATCTTTGTGTGGACGAACAAAGAACTAAAGACCATGTTTACCTTTTGCTTTGAAGTACTTTTGGCTTTCCCCATCCGTTTTTCTTTTTAAAGAGTAACATACACAAGCCTGGTGTCTGTGAGTTTGCTGGCATTTGAAGGTCAAAAACATTCCAAAGGTTAAAAACAGCTAACTTAATCTTGCTACTCTAAAACGCAGGCATCCATGGAATAACGCTATTGGTTATATCAGAGAGTACTGAGACCACCTGCAGAAGAAAATACCATGGATCAGCTATAAATGAAACACCTTTTTCATTAAAAACAATAATTCAAAAGCCTTGTTTTAACAACAGAAATACTTTTCTGTCAAACCATTAGACATCAACCAATTCATATTTTGTACACTGTACAGTGGGTGACGGATTTGATTTCAACCTCTTGACAGCAGCAAATTCCTAAAAAGAAGCCCGCTGTGTAGTTGCTCTTTAAGAGCCTTGTCCTTGACCCCGAATCATCCACATATGGAGCTGTCTATCGCGTAGCTTTGTACGATAAAGTCGTTCTGCAAAGCGAGCGGTTCATTAGTGGCAGTGACAGCAGGCTGGTTAAGATGATCCTAGCTCAGTTATCTACATCATGAGCCATTTTCAGAGAGATGTGATTTATGAACGAGACATAAAAGGCCAGTGTTTCTGTACACTTCCATCATGGCTCCCAAGACATTTCTATTCTGCCAGCTCAGCATCTAGCATCTCCATAGTTCATTTATATGATGAATAATACCTTTGGTTGGAAGGTGGCGGAGGTTCAGTATCCAGACTTCTCATTGGCTGTTTGCTCTGACTTGGCTGTAAAATAGACCTTCTGAATCTGAATCAAATTTTTTTGCATTCACATTAAATTATATAAAAATCCTCATCCTCTGGATTTGACTTTGGTATTTTTACCCTTCTCAAGCCACTGTGTTAACGGCCTGTAATCGTTTCACTGTTCCGTAACAACAGTGAATTAGAAACATCATAAATATGTGCACATTTTAATTTGTGTCAGTTGCCACAAGAATTCTCCTCCCTCATTAATGTTGGGCTTTGATAGCCTAGCTGTCCCTGTGTTTTTATGCTTTCACTCTCAGATCGGCTGCCATTACCAGCTTCCTGAGCCCATCAGTGTCTCTTATGTCTTCATAATAATAATAATAAATAAACATGCTCCATGGTTATTTATGGACCAGATGGTAGGCAGCTGTTCCATAAAGCATTACAAAGCAAACCCTCCTACACCAGTGTGTATGGTAAAAAATGTATAACAACGTATTGTATCCTTTTGAAAACGAGTTTATAAACAAGGAAACCTATGAATATGCAATTACGAGGATTCAGATGTTTCAATTTAGATTTATTCTAGGACCTCACTTGGATTCTGAAACAATGCGGGAATCTGTTTTTTAATTTTTTTCACATCATTAACATTGGACTATGCCAGTTTTATTCTTCCTGTTCACTCACTGCATAAAAAATCTCTCTCTCTCTCACTCTCTCTCTCTCTCTCTCTCTCTCTCTCTCTCTCTCTCTCTCTTTCTCTCTCTCTCTCTCTTTCTCTCTCTCTCTCTCTCTCTCTCTCTCTCTCTCTCTCTCTCTCTCTCTCTCTCTCTCTCTCTCTCTCTCTCTCTCTCTCTCTCTCTCTCTCTCTCTCTCTCTCTCTAGCTGAGCAACAGAGAATGATCTGTGTGAGGTACAACTTCTGAACACAGGGGGAGTCACATTAAGTGCACGTGCCAAACATTTCCCAGTCAGGTGCAACCACTTAACATTTAAAAGGCAGAAAAATGCAACCAAACTGGAGATGAGGCTTTCAAATAAAACTGCTTTGAGATAATAAGTGAGCTCAAATGTTGGAGTAAAAGAATTACGATTTGTGGTTTATTTTTTGATCGAAGACCTTGTAAAAGAGATGTGTTGTCAACAGTTGAGGAGGCCAACCCTGTAGACCCCTGATCAGGTGGAGTTATGATCACGGCAGGTCTCTCCTCTCCCAGGATGTAGGGCAGGGCTGGGGCGCCGCTGACTGCTAAGCTAGCCCAGCCCTGCGCGGCTGCCGCTGTGATTTACTGCACGCCGTTGCGCGGCAGAAATACCCTGGCCTACTTTATCATCATTATTTTCATAGCCTTGACTTCGCCGAGCTGCTTGCTCAGCAGAATGCAGCCAAGGAGGGAACGCTGTGTACTTCCTGCCCCCGCTTTCTGTTCATCCTTCCAGCACGTCCCCACCTCACCGGCCACCGCCCCGCCCGGACACCTGTGGAAGAACAAGCCACCAAGTTAGGGCGCCCCTTGTTCAGCATGCAAGGACGGAGAGGGGGAGTGACGTCTCTATAAAGGCCTGTAATGAAGTCGGGGCAGTGCATTGTGGGGGAGATGGCAGGCACCACAGAAGATATGGATGCAGTCTCGGCTCGGGGGGGGGGGGAGTGATTTCCCGCCTCTTGTGCCTTGTGATTGACAAGCAGTTATGAAGGCAGTACGCGGCTCTCCAGGGGGCAGAGGAAAGGCAGGAAGCCAGCTCGGGGAGAATGGCAATTCGCAAGCCACGCGACAAGAAATAAGAAAAACCAGAATGCCGCCATTTGTTCTCAAGCCGCCATTTGTTCTCAAGCCGCCATTGTCAAGCGACTCCAGAGCGGGACAGATGGTCACGGTTTACACAAACAACATCCATCCTGACTGGTCGTGTTGTCCTCCGACAGAATCTGCCGATGACAGAGTCCCAGCAAACTGAACGGAAAAAGGCCAGAGAAGCCAGAGAGACAGGGAGAGAGATTCGCTGAGATCACTTTTGATTTGCGCAGAAAGACCTGCACTTAGATCTCAACGCGTGTTTTTCCTCTGGATCCACAGGAACAGCAAGGCTTTTTGTGGAAAAGAAAAACAACTCTTATTTAACCACCAGGCTAGATTCAATAAGACTCTGAACCGCTAATCTGCACACCTGGCTTTGGGACTAAACCATATAATCACCTTAAGTGGCAAACCTATGCAAGGCTACTTTCTGCAGTATATAATAACATCGGGAAATATACTATAACAAGACTCTTTTATCCAAAGGGAATTACATATGATTAGTTGATGTCATTAAGGAGCAGGTAGGGGTTACGCATCTTGTACAAGGATACCTACAGGTAGACTGTGGACATTGGGGATTGAACCCAGGACCTTTTGGCTATGTGTCAAGCACCTTTGTCACTGGACGATCCTACAGCACGCCCTCAACACTGCACACAATCATATGCTTTTTATCTTTCTTTCTTTCTCTTTTCTTAGTCAGCTGCTCAATGTTGTTGTTGTTGTTCTTTAATGGGGACATCCAATAAGTAGAGTAGAAAAGAGAGAGCTCCTTGATTCTTGGAGTTCTTGTCCAGAGCTGTAACGGTATAGTTTCACTGCAACCTCCTTGCAAGCGTCTAACTCCATAACTTTATTGATTTAAGAGTCTCTAGCTATATGAGATGGTGGACCGGGGAGTGGTTTATCTCCAAAACTGGAGATTAACTTTAGCTTAACTTCCTTCAGAATAATGACGGCGTGAATTCGGAGACTTTTAAGTTTAAAGGAAAGTGGGGGAGGAAAGCTGGAGAAGATGAAAGAAGGATAAATATAAAGTAAGGTATCCATTCGATTTTCTGTACTCTGGTATCTTAATAGGCGATGCAGACACCTATTCACATGCAATTCTTGAGGTCGATTCATCCATTGTGATCTTTTAACCTGCCAATTAAATTTTAGACCAACACATACTTTTATAAATGAAAGAACTCTTCAATTTTAGATGTGGAAAACCTATCCTTTACATAAAACCTTGAGTGAGACCATATCTTATCATCGTACATTTGTAGCCTTTCAATCCCAATTAACTTTGTCCTAATTAAGTGGTTCAACACACCAAGAAACTCTCTCCAGAGCTGTCAATTGCCATTAAATAGGCCAAATGCTGAACTATTGACTGATTTAATGTGAATAATATGACTTCATATCCTTTCATTCAGCTGTTTTTGAACCTCTCTGGTGTGCTCGCTTCTTTAGGTCTTGCTGGCCCCATCTGGCAACTGAAATGGACCAGGCGACGGTGCTTTTCAAGGTTATTATTACCCTGCACATTGGATGAATTTTCATTTCTGATGTTGAACACGTATTCCTCCCTGTGTGGACCACATGTGTTCCTGGACCTGAAGACGCAACCCAATATGTGGGCCCAGAGGTGCAGCAAAAAAATAAATAATGTAATTACACCCAGCAGTGTGAACCTGACAAGAGAAAGCAAAAATGAAAGTTAGATTCCCTGACACATTGCAGCTTTCTCTTCCTTTTCTCAAATTCTGCCTGTTCCACCGTCCTCCCAAAACGAAATGCAGACATTGTGGCCAAATCAAAGGCTGTTATAGACGAACAGAGAGCTGCTGTGTGCGTTGAAATGCAGGCTGGGTAAGGGAATAGGTCGGCTAAGCTATGATTGCATTATTTAGCTCGTAGCTATGAACTTTAATCAATGCGATTGATTGTGGGCAGCTCTGAGAAAGTGCCATTAACCTTTGATAAGCATGGAGCAGAATGTGATGTGACCAGGCAGCCTGCAGGTGTATGTCGTCAAACGCACCAGGTGAACTCCATTGGTCCAATCAACTGAGCCTGATGAGGAAGAAGAGTACATGGTGCCACGGTTTGAGAGCCAAACACATGTTCATGTGACTTCGAACATTACTGAGACGTGTAGAGTTAACGTGCACTTGAAGTATTCAACAATTCTGTGGTCAGACTTGGAAACCTTCTGGAGAAGGTTTCAAGAAAAGATTTGAGTCAAGTTACAACTATACAACACCTCGAACCCTAAACCCTCTACAGGGTTAAGGAAAAGTCCAAGAGAAGGCAGACATAAGAGGGATCCCTCCTTCCAAATGGACAGACATCTGATGGTAGCAAAGACAAGCTGATGTACAACGGAGTACAAGACCACCAAACACGGACCTGACAGTGATAACATCCTCCTCTGATGAAAGAAAGACCAAAAACGTTTGCTACTTTGTTAGCACATTCCAGAATTGGAAAGCTGACGCCAACTATTTAGTCAATTAAAATATAAACAACTCTCTCCTGGAGATCTGAAACACTGTCATCCCAGTTAATGGGCCGTTAAAAAGAGAGTTGACGACAGGCGGCTAAATGATAGCTGTGACCCACAGAGCACATTAACAGTTGGCCGTTTTGCTGGACAAATAACCAACAGGAAAGACTCCGAGGCCTCTGTATTTATTCCCCAGCAGAGAATTGAGGTTGCTAAGGTCGGAGGTGTGCCATTAGATGTCTATTTCACTCCTTGGCTGTTTCTCTCGTGGGATGACAACGCTGAATAGCAAAAACAACCAAATGACTGGATAGCCAATCCCTCTTGTGCCAGCATCACCTGCCCTCCGGGGCGACCGGACCGGACTGGACCCAACCAGGCTTGACTTCTGCACTCCCTGGGGAGATCACAGAAGAGTCGTCTACAAGGTAGGCCGATTCCTAGCCGGTAACTCTTTCCAGTTCGCAGTGTGATTATTTGCTATATTATTGTCCCTTTTTTGCTGCTGTTGGTTTTCTAAGGCTGCCATGCCTGGTGTTGCGGTATGCTTTCCCAGTTACTAAATGTCAACTATTTTTGGTTTAGTGGCTGCTTTTCACATCTCTAAAAGCCTTGTGATATATGTACCTAATTGCTGTCAGTTATTTTTAGCTGGATAGATTCCTATTTTGTCTATGATTATGGCAACCTTTTGACAGCCTTTCTTGTCCAACGAGGCTTTACTGTTTAAAAAAATGCATTATGCTTTGTCCAAAAGGTTGTGTTTTGAACACACGTGGCAATGAGAGAGAGCCTTAAGGACAGTTGGCAAACACAATATCTTCAAACCATCAATCAATCAGTCATGGCTCTTTCTGTGTTTTTTAAGATAACTGCAGTTTAATCGGCTCCAATTGTGGAAAATACCATGGATTTCACTTTATTTCTACATTCCTGGCCTGTTCATATTGACAAAGAAATGAATAGAAAGAACAAACATTGGCCATTTTTATTTAAAAAAAAATCAGAGCTGAGCATTTAGACCAGCACTCTAAACCCAGCCAAGGTTAATCCAAATGGGTCTGGAATTGCATGAATAAAGAGTGGTGTTGCTTCAGTGATGGAGACTGGGATGAGGAGGCGGAGGGGGCTGCTCCAGTCTAAAGGCACTTTGCTTTCATTTGATTCTAAAGCTTCAAGAGAGACAGTGGCTTTTTCATTTCACAGTGCAGAGATGGTGACACAATCCCTTAATAACCTCTTCGTCAATCAAATCAGCCCCTCTCTCTCCCCCGCGTTGTCTCTTTTCTCTCTCTTCCTCTCGCTTTCTTTCCCTGTGTGTAAGAGGGCCAAATGTTGACCCCTTCCGCTGTCTTGGGGCCACAGTGAGATGAAGAAACCCTCACTTCTTATTTTGTTCTTCTCTCTCCTTTTTCATTACCTGCATTCTAATTGGCCGAACCTGAAATCCCTTTTGTGTGCTCAGAGAAGGTGGATCTGGGACTTTTCCACCAGGTCCCTCCACAAAGGTTTTTTTTGTTTTTTCCGTTACTCTTTTGTGAATCAAGTTTATGAAAAAAACACAATAAAGAACCCAGAGCCCTGTGGTCAGGGCTGCTCTCCGGCAGAAGAAGGGTAACTGGTCTTCCTCGTAAAGAGAGAAGAAAGGTGGGAAAGAAATCCCTTCTCACCTTCATCGTTATCTTCTAGGACCCAATTAGCTGCTCTATCCCTCATCTGCGTGTTGTTTTATGTTCGGGGGAACCATTCGTCCTTTGTTAGGTCTTTCCAAAGTTAAACCACCCCCCCCCCCCACCCACCCACCCATCATTTTATTCCGCCGAGTCTCGGCTGTGTGGTTGGAGATAACGACCGTTCAAAGCAGGAAGCAGACATTTTTCACTTGTTTCTGTTCAAAGTGTTACTGTTAAAATACAGCGGTAGAGCAGCAACAATCTGAGTTTGTTTACTAATCTGCCTAACCTTGATAATTGAAGATGATTGCAGACCGTGACAAGAACTCATTTTGAAATTTAAATCAAAGTGACACTTATTATTTTTATTTATATTAAAAAAAAAGAAAACTGGTGGTGGGTGACATTGGTAATCACTTTTTGAATTAAATGAATCCTTGGAGGTGAAACATGAATTTCCTGTCGCACTCTAGGTCTATTATCATGGACGTGTTTTCAGCAACTTGAATGTTCAAGGATAACTACTACAACCTTGTCTAACCTGGTATGAAAGAAGTAAACACTGTCGTTTTATGTATAGGGACACAAAGATGTAATTCTTGCACATTTACATTCGAATGCAAAAAAGGATGTACAGCAAATAGGACACGTTTACCATTTTCGTTATTCATACATTTACCGTCTCTCGCTGCTACATCAGCATGCTGAAAGCTCCACTCCCGCATCCTGAACACCCATTCCCCTCCATAAGTAAACCAACAAACAAAACAAACTCTGCTCATTCATCCCTGTCTGACCCGGCTGCATCACACTCAAACAGTTGGGGAAATCAAAATTCATGAACTCTTTTGATAAAGTGTAGTGGTGAGCAAGGCCAGGGAGGTCCAGGTAAGCAGCATAAAAAAACAAAGCGGCTTGGACCAGTAATGACTTGTTCCTGCAGGCAGCCTGCGGACTTCCAGGCCAGGGGAGTCCTTTTGAACTGTGGTACCGTTACCTCTGCTACTCTCTGAGCTTGCGTCCACCGAGAGCTGCCTTCACCGCGCCGACCCGGGTGGAGGGGCAGAGGGAAATGTCGAGGGCCAGCTTTGTGACTGCGGAAGGCTTTGACTGTGATGTGAGGCCTCTCTGTGGAGAGCCAGGGCTCTTGCACTTTGTTTTATCATTAGATGGTGGAGAAAATGACAGAGGAGCAATGCATGGTGGGAAAGTTTATATCTGCGACAGTGCTGGTTCACCTGTCCAAAGCTGCTCTCTTGCCTTTGCCTCACTCGTCCAATTTCTTCAATCTCCTCTCTATTTCTTTAATTCAACCCTTTCCCCCCCCCCCCCGCTTGGAGAAGGTGGTGGTGGGGCCTTGATGTTCTCAGGAGGAACTCCCCAGCCCTTCACTGGGTCATCCCCCTGACTAGCCAGCCATGGGGTCTCCCCCCCCCCCGTGGCTGTTCTGTCTACCAAGGCCAGCTCTGTCGTCTTCATGTTCACCCAGCCCTCCTCCAGCTGCAACCCCTCCACCTCAACAGCTCGCCTCCCACCTAGTCCCCCACCATCTCTCTAATGGCGCAAGCTTGGTCTATTCAGAGGTGAAGTAACAGTCTTCTGATGCGCCCGCATCCCCTCCCATTCCATTCCTGCTCCTCCTCCTCCTCCCCCACCCCCACAACTCCATTTCTTCCCCTAAAGCCCACGGACACACACATTAATCCAAGCCCTGGATCGGTTTACACACACAATAGGCCTCAAAGAATTGGACTTTAGATAATTGTGTTGCTATCCCATTCCGTCTGGAATGGAATCGCAAGGCTCACACTCAAATGTGGTTCTGTCGTCCATGTGCGCGCACACCCACCCACACACTGCGTGGCTGCGCGCGCACAGACTCACGCACTCACAAGGGAAATGAAAACCCACAGAGCTACGCACACCAACGTCAGTATGCACGTACACACGGAGAACCCAGGAGGAGGCGTTTAAGACATTTGTACGTGCAGGATGGCACACTCATGCATAGAAACAAACAAACACACCCAGTGCACGCAAACTCATACACACCTGATCCAGTGAATGAGACGCCAAAAGAATGTGATTGTAGACTGATATTTTATGCTTTGCATATTAATGAAAAATCATATTTGAATGACATGGATTTGGTTATGCTGTTAAATGATGCATTTTGGGTTTAAGTTGCCTTTGCTGTCATATTACTTTTGTAATTGCTTGTTTTATGGCTCCGCCCATCTCTCAGCATCAACCAAGATGACACACTGTTGACTTTTTAGGTGTGTGTGTGTGTGTGAGAAACATAGAAAAGTTCAACTTAAATCAGGCCTCAGCCATACGATGGGCTATTAAAACATTTAGGTATCGGAAACTACAGTTGAATCTGAACTCGCGCACAAATCCCTGGCCTAACTTTATTAGTTGTAACTACAGTGAGGAACTTCTTCCTGCCCTTTCCCTTCCAACTTTTGAACTTGGATTTCTACCAGGCTTTTCGTTTGCCTTTGATCCAAAGTCTGGCGACACAAGAGCAGAATCTGTCCAGTGGCCAGTAAAAGTTTTGTGTGTGTGTGTGTGTGTGTGTGTGTGTGTGTGTGTGTGTGTGTGTGTGTGTGTGTGTGTGTGTGTGTGTGTGTGTGTGTGTGTGTGTGTGTGTGTGTGTGTGTGTGTGTGTGTGTGTGTGTGTGTGTGTGTGTGTGTGTGTGTGTGTGTGTGTGTGTGTGTGTGTGTGTTCTGGGAGCTGTGTCTTCATGATAATTACCACGGCCACAATATGGCATCACATCTGCTCTGGAGGTCCCTGGCCACCGGCTCTGGCAACCTCCCTGAATGTGGGCGCTTGTCAGGGGCCCTCGACCGGGCCCACACCACACCCACCCAGCCTGAGGAGGAAACTCATTACCTGTATACACACTTGTCTTTGCTAAGTCTCACCGGTTTAAAGGTTGTGGTCCCGCTAATTATTACAATTACTCACCGAATAGGGGAGCTTAAAATGTGGTTTTGAGCGGTCAAATGCCTCAACATGGTTTTTATAATTATTTTATCGTAATCGTTTTAAACTGCGTGTATGTGTTAATTGCAGCGTGTGGATGGACAGTTTAACAAGCAGCCATTACTGGAGTGGTTGGAGCGACGTGCGCTTTACTTTCTCTGCAGCATGCCCAGTAGACAGGGTGCAAGCTCTAAAGCCTCTTTGCTAAATGCAGATTTCTTGATGGTGAAATAAGCAATCCCATGGTGAATACAAATATCGGAATGTAAATAGACCAGACACACTTGTTCATTGGTTTAAGATTTTATTTTTATTTTCTGTTCATCCCCAAGTCGGCATGGATTTTACCAGCAAGATAAGCATTGTCAATATTTATACTTGGCCAACTATTACAATCTTGCCATCTTCCAAAAAAGTACATAATGTACAATAAGTTTTGCCATCACTCAAAAGTGTCCCCTATTGGAACAGATCAAAGTTGGTTTGCTCACACAGTACTAAAGTCACGTTGTTATCAGGCAGGACAGTGGAATAATGTGTTGGGGTGGGCGACTCCCAGCCAAAAGGTACTGGGTTCGATCCCCAGTGGCCAAAGCCAAATCTGTAGGCATCCTTGAGCAACATGCCCTAACCCCATACCTGCTCAACAATGACCTGGATCTAAATGCACTAAGTCGCTTTGGCTAAAGGCATATTTGTATTCAGTGTGAGGTGAAGGTGAAAGTGTGGATTGGCATGTGGCAACAGAATGAAACCTGACCATGGTTGTTCCTGTCAAAACGGGTCACCTTAGGATCATCCGTTTAATTATTTACTGCAGTTGCTAGGGTGTAAAGTCTCTCAGCCAAAATGTACTGGGTTTGATCTTAAATATCCACAGGCTGCCCATAGGCATCATAAAGAGCAAGATGTCTAACCCCCACCTTCACCCTAATGACCTGCATCTACAAATGAACTAAGTTCAAATTTACTTGATGTTATACCCCAGCATTAATCTATCAAATATAAAGAAATAAAACTAGAGTTAATGTCTTAAGGCAAAGTTGACCTTTAGTTAAAAATAAAGTTTACTTTTATTTTAATTAAAAACATTCAATTAATCCCGATCTGTTAGGATAAATCAGACGATAAACCAAACAGTAATCAACTCGTGATGACATGCAAGGCTCTCAAGTCATTCAATTAAAGTATTGCCTTGTCTGCTATGGCTATAGCAATGCAAAAGTCATGCTATCTTATGGAGCTTACATTTCTACAATATTCTGTAGGACTACAGTCACTCAAGGCTGTAATGGAGAAGTATCTAGAACTGTACTCAAATAAATGAGTGCAGGCAAAATATGTCTATATTTGCCCACTGCTTCAAGCCTGAGACGATATGAGATTATACAAAGGCTGAAAGATATAATTTATGATTGACGTTATCCTTTGCTGCTTAGGGATCCATGTGTGTTGTTGGAATAGGAGTGGACCTTAATCTTGCAAGATGAAAGTATGATATTAAGTTTGCAATGATAATAAAGATGTCTGAGGCTTGCAGTTATAATCCATTTGTTCAACTTTACAAAATGAATGTTCCCTGTGCCTGATTCTTCATCTCTTCTCTCCTTCTCTCATCTTCTCAATCTTCTATCACACAATAACACCATTCATCATTCCATCATTATCTTTATCTATTTCCATCTCCCGTCTATTCCATCTCCAACTCCGAGCATGTAATGAGAGTTCCTAGCTCTGCCTACAGGGGGCAGTCTGGGTCTTTGCAGCTCAACTGCTCCCAGTATGAATTTATTTATTTATTTATTTATTTATAATTTATTCTGGTCAAAGTAGTACCTTTTTTTAGCATAATGTCAACTGTAGATTATTAACGGGGCAAATACATAACGTCAGGATTATGAGATGAACAAAGGTTCACATTGTATTTACTCCTCGACTTTCTGTCCACTGTCTGCTGTTTTCAGTCTTTTTTAGATGCGTTGAGTAGTCCCCAAAAAATGGTGCATTCCGCAGGGTGACGGCGCAGGAGTATTTAAATGACGTACATTTTAAAGACTAGATATGCGATCCTACGTTCCCTCTGGTTGATCCTTGGAATAATATATATATTGAGGAAAACAAAGACTTTCTGTTTGTTACATTGCGTGTGCTTGGCGGCTGGAGGATGTCTCTCATTGTCTATAAATCAGACCTCCCTTTCTGTCCTGATTTCCATATTTGTCAGTTAGTGCTAAAGATCTATGGGCCCCGTAGACCCCTGATCTAATCCAAGATGTTAACAGTCTCCATTGTGCCTTCCTGCTGCTTTATGCCTTCCCTTCTGAAGGGCTGAAGGTAGTGAACACTGGCTACAAAAATTGTGTGTGTGTGTGTGTGTGTGTGTGTGTGTGTGTGTGTGTGTGTGTGTGTGTGTGTGTGTGTGTGTGTGTGTGTGTGTGTGTGTGTGTGTGTGTGTGTGTGTGTGTGTGTGTGTGTGTGTGTGTGTGTGTGTGTGTGTGTGTGTGTGTGCACTTGCAAAGCCATGGTAGTACTGAACACCTATGATAGTGGTTGACACAATATATTCTAGTTCACTTTCTAGGCCCTACAGGACAAAATAACTGAATGGAGGTGTTATAGAGAAACACTTTCATTGGTTGAAGCTAATACTAGTCTTTTGTTGATTTTAAAATGGTGTGCCAAGTACGCACGTATAATTACCCCCGCCCCTGTCAGACCGCTACCTTGAAGTTGAACTCGGCACCGGTCTCGTTCTATGTCGACGAAGGCTCTTGTAAAGTACATTACCACGTTGAATAGTAATTCCAAAATGTCCTATATTTACCTCGGGGCAGGTCCTTTGTGCTCTGACAGAGGGCAGACCTGGGCCGGGCGGCTAACTTGTGTTGTGAAAGGTTAAATGAAGCAGCCAAACAAGGCCAGACGCGGCTGCTAATTATGCTAATAAAAAAGAATGGACAATATTGATAATGTGCTCCTGCAGGTCAGGAGGCTGCTCGTCCTCCTCTTTCGTCCGACCCTCTCCCTTCTTCTCTCTCTCTTTCTCTCTCTACTCTCTCTCTCCCTCCCCTTCGTCTCCCTCGTTCTGCTTTCAGAATTCTCTCCTCTACCTCTTAACTTCTTTCTGCAATCCCTTCTCAGGCGGGAGGGGGGGGGGGGGCGCTAAAAATGGTTTTCATGTGACCATCCCAGACTGTCGTTATCCAAGATCTAATGACGTACAGAGAAAGTATATGCAACTGGAACCACAAGAAACGGGGAGATTTTATTTTGGACAGGTTGACAGTATCACAGCTGTAGAGGATGTGGCTTTGATTATATTTGGATTTACAATTACACACTTTTTTTATTTGCATTACTTGGGTGACTCTGTCGAAAGAGATTTAAACTAGACTAAAACTTTTATCTCAGAATTGCACGAATCACACACTCTCACACACTCTCTGTGCCCTCAGGGCTGCGGAGCATGACAGCAGCGGTAGCTAGCTTGTCCATTGATCGTATTTATTGACCTGTTGGGTGGCTCCGAGCGGGGCCCCGCACCGTTCCACTCATCATTCCTCCCAGTCACATGACTTCCAGGGGGCGGGGCTACTAAAGAGTGTTAGAATTAGAAGGAATAACGGAAAAGCAGACCTTCCAGTGAACCCTATCTGATCAACAGACCGATGTGTGTGTGTGTGCGCACACACACACACACACACACACACACACACACACACACACACACACACACACACACACACACACACACACACACACACACACACACACACACACACACACACACACACACACACACACACACACACACACACACACACACACACACACACTTCCTTTTCACGTCGCTTCAAGTTCAATATAATTGAAACTTTGACCTCCGTTTGCCACCGATCTTAATGCTATTAGCCTTGGGTTGGTGCTGGCCCTAAATGCTAGGCTATTGGCTAGCTCCAGGTTGTTTGTGCGTCCAAACCCCCGGGTTAGATGCATTCCTCATTCCAGTATGAGGCTACTCATACCGGTTCAGTGGGAAGCTTGCCCCATTGCCCAGGGCTGTAACAGAGCCAGACCCATTTTTAACATGACAAGTGTGAAACGTAATTATTTAGTTCTTGTTGTTGCCAGGATTGAACTTCTTCTCAAACCAAACAGTGGCAGTGTGAAAATGTGTAATGCTAAACGCCTCACACACTGACGTCAATTAGCAATGGCTTTCAGCTAGCTTTATGACCCATAATGCACCCTGGTGGTGAGGTCTATTGTTGCCGTCAACCATGAACATGGCGACGGGATTGTTTTGATGAATGAGGTCATCAGCAGTGTGACCGTTTGGGTTTGAGAACCACAGGTCACCTGAATGCTGGATACTTGAACACTAAAGAGCAGGGCCCAGAACCTTTTCAGCTGGCAGAGCCATAACACATTGAATTACTTGAAATTGTTCTTAGAAGACCTAACATAGTTATCATTCAACCTTTTTAGGGAAGATATTGCTTCATGGCATATTATAAAGGATCATTTAGGCTAGAAAGAATGAAAGTTCCATTTTCCCTTTTTATGTTTATTTTTCTACCTGAGTCAATGACACGGAAATTACCCATAACTTTGTCCAATAATTCTTTCCCATCACAACATCTACAAGAGGCAGGTATGGTTGCTGACCCCTGCTATACTATGAGCAGTATGACAAATCATCCCTCTTTCATAGAAAAGAGATTAGAGATGAAGTTTTGAATATCCATGATTCAATGCGCTCCAGGTGATGTGTCGCTACAGAGGCTGCAAAAAGAATGCAGAGTTTGAAATAAAAGGGGATTTTATTGCATGTTTTATGCACTGGTTTTATGAACTCACCCCGGATGGATGTTCTGTGTTAAAAAAAACAACATTAAGTTCTCTTCCCTATCATCTTCCGTCCAAGCAGAAGTTATTTACTTGTGGCTTCTGCACACACACACACACACACACACACACACACACACACACACACACACACACACACACACACACACACACACACACACACACACACACACACACACACACACACACACACACACACACACACACACACACACACACACACACACACACACACACACACACTTGCACAGAGATGACCTAAACCAATTGGTGATCCAGATGATGTGTTCATCGTTTCTGAAAGATAGGATCAGAGTTCCTCAGGATCTTTACTGATTTAGCCGACACATTTACCCCAAGCATTTTCATTTAATTGAAATGTCACAAATGAGCCGGTCGAGGTGAGGCCCCTTGCCCACGGATGCCCGCAGGTTAGACTGCGGACATGGCGATCTAACCCAGGACCTTTTCAGTTGGGAGACAAAGAGCCCTGCAGTTGTGCCTCCAGGCCACACCTGTTCTGATCTTTACAGCTCGTTGCGGCCCATACACCCGTGTTCTGTTCAACACAATCCTCATGCAGTCATGTAACACGTCACTTATTCTTTAAGGCCGGAGACGTTAATGGGCAGTGGGTTTGCTTCGACTCGGCAAATGTACTTGACGTCATTGGCTTTAGAACGGAGCAGCTGCTAAGCTATTGATGTCCCTGGAGACAGCTTCCTCTTTAGTCAATTAGCAGACGCTTTTATCCAAAGCGATTTTACATTTACTGATTCCAGACACAGGTAGGCCTAATTGAGGAGCATGTCGCGGTTAAGGTAGCTTAGCTCAAGGACGGCTACAGGTAGACCGCACACAATGAACCCTGTGCCTGTTTTTTTTTAGCTGGCTTTGAAAGACTGCGCCATTCACCCCCATTTCAGATTCTGTTGAAATATTCTGGGTTCAATCTCCTCCCACTTTATACGCTGTACAGATTGAAACCAACACAACTGAGCATTAGTATTATGCTACGCTAATGGGGTTTGACAAAGCCTGAACTGGCTTGGACGCCGAGGGTAATTCCTCAGCTGCAAGAAAGGGAAGCGGCATGAAGGGAAGAGACGGAGCTTGCGAGCTGTTGTTCGGTGTCCACCACAGCCTCCCTCTAGTCGGGCAAGACAGGCCAGACGGAGCAAGGGCTCATTCAGCCGCCAGGCGGCTCAATCAATCCAGAGCAGAGGCGGCGACGACGACGACCCACCAAAGAGCGGCCGATTAGTTCGACATTTTGGCACGCAGCCCTGTGTCAGGGACACATCCAATAAGAGGCCGCGCAGGGAGTAAATAATGGAAGCCATCGTGAAGGGTGGGGGCAGTGGAGGGTGGGGCGTGGGGGGTGTTGGCCGGTCGCTCGGCTGGCTGATCAATGACTTGGAACTGATTGGAACAAAGCAACACTAATGGACTGATCCACCTCGGAGTGCGAGGGGCCAGAGCAAAACACCTCACTGGAGCAAAGTTCCCCTTTAGACTGTGGAGACGCGTGTGCGTATGCGCGCACGCGCACACGCGATCACCTCTAGCTACCTGTGGGGTGTAAATAACATGGCTGTCAGCACGGTGGATAAGGGCAAGGAGAAAAACGGAAGGTTACAGATGACATGGCCACCAGCACTCCCATGTTTGTCTTCACACACTGACGTGTGTGTGTGCGTATGTATGTGTGTGTGTGTGTGTGTGTGTGTGTGTGTGCGGGGGTGCGGTTACTGCCGTTGCATGCATGTGTCTATGTCTAGGGGGTACGTGGCCTGGTGTGTGTTGGGGCGGGGGGATGATGGGGGCTGTGTGGGTGTGTGGGGGGGTACATTGTGTGTGTGAGTGTGTGTATGTATTTATGGGGGGCACAACAGTGTGTGTGTGTGAGAGAGGGGTGTATGGCGTAGCGGATGGAGTGAGCAGGCTGGCGGGGCGACCAGCGAGACGGGACTCAGGGCCTGAGTGTCATCCATCAACCCACTGAGGTGATTTAATTTGTGCCTGGCAGTCCCGCCCTGCCCTGGGGAGATCCTGGATCAGACCCCTGCTATAATCATCCATCTCTGTTCACTTAGCCCTCACTATAGTGTACGTCGCCAGTGTCTCTCTACCACTTTACCACTCCATCTCTCTCTCCCTCTGATTTCCAAAACAATCGTCCATCTCTGTTCACTTAGCCACTCACTGAACATGGGCTCTCTCTCTCTCTTTTTTTCTCTCTCTTTCTCTCTCTCTCTCTCTCTCTCTCTCTCTCTCTCTCTCTCTCTCTCTCTCTCTCTCTCTCTCTCTCTCTCTCTCTCTCTCTCTCTCTCTCTCTCTCTCTCTCTCTCTCTCTCTCTCTCTCTCTCTCTCTCTCTCTCTCTCTCTCTCTCTCTCTCTCTCTCTCTCATCATCTACACTTTAATGGCTCTGATTGTCCTTTATTCAATAAAACAGGCATGCAACAGTTTCCAGTGCGATGGTTGTGCATTGAATGCATCAGAACTAGCTGAAACCAACCGTGTTTGTTGTATATGTTTCCGTTCGGTTGTAATTCAGTTAGACCAATAGCTCATTTTTAACCTTCCAAACATCTCCTTGGAAACAGTCCTCTGTTTTTCTGTATTTAAAATGGTGGGGTTGTAAGTGTAGATGAGGAAGGGTTAGTCGCTGGTCAGATGCCCGGGCTTTGGGGGTCAGAGTGAAGGTTCAAGCGCTAAGGCGATGGGCGCTAGGGTTACTTGGCAGGGGATTGGATCGTCTTTCGTAACGTTTGAGCCGTAGTTCAACTTTGACATTTCACCGTGGGAGGTGCTGCGTTTAAAAAAAAAGAAATCCTGTAGGGAAAAAAGAGAAGAGATGCCAAATGTGGTGTTTTTTTCGAAGTAGAAATTCAACCTCAACCTTTATTCATGGGATTGACTTGCTCGCGATGAACCACTAAGAGTAAACCAAGCTAATCGGCTTTGGCAGATGGCAGGAGTCAATTAACTGTACATAAGTGGAGAATATCATATCATTCACTTTTATCCACTCTCAAAGATATTTCAGACAACCTGCTTATAGTACAAGCAGACTTCCTTAACTACTGTTGCCATGTTGGTGGTGGTAATTTTAATGATTGCACTCAAACTTAAAATTAAATATGCCATTAAAGTAAATCCCTCATGGTGACTGAGGTCCCAGAGAGAGTAGCAAACATGCAGTTTAAGTTTTGGATTTTAGCAGGGGTTAGCATACTACTCGGCTAACACACAAATTAAACCAATGCTTTTGAGGAAAAAAAGGGGGACTCATAACTAATGCATACTCCAGAATATGATTCTCTGGAGTGCATTCCTTCTGCTAGACATTAGAATTGGTGCATATTTCAAATATGTATAATGCTTTCTTCCCTCATGGTCTAGGCTAAGGAGATTCGTGCTAAATAATGAACAAGCTAGACCGCACTTGTTTTTGCTCAACTCCTAGTTTATTTAAGCTGGGGGATTACTTGCTCACCGAAGCTTGCTTGCCGAAAATACTCCCAACATGAATGTACAACTTTTCCTACCCATTAACAAAAATTCAATATTTGTTCAAAGCCCCCCCCCCCCCCCCCCCCACCTCCCCCAGGAGAGGGCGACCTGACACAGTATCTTGAGTGTGGCTGTGAGCTGAAGGAATTGTGGCATCTTATTTGAAATGAAGCCAAGCTGTTAGAGGAGCGAGCCGGTGCTAATCCATGCTTCCCTACAGCAGCTCTAAGCCCAGACCATGAAACACGATTCACTGGGATAAGAGCAGCTCTATGTGATCACAGAGGAGAATCCACCAAACACACTCGCTCCCTGTGTGTGTGTGTGTGTGTGTGTGTGTGTGTGTGTGTGTGTGTGTGTGTGTGTGTGTGTGTGTGTGTGTGTGTGTGTGTGTGTGTGTGTGTGTGTGTGTGTGTGTGTGTGTGTGTGTGTGTGTGTGTGTGTGTGTGTGTGTGTGTGTGTGTGTGTGTGTGTGCGTGCACTATAGAGCAAATAATAGCTTTGTTTGTGGCAGGGTACATGCGTGCGCACACACACACGCACGCACTCACATCTGATTGAAAAAAAAATGAGTCGGATGCATCTTTCCCTCAGTGCTCTGCGCTGGGTGTTGTGCTACTGGCCTGTTTCTATGGCAACTGAAGACCATTCAGTCTTGTGTGTTTGTGTACGTGCGGATCCAGATATATGCAGTGTCGAGTTTGTGTGCGTGTGTATACGTTGTCTGTGTGTGTATGCAGTATGTGCGCTGCATGTTGTTTGTGTGTTGTCTGTAAGTGTATGTGTGCTTTGCAATTGTCTGTGAACGTATACATGTATCTTGTTGTGTTACTTGAATGAAGCTGGGATAAGACAACACAATACCGACTCAACGGACACAACCTCGCCGAGTGCGGATGACAACGCTCTCATTCCTACGTGCTGAGAGAGAGAGAGAGAGAGAGAGAGAGAGAGAGAGAGAGAGAGAGAGAGAGAGAGAGAGAGAGAGAGAGAGAGAGAGAGAGAGAGAGAGAGAGAGAGAGAGAGAGAGAGAGAGAGAGAGAGAGAGAGAGAGAGAGAGAGAGAGAGAGAGAGAGAGAGAGAGAGAGAGAGAGAGAGAGAGAGAGAGAGAGAGAGAGAGAGAGAGAGAGAGAGAGAGAGAGAGAGAGAGAGAGAGAGAGAGAGAGAGAGAGACTCTCTCTCTCTCGCCGGCACCTTGTCCTCTTCTTTAACTTTCTGCCAAAACAGTCTCAGTCCCCCGGATATTACTTTCCCGCCGGTGGCAAGAGTTGTAAAGAAGGAAAAAAAAAAAGGTTCCACACAGAACATTGTTAAGTCAAAGGCAGATAGTGTCCGTATCTGCCTTTGACTTAACAATGCGCTGTGTGTGTGAGGCGTGACCTTAAGTATTGGATTGGCCCCAGCGCATGATGTTGGAGTGCTTGTCTGCCTTCCAGCAGCCACGGGGGGGGGGTGAAGCTGGACTCTGCAGATAGCCGTACCCCTCGTCACACCGTCTAGGACGGCTCTGTCAGGACAGCCGCCGTTCCCCGCCAGCGCGCCACTTCCTTCCTGTTCTTTATCCGCGTGTGACGGGCTCTGTCTCCGTGTCCCCCTCTCTCTGGCTCTCCCTGCTGGCCGGGGGTCACACCTGGAGGCCTCGTCTTGTTTGGTCTTCCGCTGGAGGGCCGCAGCGATAACGCGCCGAACAATGCTGGTGTCGCCGAGAAGAGAGAAAGCTGGCGGCCGTGGGTGTGTGTGTTCCGTCAAGCTTCAGAGGGGGTTTTGGACTGGTCTGCGTGGGTGTGGGTTGTAGCCAGTGGATCTGCCTTAAAAGTTCTATAGAGCTGGGGATGTGCTCACCAAATGTACTTTACACCGACTGGATTCACTGTGTAGGCTAACATAGTGCATTAGACGTCATATTTTGGTCGGGAGTCTTCTTTTTAAAACTCATCTTCTCCTTTTTTAAGTGTACTATTTGAAACGGTAGCTGCAGCCCACCCTCACCTCACTGTTATGCTCTTTGTTGATTAGGTCGTTGTAGGTTGTGTATTTATTCTTTCTTAGATATACGCTTCCTACCATAATTATACACACAGACACGCAAGTATCTGGGAATTGTGTATGGGAAGGACAAATTACTTTTTCATAAGTTAAGTTTTCATACTTAAGAGTTCCTTCGTGAATCCTAAGAAAAGCAGGTGGGACTGTTCCAACATCGCAGATGGTTTGCAGTGCTGACTCAGCGCTATGACGTCATTAAACTGTACAACCTTGAGGTCCGCATGGAGGAACTCCCATCGAGCATTAAGGAGCACTCTAATTCACTCCTATCGCTCTTCAGGGGGCGGGACGTGCAGCCATGAGGTCACGGTGGTCGAGCTGGGCATTCTTCAGCTAGCGGCTATGAAAACCTTGGGAAAACCAGGGCCCTGCAGATGAGATGACTGTTGTCGCATGGTATATCGCGCCGGGCGAAGGTCCAGATAAATGTTTCATCCTGCGCAGGGTGGAGTTTTGCCGTTTATGGCGGTGGCTGAAGCTAGGAACAGATGGATTATATTTGAGGTTTAATATCTCGCTGAGCACAAACCCACGATTTAGCAGAAAATCGAGCGAGCCCATTGGTGGGTGGTGGTGGTGGGGGGGGGGGGTCGCACGCGGGCGTGTTTAATGGCGTAGTCGATACATAAATCAGTGCCAGCGTGTCGGTAAGGCATGACATGCGATGCAGTGCAGCGGGTCGATGCGTCCAGCAGTGTGTTTTAATGGCCTCCGCAGGTCAGCCTTCCCAACTCTGATTTGACGCGGCTGCTGCCTGATTTTTATTGGCCGTGGCGTCAGTGTGTTGTGGCCGGCGGAGTGCGTGCGGGCGGATAAGGTCAGAGTGTGATAAAGTGTTAAAACACTGGGCAAGGCAGCGTCGGGCAACCGCCAGTATCTTTTAAAGCGAATCGCCTCCAAATGAGGCTCGTGGAAAATGTCACAAGACGACGCAACCATTGTCGTTCTCTCTCAGACTGTCTCGTTCTTTTGTCTCGCTCTCTTAGAATCTCTCTCTCCTTGCTTTCTCTGTCTGTAACCCTAACCCTCTGTGTCTCTGTCTCTGTCTCTCTCTCTGTCTCTGTCTCTGTCTCTGTCTCTGTCTCTGTCTCTGTCTCTGTCTCGCTCTGCTCTGCTCTCTCGTGTGCCTTGGGTTTAAGAGTGCAAAACTATGGTTATGTTTGGGCTGCTCTTCTAAATTGTCCATCTGAGGAAATAACACGGGAGGAGCAGCTCTCCCAAAAACCTAACGTCAGAACTCTCACCGCCTCTACTTTCTTTTTTAAATTTCTTTGTTTTCCACAAAAGATCGAAGAGCCAACAAAACAATCAAAACCATTTGCGTTTTATTACCAGCTAGACTGCTTTTACTCACAGGGGAGAGGAGGGAAAACAATCACACGTTTTGTCTCTCTCGCTCGACCGCATAACCCAAGTGCGCCGGGGCTTTGCGGCGATACAGTTAGCCAGGGCTTTCATGCTCCTTCCTGCGAGACCTTGTGTCCAATGAGGGGCTGCAGGGCTGTTCTGGTGCTGGGTAATGACTGGTCTGTTGAGCCGGGCTTCACGCAGGCTTACGCCCTGGGAACAATGTAATCCATGTGCGAATCCTCCCCCCCCCCCCCCCCCACCACCGTCACCCAAACACCATCACCCACCACTGGCGAATGGCATGCACCGACATACAGACACCATCACCCACCACTGGCGAATGGCATGCACCGACACTCTGACCTTATGGTGATACTGCTCTTCACAGGCGCTGAAGGATGTTCACTCACTCACTCACTCACTCACTCACTTATTAAAGCTAGAGCTAGGATACTAGAGGGACATTACAGCAGCGTAACTAGGGGCCTGGAGCAGTAGCCTCTCGCTGGGGTTCACGGCCAGCCAGGCCCCCTCCACATCCCCAGCATCCACCCGCAGGTCCTGGGGTCACCTCCATGGAAGAGAGGGTGGTCCTCTCCCCATCCAGAGAAGGTTGTACTGGGGGGGGGGGGGGGGGGAAAGAGGAGGGCGGTGGGGGGGTGGGGGGGGGGGAAAGAGGAGGGCGGTGGGGGGGTGGGGGGGGGGTCGCGTAGAGATGCAGATCATGAGGTTCGGGTGCACCAAAGTTGGAGATAAAGACAGAAATGGAGTGGTTACGGTGTTGGTGACTTCCTTCCCCAAAGGTACTGGGTTCGATTCCCAATGTCCACAGCTAAACCCCCTACCCCCCACCAGCATCGTAATTAACTGTAAGTCGCTTTGGAGAAAAGCATCTACTGAATGACTAAATAGTTAATGCGATGGTTATATATAAATATATAAAATGAATGGGTAATTCCCGTTTAACAGGCCACAGCAAGAGTTTGTGTGTGTCAACTATACATTCGGAATACCAATTAGGTCTCATGTTTAAAAATGTTTTGCAGACTGTTAACAATAAATTAGCATGGAGTGTGTATGTAGAGCTACTTAAGTAAGATAATCTGTCTTTGGTCATGGCTCGTGGCTATTGGAAACTGTGATACTGCTTACAGCTTTCAGTTTGCCATTACGGGACTAATTAACTTTAAATCCTCTCAAATTAGCGTATCGCATTTGCAACTTTACCTTAAAGGAATGGTTTTATTTACCGAATTAAAGGAACGCACACAAGGTAAGCTTGAGTTAATATTCAAGGTAAACTGGAGTCTTTCACTCCTGGGGCACCAAGTCTATTTGAGCTCGCTCTTGCTCTCGTGCTCTCTCACGCTCTCGCTATCGCTAGCTCCCGCTCTCTCTCTTGCTCTTGCTCTCTGCCTTTAGTACAGAAGTGTTTGTTGCATTCATGAGAGGTTCATTAACGTTTTTCTGAAGACAGGACTCATTGATATAGACCTTTCAAATCTGAATCCTGTTCATTTAGCTGGCGCTAGGTTTTAAATTAGTTTGGCGGTGGTGGTCCTGGGTTCAATGCCCAATGCAAGACCATCCGTGTCTACATGCCTTCATCAATTGCACTTCATGTTCACTCACTCACACACACAGGTGTGTGTTTGTGTGGTTGTGTGCTTGTGTGCTTGTGTGCTTGTGTGAGTGAATGGCGAGACGGAAGGTGACCAGACAAATACAGGTACTTTGTATGGTTACAGCTTTAGAAGGCCTAAATATGCATAGAGCACTCATTTTAAATCTTTCGCTTCTTTGAAGACTTTACGACCTCGTTCACTTTAGATGAGAGAGACACCATTTTCTTTTTCCCCCCCCCCTTGTGTTTTCTTCCGTCCAAATCCTAATTATCACATCTCGTTGGCGAACGTTGTCCTCGGCCCTCGGCGAAGCCGAATGTTGACGCTTCTGCTCAGACGAGCGAACCCCGTCTCCCGCTCTCCGCAAGCTCTAATTGTTTGCTAACACTGATGGGCGGATCTCAACAGCGCTCCCCAGCGACGTGCAATTATCCCTGTCGCCTCACCTCGTGTTGACCCCGCCCACACCCCCCCCCCCCCCAGCCTTCGCACCGTGTTTACCCCCCCCCCCCCACCAGTCTCCTGCCGTTGATCGTCAGCGGTAGGTGATGCCCCCTCCCCCCCCACCACCACCACCACCCCCCCCCCCCCAAACCCCCCCCCCCCGCCTGTGACAACATACACACAGACGACAGGAAGAGGAAAAACGGTAGAATCTCGCTTGTCGCCAATATTTTCTTCCCCTATCATAACAGATAATTAATCTTAAACAAGATTGTTCCCACTATTATTCCGTCTCTCACGCGCGCAACACACGGAAGGCGCTGATTTCTTCCAATGGGAAATAATAACGATGTGTGGAGTCTCTCCGGGTGGTGCCACCACCACCCGTCTCCACCCCCCCCCCCCCCCCCCCCCCCCACCCCCCCATGGGGGCTCCGTGGTGAGGCTCCCTGCTCTGCCTTGACTGGCTGATGGCAGCCCCTCGCCTGCCGGGCGCCATTGGTGTTGCTTGGCACCTTATTTATTTTAATTATTTTGATTTCCTTCCCTGGCACCCGCCGGGTTGGGGATGGCTGATAGCCGGCTCTCATTTGTCAATCTGCTCTGGCTACCTGCCAATTACAAAAGGAAACTTTGGCGGCCCCATTAGCTGGGAATCTGCTGCACCAAGCGAGATCACTAACTGGCTTCTGGGTGCCATCGCTGCTTTCCCCCAGTGAGTGGGAGAGGGAGAAAGAGACAGAGGGATGGAGGGAGGGAGAGGGAGAAAGAGACAGAACGAGACAGGGGGGGATGGAGGGAGGGAGGGAGGAGAGGGAGAAAGAGACAGAGAACGAGAGAGGAGGGAGGGAGGAGAGGGAGGGAGGAGAGGGAGGGAGAGAGAGACAGAGAACGAGAGATGGGAAGATGGAGGGAGGGAGGAGAGGGAGAAATAGACAGAGAAGGGGGATGGAGGGAGGGAGGGAGGAGAGGGAGAAAGAGACAGGGGGATGGAGGGAGGATAGGGAGAAAGAGACAGGGGGATGGAGGGAGGATAGGGAGAAAGAGACAGAGAATGAGAGAGGGGGTGATGGATGGAGGGAGGGAGGAGAGGGAGAAAGAGACAGAACGAGAGAGGGGGATGGATGAAGAGAGAGAGACCGAGAGAGAGGGGGATGGATAGAGGGAGGGAGGGAGAGAGAGGGGACGAGGTTGATGTTCATCAACCTCTACACTTTTCTCATACCAGACTCTTACATGGAAAGTGTCCTATTCGTGGTCCAAAACCACGCCGGCCGCCAACCTCCCCAGGGACATGTGTACCTAATCTTCCCTAGACTGGAGAGTTGACTCTTTTTCTTTTTTTTTAGGTCTAACCCTAACCTGATATTTTGACAAATCAATGAGGTTTGTTTTCCTTCTTTTAAATCAACATGTGGATATGATAAAGAAAAAGGGGTCTCTCAGCTAAGAGGAAAACAACACTGGGGTGTAAACAAGTGAAATGCCTCCTCTCCTTCTGCATCCATATATTAATTGTATTGTGTGATTATGGATGTGTATAGTTTTAGTGGCAAGAAACATGTGTCTAATGCTTAGGGCTGCACTATTCCGATTTCTTTTTTATTTATTGAGTTTGTTACCTTATTTTGTGATTTGCGATGAACAGATTATCAATTATATTTGCCAACCTGTCAACCACGTCACATTGCGTTGTCATATATTTAGCGCCACTCTTTCCTCAGACCGTGCACGGACACACAAGCTTCGAGGGCCCTTAGCGTCATTGTAATACATTAGACGGTTCTTTTCACAAACATTAATTGCAAACTTTCAAGATACTTATTGCAGTGGCCAAAATCACGATTAAATTATAAAATGTGCAATTAATTGTAAAGCCCAATTCTCTATCTAACGAGTTTACAGTCAGTGATGCTGATTATGCTAAAGAGTCTGGGAAACTCTGCGTAGCAACATTATGATTCTGGCTTGGTTTGTTAAGTGGATGATTATCATCTTAGCCCAACTGTGAGCCTAGTAACCCTAAACCTACAGACCTAGTTTGGCTGTACATGTACAGTTAACCAAGTGAGGGCTTGGTAACCTTTAACCTGCAGACCATGTTTGGCTATACATGTACAGTTAACCAAGTGAGGGCTTGGTAACCTTTAACCTGCAGACCTAGTTTGGCTATACATGTACAGTTAACCAAGTGAGGGCTTGGTAACCTTTAACCTACAGACCTAGTTTGGGTGTACATGTACAGTTAACCAAGTGAGGGCATGGTAACCTTTAACCTGCAGACCTTGTTTGGCTATACATGTACAGTTAACCAAGTCAGGGCTTGGTAACCTTTAACCTGCAGACCTTGTTTGGCTATACATGTACAGTTAACCAAGTCAGGGCTTGGTAACCTTTAACCTGCAGACCTTGTTTGGCTATACATGTACAGTTAACCAAGTGAGGGCTTGGTAACCTTTAACCTGCAGACCTAGTTTGGCTATACATGTACAGTTAACCAAGTGTGATACCCATTCTGTCACTCATATGTACGTTTGTTTTCTATTTTTACACGAAGCATGATCATTAAATAATCCCAGAAGGAATAATAATAATACATTTTCTGTAACCAAATTAAATGTTGAACATCTCCCTGGCACAAATCTCGTTGTCTGTGTCGACTGGTGTGAGCGTCATCAAATCTAGTTCAGCAAGTCATTTCACAAAAATGAAAACCAAAAAGCTGCACAATTGTATGCACCAATGGTAAAAACGAAATCACTTGCTTCCACTGGGCTATTTTCTCTACCCTGTATAATTTTCATATTTCACCTATTTACTCTGCTTAATTGGGCTTTGACAGGGGCTGCTTGTCTGGGCCGTGTATAGGATTGGTTTGTGTCACTGCGCGGGGGCCATTAGGAGCCAGGCTGACAGCTGACGGATCGAGGGCCCTGTCAGGCCTCGTGTCAGGTTGGAGGCTGCCTCTGGAGTCCTGAGTGTGTGCCTGGCAGAGAGCCGACTCCTCCACCTATTCTAAAAACGTGTGTGTGTGTGTGTGTGTGTGTGTGTGTGTGTGTGTGTGTGTGTGTGTGTGTGTGTGTGTGTGTGTGTGTGTGTGTGTGTGTGTGTGTGTGTGTGTGTGTGTGTGTGTGTGTGTGTGTGTTGCGTGTGTTGCATCCAGTTCCACTTAAATAATTAAAATGAGTTGAATGAAAGTAAATAAGATGTAAACATGGCTAGAGGACAAACAAAGCTCCTCGTGTGTGTGTGTGTGTGTGTGTGTGTGTGTGTGTGTGTGTGTTGAGGGAGACAGCAGGAGCTGTGGCCGACTTGAGTACGTTGACAAACAAGACATCATCGAGCACGCTTGGGTTAGGAAGAGCGGCCAGAATGCCAGTGCACAGGGTGTATGGGGTCATTACTAACACACTGCCAACAGTGCAGGACCGGGACTGTTACAAACCCAGCATTATATGGGATTAGCATTTTACTCACTGTCATTAATTAGGCTTAGTGAGGGTTATTTAAATGATTTGAAGAAAAAAGCAATTGCTGGCGGTAAAGTATTTCACTGTACAGGTTCATATCCCCAACAGTGGGGTTTGAAAGCCACATTATTCTTATCTTGTGTCACCTTCAGCAGTTCTATTTAATAATGGTGCGAGGTGGGCTGCCTCCGTCCTGCCGGCGTGGTGAAGAAAGGTGGATTGATTAATCAGCCCAGTCTCTCTGGTCTCTCCTCTAACGAGACAGTAATGGCTGACGGTTGGCTCGCGATGCAAACACAAACCCGAAGGAGCGGCGTGATGACATCTGAAATGTGGCCAGAGCATTTACCCCGAAGGCATGATCAATCCACCGCACACGCATCCCCACGGAAGGGAAACCCCCCCCCTCCCCCCCAAAAAAAACAACAGGCAAACCCCCCAGACGAACGGCGCATGTACGGCGAGCGTTGGCTAAATAAATTGCTCTGGGAATAATGATGGCAAACCGAGGTGGGTGGAAGAGGAGAAAGGATTCATCAAAAAAGACGGACAAGCGGGAACAATGGCGAGATGATTCAGAGTGCGCAGGGCGTTTGCACCGAGCCTGAGCACACCACAACGTCTGCTAATTACTGGTGGAACTGGCTACAGTCTGTACTTAGAAGGTCTCTCTCTGCCGCCTGGATGACCCGTGATTGCACACAGGCGGGACGGACGGGAGCCACGGTCGACGGGCTCCATGGAAGGGAACTAATGACAGATTCCCAGCCGTGTCATTTCACACACATCAAGTCCTGAGACCCTTTGGGCCTCCAGGCCAGGGGCCAAAGGTGAGCTTGGGGATCATTATGTGGCGCTCTTGGTGTCGCTGTTTTATTCAAGGTGGAACGTGAGGTGGAGCGGGGTAGTGGCTGGGGTGTTCAGCTCTGAGACGACTAAATGTCCGGGGATAAATCCACAATGTCCGCATTCTACCTGGCGCCCTTGAGCAGGGTGCCCTGACCCCGTTGCTGCATGTTGCTTTGGGTACGGTGACCAAATGGTGTACAGAGGGAACAAACCCATTAATGGGGAATAGGTTGACCAGTGATTCCTTACAGCGCTGAAAATGAGCAGCACTCAAAAGAATAAAGATGTTGCGTGGTTGCCAGAGCGGTTATGTTTTTTAGCAAAGCCTCGTCACACACGCTGGCCCCTCTAGGAACACGTCTTGATCCTCAGATCAAAGCAAACACACACCAAAGATCACACATTAAGGCAAAGCGCGCTCGGCGGGAGCCGGATGCTGGTGTGAGTCTGTGAGACCTTCCCCCCCCCCCCACCTCATCATCCCCAGCCCCCGCACCATACCTCCAACCTGGGGGTGTGCCTGTACCCAGGGACCTCATTTGCAGCCATTCTGAGCGGTCCGTGGTCACCGAGGAGGGGCCCAAGCAAGGGGCCAATGGAGGCCAATCAGGGGGGAGGAAGGGGGAGGAAGGGGGAGTAAGGGGGACGACCGGTGACCCAAACACGCTCGTGTGTTCTTGCCACCGGTCGGAGGTCCTTGAGTGAGCGCACAGACTGAGGAAGTGTTGCTGATGTTTTTTTCTTCTTTTTAGATTTGATTCTCAACTACAGTAAAGGTTGTTAGCTTTTTAAGGGGGATAAAAAGGACATCAACTTCCCACTTCCAGCTGGCCCGGCAGTAGTGGGTTTGATTGATGACCTGTACAGAGCTGATCCAGGCAGGTCAAGTTGGTGTTTTTCCTTTTTTGCTGTACGCCTACTGGTTTAGAGTGCTTTTCACAAGAATCAGTCAACGTTAACATTTTGCAGGATTGGGTTGAAGCAAATTCCTATCGAACATGTGCTGTTCACAGATCACTAAAATGGATTCTCGGGGGGTTTGAATATGTGTGCAAAGTTATGACAAACGTCTTGTGCCATATTTACTGCGCTAGCGTTGCATAGCGTGGGGCCTTACTCCTGTAGCTCTACCCCTGGAGTGGTTCACATCTTGCATGTTTAATCACGTAACATCCAGTGGTCCTATACGCCTAATAGGATAATCAGGCATGATTTAAGACATTCAATATTCTTTTTCTATATTATTATTTATGCACAATAACAATGGTTAGTCTAAAGGGATTTGGATACGTACATAAATGAGCCTGAATACAGATTAGAGCTTTATGAACTACTCTCTGACCAAGAAGCATTCATGATCCATTTCAATCCGATTTTCTTTTTTTTATTTCCGATTCTACGTGATTCAATGTTACGGGGACACAATTGATCAGCAAACAACGTTTTCGGCCCCTAACCAGTGGATAGTGTTTAAAAAAAGAAAAGGAAAATAACCATATAAATGGCGTCCACAGAGTACATGCGAAACACAGTATAGTTTTTCCCGCCTCAAACACCAGAATGCGCCGCTGACAATTATTTGCTAATTGTTTTTCGTCGCCTGATGTCGAGGCCTTGTTCAGACGCTGTCTTGAGCGACCGGCCACCAGATGGATGGCAGCGTGCTTTAACCTCTGGCTTAAAGCAGACCCACGCCACAGTCTCACGCCTCACGCCATGGGCCCCCCAGGCCCCCGGGCCATGTCTTCTTCAGCTCAATTGGCAGAAGCACGCAAGCGCTAACTTGTCTCGCCTTCACCAAGCGATCAGCCCATACTGAAGTGTGTGTGTGTGTGTGTGTGTGTGTGTGTGTGTGTGTGTGTGTGTGTGTGTGTGTGTGTGTGTGTGTGTGTGTGTGTGTGTGTGTGTGTGTGTGTGTGTGTGTGTGTGTGTGTGTGTGTGTGTGTGTGTGTGTGTGTGTGTGTGTGTGTGTGCGCTTCAATCAATAGCATCGTTGGGCTGTATTTTAAAGCCATCTAAAAGGTTTGCTGCGAGCGCATGCGGCGGCGTCTTCATCTCCTCCGCTAATGTCGAAAGCAACGTGGGGAAGCAGACGCCATCCTGAAGGTGCAACCGTGGTTTGATGGTTGTGATTTAATCGTCGGCAGAGCGCTGCCCTGGAGCCTGTTGTGGGCGACGAGTGGGCGGTTTTGTGCCGTGTTCTACGTTCCTTGAGTACAGGTAGGCGCTGAGGCAAACCCAATTGGATAGGGGCCCGGCGAAAGGGTAAATGTGATTCACATCAATCCAAATTCACTTCCTCCACCTCCCCCACCCGGACTGAACATTGGTCCCTCATCGCGAGCGTAGCCAAGTTTATTTTTTTTATCTTCATTTTTTTTACCAGAGACCTTTTTTGTTTAGAATGGATTGATTCTTTTCCATTCCCGTTTGTGGGCGCGTTTGTTTGACATTCAGAGTCCTCATTTCCTCTGCCCACTACCGTCAAATAATCTGTCCAAGTCCTTGTTTACAATCCAGACACTTCTGATGCTGTGGTCATCTGGTGTGTGTGTGTGTGTGTGTGTGTGTGTGCTTTTTTTAAACATGTTTTTTGGCTTCTGGTAATTGAAATTCAGTTGGTAGAAGACCCCCACTTGTGTTCCCCATTGCGACAATGCGAATCAAACACGGGTTCTCCCTAATATGATTTCAACATCCTTGCCTCCCAGCAGGGCTAAACGAGACGGAGACGTATCCATAAACCTGACAGCACAATCTGTCACGGACATGGGGAGATGCCCATGTTGAATGCAATCCGTCAAAATAAACGTTGGTTTCAATTATCTA
The DNA here is from genome assembly GCA_026745465.1 of Lota lota. Lineage (NCBI taxonomy): Eukaryota > Metazoa > Chordata > Actinopteri > Gadiformes > Lotidae > Lota > Lota lota. The sequence goes on along the minus strand of JACYXH010000129.1, from coordinate 1,054,876 downwards.
ACATCAGAATTGCGATTTGTCTTATTGTCGAATTGAAATGCGTCGGATGGCGAGTTGATTGGAATATATTGGATAGGGGGGTGGGGAAGTGTGTGACAGATCAGCCGGGAGTTAAAGACGAGATAAAGTAGGTGGAGATCTGCAAAGGCGGTCTACGGTTGATTTTTTTAAATAGCCTTTTAATATCAATCTGTGCATACAGATGTGACTATGAACACAGTCCTTAGCCACAATTCCCTGATCCAAGTTCTTAAAGGTATGTTAGGGTTGTACACCAACCAGGCTTTTGATCTCAGAGAGGAGATACTCCAGCCTCCTGCCTCACGCCATCCCAAGAGGGGGGGGGGGGGGGGGGGGGGGGGGGGGTGGTTCAAACGATCTCACATCTGGAGAGATCTCCACAATCGTCAACCGTCAAGTTGCCCCGCAAACCGGCGTCGGTCGCATGCATTCCCCCGCTTTGCGTGTTTGTGATCAACAGTCGTCGCCGGGGACGTTCCTAATGACAATAGATGGGGTGCAAATGTGAGTGAAGCAGACGGCGAATGCCAACCAAGATGTTGCTGCCGCGCTCTGGCGTAGGGTGACGGGCCGGATGAGAGAGATCGGTGGTTTGGATTGGACGAGTTGGGAGTGAATCTCTCTGCCTTTTTATCGTTTTTCATATCAAAAAGAGTTTAATGATCTGATTCCAAAAAGGTGTGTGTGTGTGTGTGTGTGTGTGTGTGTGTGTGTGTGTGTGTGTGTGTGTGTGTGTGTGTGTGTGTGTGTGTGTGTGTGTGTGTGTGTGTGTGTGTGTGTGTGTGTGTGTGTGTGTGTGTGTGTGTGTGTGTGTGTGTGTGTGTGTGTGTGTGTGTGTGTGTGTGATGATAGATGAACAGAGAGGGAGAGAGATGGACTGGGGGGGTGAAGGCGGGAATCTGTTTTGAGAGAGGGAGAGCAGCGGCCCAGTTCTCCGAACCCCCAGAATTCAGGCCCCTGACCTCGGGTCATTGTTAAAGTGGCAATTTACCTCCAGTGTGCCGTTTTCTCTCTACTCTCCAGTCCTTTTGAAATGATCTGCCATTTTGGACTCTAAATTGCTTCATCGAAATGTCGTAAAACGCGAGTCACAGTTCAATGGCAGCATGGATGCAATATGGTGACTTTCAAAGAGTAGTGGGGGAGAAAAACAAAAATAATTCATGAGATTATTTTTACATTCGCATGCAGCTGAGCTGATATGTCAGGGCTGGCAGTTATTAGAACATACTGCGTGTCTATAAATAATAGACACGCTGGAATATGCCAACATCATTCAACATTTGTACCTCGCCACAATTAGTTAAAGTGGTTCCCACCACTTTTGGCCTGTGACCCCGTTATTAGGTCTGGAAATGTTTGCGACCCCAACTTCTTAAATTTTTTCATGCATCTGACTCCACACACATCGTTTGAACCCTGTCAACATCTCCCAATCATATCAAAACCCCAGTGAATGTATGAGCAGGCCATTGTCATCAGCAGTAGTTAATTTGTGTCTATGAATCATTGCAAAGTATGATTACAAATATCATTATTAATTTGTACAGACATACATTATGATAAAAGTTACTTTTTTAATCACTCTATCGGCAGCAATGAGACATGTCATAATGAGAACAGGAAGCATTGGCGCTGATGTAGAACCATCATCTCCAATTAAAGGTCAGTGTAATTGGTAAGGTGCTCGACTCCCAGCTGGAAAGGTAGTGAGTTCAATACCCAACCAACATCAGGGTCTTACCTCAAAGCATCCTTCAGCGTGATGTCTAACACGCATGCTGCTTGTCTGACCTCACTGGAAGTAGCTATGGAGGAAGCTGCAAATTTAATTTCGTTGTAAATCAAAAATCAAAATTGATGCTGAATACTGCGTTAAGGTTTGGTAAACACGTACACTCATAATGTGTTTTGAATGTTTGTTGATGTTGCTGAACGGTTTGTAATTGAAAGAGGATAGAGGAGATTAGGTTTTTGGTTCAGTTCTCTGTCAGCAAGATTACCTTTTTAATTTTTTTCTCCGATAGAGATTGTTCCAATTTGTGTTATATTTGTTTGATCACTCTCTTCTCTCAGACACAGGATATTGAGTGGCAGGCAGATCCCACTTTCAAGTATACTAACCTGTGTGTTCGCACAGATTTCAAGTTTGGTATTGGATGGAAGTAAATAGTTTTGTTGGCCTGTTTACTTTTACAGCAAATAACAGTTCAATACAGTTTATGGAAATTTAGAACCGCATCAACCATCTTTCATCACATTTCTTTGACATGAATAAATATCCAAGCACCGGTTCATCTCCGTGTTGGCCTATTGAATAAAAAATGCTTCTTCAAAGACCAACATTGTATGTATTTTTTAAAATAAGAGATGCAATCCATTTTTCTAAATAATTCTTCGCACGGAGCTCGGGCCATCTCCGACCCGCTGACCCTGACAAGAACTTCTCTGAATAACTGCATCCTTCCACCCCTGGCACTGTTCTCCTCATATCCCTGCCATTATGTACCACCGCCGGCCCACCTACACCCTCCAACCACACATGACCTCCAACCTGATGATGCAGATGACACGGGCTTGACCTGGCTTACCTCGGACCCCACTGTTAAGGCGTCAGGGGTTAGCTGTGACTAATGTGCATCAGGAACCAGCCGCTGGTATTCTACGTAAACGGAGCATTTAAAAATAATAATAATTCTGACAGGTACCAAGAAGGCGCAGGGTCTCCTAGCGATTGGGGTCAGGTGTTGGGCGGGCGGGGCTGGGGGGGGGGGGCAGAAGATGGGTGGTCACAAAGGGATGGGACGGTATCTCTAGAGACAATGGATGCTCCGTCCTGTGTTTAGTAAAGCTGGCTAACCTGGTCTCTCTGCTCTCCATCTCACGTCGCTCGCTTGACCTTCGGCGCATGATTTGAAACGTTGTCATTTGTTTCAGCATTGGTCCTTCATTTTGTGTTTTTTATTCGTCTTTTTATGTCTTTTTTTCCGTTTAATTAATATGTTCATCGCCGCTATAACCTTGCTCTTACGTTCATTGATCACATAGAGCTGTGAAACCTTTTGATTCATTTGACAGTTTGAACTCAGTTGAACTTTGAATTTAAAAGAAGAGGAAGACTTCAGTTCCCTCTGGTTTTGCTCGAGTCCTTTCCATGGCCTTGACATCGCCGGCTCATCAGAGGACATGGGTACAGGATAACACGAGTTGTTGAACCAGTGTCAACAGCCAATGACGATCCAGACATATGTAGTACTCCAAAAAGACAAACCTGTCACTTAAGCTTTAAAACGTCCTTGCTAATGAAGGGAGTATTTTTTTTCTAGGGTTAGGGAGGCGTTGTAAATATATGGTCTGTTAAGCCCACAGACTGTAACTGTGATTACAGGCTATAAAAATAAAATTGAATTGAAAACCATTGTTGGGGCCAGACATCACATTTTTGTGTGCATCTTTTTCTGTGGCTGGAGACCTATTACTGTCCAGTTTAATCCATGGCATTAACAATGTCAGAGTTAAGGGTTTCATTTCAAAGTGCCACCAATGCTAAGAAAGTTTGCACTCCTGATATTGTTAGATGTTTTAATACAACAGCGTTCACCATATGGCAGTTTTATTTCATTCCCAGCCATGATAATAATTCGACTTGTCTGAGCTACTTTACTTTTACTCTTTTCCAGCTTGTGATGAGAGACAGATGCCACTTAGCACTGACTCTGAGCTTGAACAGCCCATAATATCACGATTGACGTATTTGAGTAGATGTTGTCAGGTGCGCCATGCAGGTGAGCTAACCAGAACTGATGGACAAAGCTTTTGCCTATTAAACCTGTCTGATATTACCATCAAGCAATCAGAGTCCTCAGTAGCCTATGCTGGGAGTTTTTATAAAGCCTATATTAATATAAAACATCTGTTAACAATTTCAGATTTTTCCTATTACTATTGTCACCAGTGTACATCAAATGGAGCGACAATCATCCGAGAATGAAACGTTTAATATTCATGTTATCTTTCAAAAGTCAACTCAATGAATTGAATTGTTGGCAAACGTCCGTTTTCACAGGTATTGTATGCTAGTTATGATCCGATATTGGGACCTTGCAGCCAGCCTCGTTTGATGGAAAACGTCAGCAATGCACTGAACTGTGGTGCCTTGTGTAGGTTCACTTTTTCCGGTTATTGTATGCTAGTTTTAGTTATGAGCTTTAGGTCTCCATAACGCTATGGGAAGATATATTGTACTGCTATGGAATTCTGAGTACCTCCTAAATCTGGGCCCCAAACGTAACAACCCCCACTTAACCTGACCATTAGTAATGTTGATGTTGGGACATAAGGGGTGTTTATTCATGAAGATGTATGCATCGTTGTTTGTGGAAGTCCTGTTATGCTAATCAAAGTAACTCCAGCCAACTTTTTATAATATTAATAGTGGCAGCATTAAACACTTATATTTATAAAGTAGCGCTTTTCAACGGAGGACAAAGATGCTCACACAAATACATATAGGCTATATATAACCTGGTAATTGCTTCGACTACAGCATAAGAAATGAATACTGCCAGCGCTGCTAGCCATTACCATAACTGAAGTAAAAGACCTGCAACGGTTGCTTTTACTAAGTCTGCTCCAGATACCAAGGACAGCTGCTCGTACTTCTAAGGACAGTAGCCTACATGCCACCAAGACATGTTTCACATAAAAAGAGTTGAGCTGAAAGACTTCCCATGGTGTTGCAGTTGCGAAAGTCTTACGCGACTGCAACCCCAACATTAATTCCAGCTCAGCAGAATGTGAACTTTGTTAGAGTTGAGAGGTCTGGCTGAGTCCCAGCACGGACTAGAGGACATGAATCTCCACGCACACACCCAGTCTATACTCTTGAGGATAAGTGACTTAGGTTTGAATGTAGGTCAGAGTGTCCGCCTGCATTTGCCTGCCCCCTTTCTCCGGGGCATCACCCACCCCTCCCGGACCTTCAGACCAGGGGCGGGGAACACAACTTATTTCCACTCATGAAAAAGGAGAGAGCAGGATGTCGCTGCTGCTGCTGCAGGAAGAGGAAAGAGGCCGTCGACAGTTACCCAGTGCTTCCATCCCCCCGCGGGGTTAATCAGTACTCTGGTGGGTGAGAGGGAGGAGGATGCAGTGATGGATGGAGAACAACAAGATGGAGGGAAAATGATACAGGGAGAGGAATAGAGAGGACGAAGAGAGCTTTAGAATGAGGGATAGAGAGAGTGAGTGTATTTCAAAAGAGAAAGCTAAGGAGAGGGATGTTGAAGAGGCACAGGAGTTTGTTGGATACAAAGTATTTTATTTAGTATTTAAAGTATGTCCCTCATTACTGCAGATGTGTTGATGATGGTGAGGAAGAGAGAGAGAGACACATACGCACCAGGCGACGTAGCACATCTCCTCAGACTCTCCTCTTCTTCTCCTTCTCAGTTTGCTGTTAGAACTCTGGAAATGTACCACTGGTGGCTGCCAGTAAGATAACCTGGTGATGGGGTTGACCTATTTGTCCAAATGAGTTTACATTTACTTTGGAATGGCTAGACAACGGCAGACGTGGAATTTGTCTATGACAGAATGAAAGCATGCACAGCAGCACATCATCCATAAAGGTTTATTGAGTGTGTTTAGTTATGGTCGTGTTGTGTCTCTTTGTTTATCTGCATAGTGTGTCTGTCCACGTACATCCATTTCATCGCCTGCATTTACATGAGGAGGCTAACCCCCCCCCCCTCCCCCTTCTTGGCCCTGCGCCCCACGCACCGATCCGACCCACGCTTGGTACTCCAACCCCCAGCATGCCGCTGGCGAATTGTGTCAGGGTTAATGGTGGGGCTGAACCAGCAGAACTGCAGGAACCATCGCTGCCTCCACAATTATCACTTCTGCTGCCGACGGGAGAGGCAAACAGCTCAGCTGGCTGCCGCCAACACTTATTTCAGGATGGATTCACTTCCTCCCTGGCCCCCCCAGCTGCTTGCCATCCTAGCCTCCAGGCGCTCCAGTTAGCATGTCGGCTAGCCAGATGTCACTGGTTTATGTCACCGACAGCAGTGTGCGCTGTGTTGCTGCATATTTGTTTTTTTTCAATGAACATTGAGCATTACCATTATCGTCAGGCAAGAGATGCAGATGGAAGATTGTATCAGAGGGGTTTTTTTATGAGCTGAAAGTCCCACAGCCGACAGTTATAATGTATCCCGTTGTCTTTATTTTTGTTTTTTGGTAAAGATTTTTTATATTTAACATTTGGGGAGCAGTGCAAGTAATAATCGCAGAGGAACGCTCAAAGCACTAAACCCTAGCTGTATATAACTACATTTAAAATATGTGCTAGTAGTGATGGACACACATATATACAAACCCATGTGCAGATACAAACAGTGTTTGTACAAATGCGCAGGACTGTAGCCAACATACAGAAGAGAGCAGACCACAGGAATAGCTATGATGCTCTTTCAGCCGATAGACTTCACTGCTCGTGATGAATTGCATGTGGAAGCAAATCTGCAGGGCCCATTGAACTTTACTATTGCTTTTATTTCTCTGTCATGTTCCCACGGAGAGGAAATGGGATCCCTTATAATTCTCCTTTTATCCCTGGTCCTCTGCTCACTTGAACAGTCGCGTTCGTCACCAAGGATACCTATCGAACCACTATTACTCCTTTTTTAATTTCTTTATTTCCTTTGCATGTTTGCTTTACGTTGTTATGGATTTCTATTCGCTTTTCTTCCCCCTCCTTTCCTCCCGGGTTATCACAGACATGGCAGTTGGTCTTTTTTTTAAGGCTGTGTTGGAAGACCATTATATCATATCAGAGAGCGAGAGACCCCTGTGATGTCGCTAACATTCGATGTGGCAGTTTGCCAGCTGCATCAGAGTTCTGTGTCAACTCCGAGGAGGATGAAGAAGTATGACGTCATCCTCTTGAGGGTTAAAATGACAGAGTCCCGTTTGGTCTGAAGGCTGAATTGCACTTCAGAGTGGGTGGAAATGAAGCTGAAAACATGGCAGTACAGGCAAAAGTCCTCTGTGGGCTACGCAGGGACCCACCACACACCTCCTGCGGCTATTCGACACAGAAGTATAAATCAACCTTAAATATAGACCTGCCTCAACAAATGCATCAGGTCCGGGACAAAGTAGGTGTAAAAGGCGTGCCTAAGGTGTTTCCAAAAATGATTGGCGGTATAGGGAGATAAATTGCCTTTTGTCAACATTTATAATAATCATGATCGTCCTAGTAAACATTATTTGTACATTCTGTATTTTAAGTGATATTTACATGCTCGCTTGTGAAAGGGTTGGTCGGCGGGGGGGGGGGGGGGGGGGGGTTGTTGTGTGGTACACCAGTTGTGCAGCCACCATCTCATTCCATCATCTGTTCTATTGTAGAGCACAGTATGTCCCACCGCTGTTGCCAAGCCTCAATCTTCAATCTCAGCTGTGTTCGGCTTTTAATGGGTTGTCATAGACGCGCCACTTGCTCTTTCTGTTCCCATCGCAGCATGACGCTTCTGCTGCCATCAGCCCAGCGCAGGGCAGGAGCCCGAGGGCCACACAACCTCCCCTCCCTTCTCTCATCCCTGGCTCATAACCTTTCACACGAACAAGCCCAAATCCCATGTCTATATAAACAAACACCACCTGCTGGTCAATGCCACCACCACCCCAAGGATCGATGAAGGTGAAAGTAAAAGGGTCTCTCATAACAGACTCCCTGGGGATGTGAAACATTGCAATTAGCGCATGAACGGCGGCGATGCCCCCTGCTGTGAGCTGCCAATCAACCCCCCCCCCCCCATTCCCCCCTGCCCGATGGCTGTGGTGGTAATCCTTCCCCCAGGCAGATGACATGCTTTCTAATGGTTGGAGTGCAGCGGCAGCTAGCACTGCTAGCTTTTGGTTAGCGCCCTAGTGAAGGCACCGCAGGACGTCTAATTAAACACCTCTGTCTTGGCTGAGTGGCTGACCCTTCACTTTCCCCAGAGAAACTCTCCGATGGGGAGCAATTGGTGTGATTGGTTTCCTTCTCGCCGTCCCTCCTGTCCCCCTTAGTGGCCTGATCCGGATGGCGCAAGGTGTGTGAGATGTTTGTATGATGCCACGGCAAGAGGCTGGAACGCTGAAAGGGTCAATACACCATCAAGCCACGGACACAATTACTAGACCAAGACCGACTAGGACTTTTAACGTGATGGAGGAAATTCACCAACGCCGTCCACGTTGCGCTAGCGGTACACGTTAGCTTTGCTTGCGTTGCTGTTCAGCGAACTAAGCCAGATATTTCTGTGGCGGCTCCCTGGTGTGTTGTCGCTGTGTATCGCCGCGACCTGTGAATCAGCCTGTTTGCCTCGTGCAAAAGCGGAGCAGAGAGCCTGGGTCACCTCCAGGACAGCAGAAGTTGCTGTTTATTTTTGGACGGGGGTATTGTCGTTCCCCCCCCCCCCCCCCCCCCCCCTTGCATCACCTCATCTGGGGGGGTTATGCGTCCTGGCGTGTCTTAACAGGTGAGCACAGCCATACATTACATCGGCATGGCCCCGGCTTGGGACCCCTGGGGGACATGCTACATGTTGTACAACACCAGCTGTGAGGGAAGAGAGCGGGAGGGAACGAGCAGGAGGGAGGGAGGGAGGGAGGGAGGGAGGGAGGGAGGGAGGGGCTGGAAGAACGAAGCGCGGCGGTCTGCCTGAGAAATCTCCTGAACAAGGGCAAACAAAACAGCAACACGGCTTTTTTTTTCCTTTCTTCCTTTTCGTCGAATAATAGATACCCGGTGTACATGCACAACGCTGAGTAAGCGACTTAACATGTGACAAAAACATCGAGGTTTTTATTGTTGGGTGGGGGGGGGGGGGGGGGGGGGGTGGGTGGGGGTGGTTGGGGGGGGAGAGGTAATAACAACAGGAATGAACGTACTTATGATGCTAATGAGGATGGAAACTTTGATATCTGGGTTACAGGATGCATCACGGTCCAGAGGATTCTCTACACCAAAGTGCTGAAGTCAGCACTGGCCTGATTTCTAACAATAACACCCTCAAGGATGTAATACCAGCTGGCGCAACGACAGGCAGCCCGGGTATGATAGTGTTCCGGAAAGTCATCGGGCCCCGGACAAGCACCTGTATTCAATTTCTCATCTTGACTTGGGCGGCATAGAGAGAGTGCGCTAAGCCTTGGTCTCCAACCCCGCGCTGATCCTTGGCGGAAACCGCTCCCGAGCGGATTATTTGGGAGAAGCTAGAGTCACGTCTGTCCGCGGGGTCGCTGGCCTTCTCGCCGATGCGCAAAAGGTAACCGTTCAGAGGGCCTGAAATAATCCGTCATCGTAGGGACCCCTTTGGGGGGGGACTTTCATTTGAACCCAGCCACCACCCTGATGGGTCCCGGTCCCTGGTCCTCCTTTCGCCGCGGCGCCTGGGTGACGTGGTTGGGTTCATTTACTTGATTTTTCTTTTTGCGCCCCGACATGAAGCCGACACGGCGGTGTATTCAAGCAACAGGAAGGCCGTAATGGCGTGCGAAGGGAGATCGGTTCCCTCTCCCTTGTCTCCAGGGGACGGCCATTGCCTGAGGTCCACGGTAAAGGAAGAGGAACATAATGAAAGTGCTGGATTGTTTCAAAGCGCACCAGAAAATGTGTTTCTCCTGACAAATAGAGTTGTTTTTCGGTGCAAGAGGCAAGGGGGGGGGGGGGGGGGGGGAAGAGAGAAGAGAGAGAAGAGAGAGAGAGAGAGAGAGAGAGAGAGAGAGAGAGAGAGAGAGAGAGAGAGAGAGACGAGAGAGAGAGAGAGAGAGAGAGAGAGAAGAGAGAGAGAGAGAGAGAGAGGAGAGAGAGAGAGACGAGAGAGAGAGAAGAGAGAGAGAGAGAGAGAGAGAGACTAATACCAATCCAGCCCTGGCGGGTGCAGTTCCGGCAGTCTTTCCAATAACTTCTCAAAATGCAAAATAACTTAACCTTGTTCTCTCTTTCCAGTTCCTTGGATTTTCTTGGAGCTATTTTTCTACTTTCAGTCAGGATCTCTGTGGTAGCGTAGTCTATGGCGAAACTAAAGTATTTAGGCCATTTTCAGCATTATCATTTCAATCAAACCATTTCCAATCACTGCAGTAATTAACTAAGGAGAACCACAATGAGACATTTCCATTTTACCACTACAATGCAACAGGCTTACAATCCAATCGAAACAAATAGTAAAGGGAATAAATACAAAGCTTTGTTTGTTCGTTACAAACACACAGTCTGTATTTCTATAATGTGCCCATAACCTGATTCATGTCGCACCAAATCGAATTGAGCACACCGTCCGCTGTTGGTCTTATCCCATTAGTAAAAACACCAGCACATTTACTCAGTCTGATGCCTGACAAACATCGGATGGAAAGGGCGAAAACATGCAGCCATTTTGATGGATGTTGAAACATTTTTTTCCCCATTACTTTAGCGGCACAGTTCACAGGGCACATTTGGAACAGTGTACGATTTCCTCCGTGTGATTTGGTTTGGCGCTAATATCGCGGCACATATTTTCATCTCAGGGGCCGCCTTTGGCTGCGTGGGCACATCTGACCTGAAGCCCACGCCTGGCGGCTTTGCAAGACCACGTCCAAATCCTCAGAGGACATTTATAATCCTCAGACGTACCTGACACCAAGCAGAAACCCAAACATTTTCCAAAAATCAAATTCTGCTGGGTAACAAACATGGGCTAAAAAAAACAAGAACACATTGAAAGAGAACACTTTTGGAGATGGTAATATGAGGGAAATCTCCTTGAATCAGAGGCTGGGTGAGCATCGATGTCATCCGAGGGGGCTGGGGGGGTTGTTTTTACAGACCCTGGCATACACGTGATAACATCAAGGCCTATACAGCTACTGATGAAAGGCAGGGCACGATAATGGAGGACATCTTAAATATGGGCCAGAATATCTCCATAATCCCACAAGAACAGGCGAGATGGGGCTGTTCTTGTCTGTTGAATCCCGGAATGATGAGGATGTTGAAAAAGGAATAGCATTTTGATTGAGCACATTTAAATAATTATTCTGGTGTTTTCGTTGAGCATTCAAACTAGTTTGCCGTTTGGGGTTATGCGTTTTTGTAAGCTGCACTTTGCTGTGTCAAGCCATTGCTATACAACAACCTTTCAACTCTTTAACCCCACACACTCACCTCGCCTGAAACACTGGCCCCTGCGCGCCTTTAATGTCCCTTGCTTGACATCTGCTTTTATTTTATATTTGAATCTGTGCCTCATAAGCAGCTCCTACGCCCGGTGCATCAGGCCCAGGTTTCATCAAGGTCTGTTGGCCAAAGGGGAGCTGATGATGCTGATAACAACCTTCAAGTCAAACCGCTTGCTTGCTAACGTTTGTGCCCTTCTCATAGTGGTCACCGCTCCCCACCCCCACCTCCTGCTCCACCACCTCTCCAGAGAGGTTCTTAGAAGAGCATAAATGCATCACAAGCAGCAGGCAGGGCTTTGTTTTTTTTTGTGTGTGTGTGTGTGTGTGTGTGTGTGTGTGTGTGAGGTCAGGATCAGCAAGTTTTGTGTTCTTGCTTACACCAGATGAACAGACTTATCACTGGCTTTGGCAGTCCGCTCGCCCGAGCTGCTGTGGTGCCCGCGCCGTGTACCTGTGACGCAACCCCTTTAGTTTCACACACTCTGCTCATATTTCTCTATGTACTTCGTTTTTACCGCATATGAACACGCTGAGAGAAGGTTTTCGGGTTGTATAGCTGTCACTCATTGTCGATTGCGTTCCCTCTAGAAGCTGTCAAAGGCATCATTCAGGCCAAATATATGTATATATATATATATATATATATATATATATATAAAGAAACAACCATTTTCTGCGTAAAACGTGCCATAAGCTTTTGAGGCGAAAAATGCCAGTAGCATACATTAGCATACAGTCATCTTGGCTTGACTGCTGTACATCTGCAAGGAGATGCTTGAGCAGGCACGGCTACGAAATGGAATATACTTTTAAATTACTGGCAGTTGAGTTGTTTTGTGAAGATTGAGTTGATGATGTCTGAGGTGTTAAAATGTCCTCTTAAAATAACATATATTATGAGTCACTCCACCTGACGAATAAACAGTGCCACTGTGTCAGCATACACTGGTAGCATTACCATTTACACTGTTAGCTAAAAGCGCAGTACAATCCAGCATATTTTTTTTGTGTACATTTTGTTCCGACTGAGGCCAGCCATACTATTGAGGTCAACAATACAGCATTGGGCTTCATAACTAGTATCCCGGGAATTAGCACGCGACCTTTAAAAAGTATGCTAAATAGGCAAAGCTGTCTAGTTCAGAAAGCCTTGAGGTAAGCATGGCGTGATGCACTGTGCTGTCTTCAGGGAGGCCTGCGATGAATGGGGCGCCTGTATTTAGCAGGTGTAGTTTATTACCAGTCATCAAACTCCACCCCACCACTCCCCACCCCCTCAGCACAGATCTGCTGAGGATGCTGTTACGCTCGAAAACCCAAATAAGCTCGATGAACACAAAGATAATAGTGTGTGTGTGTGTGTGTGTGTGTGTGTGTGTGTGTGTGTGTGTGTGTGTGTGTGTGTGTGTGTGTGTGTGTGTGTGTGTGTGTGTGTGTGTGTGTGTGTGTGTGTGTGTGTGTGTGTGTGTGTGTGTGTGTGTGTGTGTGTGTGTGTGTGTGTGTGTGTGTGTGTGTGTGTGTGTGTGTGTGTGTGCGTGCGTGCGTGCGGTACGTGGCCTCTTTATAGCGGGGTAACATTTTTCAGTGTTAGGAGTGTCACCTCCCAGTGACCCCAGCAAGGTGATCCTGGTCCCAGTGGATGAGAGAGATGGAGGAGGTTGGGGTCTCCCAGGTCTCGGTAGACAGTCTCTTGGTTCTGTGGTTACCATGTTGGGGGGGGAGGTTGGATAAGGGAGACAGAAGAGGTTGGGGTCTCTCAATGGTTGGTAGAAACACTCTGGGTTCTCTAGTTGCCATGTGGGAGGGTGGATGAAATACTCATCCTGCTCTGTTTCTAAGCTGGATCGGTACTTTTTTGTGTTTCCCAGAGCAACTCTGCGATTGGCTTGACGAAACAGCGCTGGGATTGGCCAGTGGCCCAACTCTAACGATGCCTTAGCATTGATCCCTTGCAGCGACGAGGTGCTTGAGTTTAGGTAGCGGTTTGGTTAAGGGTCCGGTTCAGCATGTCGGGGGCGTTATTGACCAGGACAGCCATTGTTAGCCGTAAGGAAGGTGGATCTTTTTTAATGGCTTCCTGGCGCCGATTTCTTTAGACAGACAGACAGTGACTAACAGGTAGCCCAGTGTCACTACAACCGGGGGGGGGGGGCGGGGGGGGGGGGGGGGGGGGGGACATTTTGACAGTCAAAACTGCTGTCTAAGCACTTATATTTTGACAAGTGTCAAGGTTTCGAGATATTGTTTAAGAAAGAGGCCTGTCACTTAGACCCGACCTTGTCGTGCGCCTTCCCCTGCCACTCGAGGTTTCACTACAGGCCAGAATGAACACACACTTGTGTGTGCGATCACGCTGCTTCAAGCCCACAGTCATTTCCAATGGGAAACAAAGGGAAAGCCCTTTTTCATCTCTCAGATTAATGAATGGGCATGTGGTTGTTGAACTCTTACGCAGGATTATACCGTTTAGAAAGTGTGTGTTCTTGATCTTACGTTTCTAAATAAAAACATGTTGTGCCCTAACTACCGTGGTTGTTAGGGCTTCTACAAACCTTCGACTTGCTTTCCTGGTTTCTCTGCCTTTGGCATATAGTGGTTGTACTCCTGTGAAGGGGTCTACTGTCGTTTTCATACCCCAGATCGCCACTCCTGTAACATCTCTGAATGCCACATCATTGGGTTTGGACTTCACACAGTGAAAAATAAAACAACAATATCCAAATAACAGGTAAACATAGAAGGACCCTCTTCTAGAAGTTGACTCTTGACATTATTTATCTTCAAACTTGATCCAGAGGAAGGACAACATCTTCTAAAATCGTTAGACCTTCAACCAAAAGCTTTGAGTATTTATGTTCTGGAGGAGGTGTGTGTGTGTGTGTGTGTGTGTGTGTGTGTGTGTGTGTGTGTGTGTGTGTGTGTGTGTGTGTGTGTGTGTGTGTGTGTGTGTGTGTGTGTGTGTGTGCAATTTTTTTTTTGTGTGGCTCTCTCTCACATATACACAATCTCTGTCCAATATGCATGCACTTGATATTTTACACACACTGATTTCCCTTTAATCCACATGCAAACTCTAGCTCCACTCTCCCTCTTATCTTGCTCTCTCTCTCTCGCTCTCGCTCTCTCTCTCTCTTTTCTTTTTCTGAGTGGAAGTGAAACAGTTACTTCCCTAGGTCATAATATGTTTTAAATATCCATCTATCTCAGCTATTGTCCCGGGAGATCGATCCAAGGACGCTTTTGCGGGGGTTGGCTGCTGTTGGAGCCGCTGGCTGCCAGCCAATCTAATTCTACAAAGCAATAAGACTATTCTTTTCTCATCCCTCGATTACATCACGACCAATGAAAAGTATTGTATCTTTTTCTGCCCGTTGCCCTCTCTTTCTGCGCACTCCACACACACTCATGTTCATGCACGTACGTGTACACACACACACACACACACACACACACACACACACACACACACACACACACACACACACTAGTGTGTGCATCATGTATGTTGGGGGAGAGGAAGAAAATTATGTTTTTGCTCCGGGTCAGGGAGTCATATGTCTGTTATTTTCTGAAAGGAACATCAAAAAATATCCCATATTCTATTTGTCTGTCTGGCCACTTTTGTGTTTGTTGCTCTCTTTACTTTAGTTACTGTTCGTATTTGATCATAGGAAAAACCTGCCACTGCGCCCACTAGTAGTCATGTTCAAAAGAATTGCAAATTTTTTCTTTTAATGTAATGCTGTTTTTTTGAGGATGACATGAAAGCAAACAAACATTTGGTGATTTAACAAACAGAAAAAGCCCTTCTCCGGTATCCTCAATCACAAACTATTAGAAACTGCCACAAACCAGACTCTCTTCTTGTATCATCTTCCAATAATACTTCTAAAACAATGTACTTCAGGGTGAGCAGGATAACCAAGCAGGTGTTTAGCGTCAAGTTTAATCCACTCCAAATGGCTTGGTTATTATTTAATGTGTTTTTATTTAGTTAAATATATTTTTTATTCTTCTGTCCAGCATCCCCCACATAATGTTGCCTCCTGTGGTGACTGTGAAATTAGCAGGATTATTATTATTATCGTTATTGTTATTTATTCAAACAATATGAACACAGTCAGGAGTGCTATGTTAGCTATGCCCATGCTGCCAGGGAATTTAATCACAAACTGTTTGTTGTTTTAAGGCCAATCATCCTACTCCCATATGTGTTCTAACCCTTGCCAAGAGTGCTGGTGCGGGGAAGATGGTGAGGGGGGGGGGGGGGGGGGGGGGGGAGGTGGGAGGAGGAGGAGGAGGAGAACGAGAACTCTGCTTAGTGCAGGCATTCAGTTTATGGGCGTTGAAGTTGTCAGAGTGAATGTGACTAGGGGTTCCGCGTTTTATCCAATTGTTCTCGCATCAACTGCAGGCATGGCGATCTACTGCCTTTTCTGCAAAAACGTCTCATACTAATACTTCTAGTCAGGCAAGTTATTAGGACTATCAATAGTTTCAATATTTTTCCGTTTTTTTCCCCAGCTTTTTAATTTCTCTAAATGCCAGGAATAACCAGCTACCCATTTTTAAGGGCAATTAAAATGTCCCATTAACATGACTACAAGGCATTTCCGTGTTTTGTAAAATCTCCACACATCTGCTGCTAACATATGGCATGTCTCCACATAGGGTCTTCTTCAGTGCGTCTTTCGTCATTGTTTCCAATGACGAAAGGGCGTATTCGGCTGAATGCCGAGGCCTAGACAAAAAGTGCCGTGGATAAACAACATTTTAATAAAATAAGAGTTCGGGAAAGCCGAAGTATGAAAGATGAAGGCTTTTTATTATCAAAGCCTGGGTTGGTTTGCAAAGTAACTAACTAGCCTCTCGGCAGACTTCAGCCTATATGCTCCATTCTGTACATGCACCATCCACACGGCGCTATCTCATCCTGTACACTCTATCTCTCTCGGCTCGGAGGCCAGAGCTTTGTATGGTGTTGTATACATTTACCTCTTGGAAGACAACGTTCTGTTCTGGGCCTATAGTTTGAGACTCTTATGAGAATTAGTTCAATGAGTTCAACTACAATGGTAGCACAAAGCATCCGTACTAGGGGAGAGTTAAACCTTGGTAACTCAGTGGTTTTCTTATTTGATTGATATAGCGCGCAGACAAAGATAATGATTCTGTATTTTCTTTAAATGCTATAGTAAATTTCCCCCATAAAAGCGCGGCGCTTTTTTTTCCAAAACTCTTTTGGTGCGACTGATCCGGGTGCTTCAGATTAAAAGTCTCTTCACTTTTATGCATTTATTTGCAAACGGAGCAGGAAGGTGGGTTCGGATCGCAGGCGGTCACTCAAGACACGCGTGAAGACGTATTCTGATGCCAGGCGGGAATTGACGTACGTCAACGTCGTATTGAACAAAGGTCTCTGTGACCATGACAACAGGCTTTTATTTATTTTTTGCCCAGCGATTGGGCATCCTGGTCCAACCATCTCAGCCCAGCAACGTTTGTGATGTCACTGATTCTGGGATTATGACCCCGAGTGTCACGCTATTGGTGAGACTCTGAGGATAAAGGCAAAGCACACAGCCTTGTGTGCACACAGATGCAAATATACGTTTCGAGTCATACTCAAAGCAAGCAAAAGAAAAAAAAACAGCCACGCTACTTTCGTGTTTGGTGTGCTTTGCTTGGTTAAAACAATATGGTTCTTGCGTCACCCTACACACATGAGGCAAAATTCACGCTCCATATGCTAAAGAGTTTGGATTTAGAACACAGACTTTACCTAAATATATATATTGTGTTTATTGGCTTAGATGGATTTGTTGTGAATTTGTATTCTTTCATATGTACCTCCTACTTGTTTATTTCTATATCTGGCATAGGGAGACTTGGCTCTCAGGGATTGGCAAACCGACAAGTCAAATCCTAGAAAAAGTATCGTCTCGAAAGCCACACTATAACTTTGCTGTCTCGAAACGAGGGGGAAGCGCCGAAAAAAAAAACAGTTGTTTGACATCTGACTTCTCTTCTTATTGCATTCTCCATGTAACATTACTATGCGTTTTCCCCTTGTGTGTTCTCTAACCTCACCGACCTGTTGACCCAGAGCCCATCTTGTAGTTTGACTAAACTTATTTTTTTTCGATGTCTGATTGTTGCAAATGTTGTTTTCCTATTTTTGATTTTGTATTGTATACTTTTAACTTTGACCATATTGTTTATTGAATACGCTGAAAGTAAATGTTGTGCATGCTTTCTCTATCAGAACCCCGCCATGAGAAATTCCTGGCACTTAAACACATTGTGATTTGATCCATAAAATGTGTCTCTTAAGTGTCCTCCTGAGGCCAGTTTACTCTAGAAATGTACTGTCAGTCCCAGTTTCTCAATCCCTTGTGTCCGTGTGTCCTGAAAGTGTGTGTATCTCATTAACTTATCACGCATGTATCTGCAGAGTCCACAAAACAAGTCTGAGTTCCCTTACCTGTTCCCCTTCAGGTTAAGGCCAGTTAGCCTACAGATAAGCGAAGCCAGAGGAGACCTGATTGCGATGCATCAAGAGATCTGTCTCCATTCTAATAAGCATCAGTACCGCGATAATACAGCCATACCTCCATTAAGCTTGCAGACTTTGGGGTAATTGACATCTGGCTAGCAAATTGGTAGAACGTTGTTTCTCTGGGTTGCATCAGCGACATGGTGGCCAGGAATATAGTAATAACTTAACTGGGATGTCATACTTTTTTCCTTTAACCCGAGTGTCACTGATGCGATTGGTTGCCTAGTGTCATAGTGCGTGCGCGGGTTTGTGTCTGTCTAAGGGGTCTAGCTTGGCTTGCAAGTCCTCGCTGAGTATGGTTGGTTGACTCAGTTTGATTGGAGATGCGGGGGTGAGATTTGCAGTTTAAGTGAGTGTAATCTCCCCAGCTGCTCAAACAACCAAACTTAATGAGAAGATCTCCACATTTACACAATCCTAACTGACAAGATTACCACCCAATTAAGCGTCACTGGGGGAGGGGGGGGGGGGGGGGGGGGGGGGCTTCTTCAAGAATAAACATGCCACTCATCGCGTGGAGGGAGTCAATAACACTAGAAACTCTGCCTCGTTTCAACCAATTGGATATGGATCACCTCCCCTCTCCTCTTATTAGCAAATGGCGTGCTTATTGTCGCTGTAGACGAGCAGGGCTGATGTTTTGCTCATGACAACCTCATCACAATGTTTTACGCACGCGCACACACCCGCACACACACAGCTGTTTTCGCCCAGGCAGCTCTTGCTACTTGTGACAACCTCATCGGTCATGAACTCAAAACGTTGATGTGCTATGCTAAGTTGTTGTGTAGCATTAGCCTCATAACTGTGGTTAGTTGTGCAAGGTTATGAGAGATGGGATGAGGAGAGAATTGCCTCATTACTGTATCGCTGTTCACACATCCACTGCTGATGGGTGGGATTTTGGACGATATCAATAAGTCTGTTATTGATTAGTGTCAGTCACTCAGTGACTTCAACTGCGTATTTAAATAGAGGGTAGCATAGTAATTAGGGGTGTTTGACTCCCAGTCGAAGGTTAAGGGATATAAAATACACTGCAAGGGGCTTTTGATAAATCTGTCTGCAAAATGACAAAATATTAAACACCACGAATTATATCAGGTGGATCGGTTACATAATAACGTTATTGTTTATTATACATTTCTCATACATCTTTTTCATTTCAAGAGCAATATGATTATTTTACTGGGTTCCTATTATTGTAATTCACTATCGCAACTGAAGACCATTTTTCATCCAGAAGGACTAGACTGTTTTGAATAATGTTACACTAGGAGGCCTGCAAAGAGAAAGCCCTTATCTTCCTGGCCCTCCTCATCTGGGACTATAGATTTCCACTTTATTCCACTTAAACTGTGGCAACCTAAGAGTTTGTAATGGGCTCATTTGCAGCTATTTGTGAGCCCTTTGTTTTAAAAGTCATTGTTTTTAATATGGCACTCACTGACATTTAACTCTCGGCCCATGCACACTGGGAGGATCTCCAGTACGAAAAACCTTTTGAAACTTCAAGTGTCTTTTTTCTTTTCTTTCTTTCCTGTTTTAGTTTGCCGTGTAAAATGGGCCCGAGGCATCACTAAACGTAACCCTAAGAGGAGCGATGAAACAAATAGTCTGTTATTTTTTGTGTGTGCGTTATCATTTCTGGGTGCTGTTTAACAAGACCAGCTCCCCTGTCCCCATTCAATCTAATCTGTGAAGAGGAAAATCCTGCAATGGTCCCCTTTTGTACAACAATCTACATGCGTGTCGGTCAGTCGGCCGTTGTTTAGACCTGTCCGTGGGCCTTATTAGTCCTGCTGGGTCTTTCATTCACTGTCTCTCCTGCAGCCTGGTTGTTTATGCCCCGAGGCGATGGTAAATCAGTGTCACGTGGTTACCCTTTGCGTTGACATCGGCAAAAACAAGCCAGGTTTTATATGCCGTCCATTTGCAAAAAGGATGCTCTATGTTGCAACTCGTATTCCCCCAAGTTTCAATTACATGTTGGCCTGTGTGACATCTGTTGCTTCCTCTTCTCAGAAGCCCTCTGGAGGTACGGAGCTGTTTTGGTTTTGGTATTTTTGAACTGCATTGGATGAAGATGTCAGGAAGACTTTTTTAGCCTGGCAACATTGATTCCGGCAGTGGAAACGTTTGCCGCCTCAGTGGAGATGTAATCTTCTGCTACAGCTAGAACTCCAGGACTAATTTATTGAAGAAGACCTGATCTATTCTCTGTGTGTGTGTGTGTGTGTGTGTGTGTGTGTGTGTGTGTGTGTGTCGACTCAGTAGTATATTTCACCTTCTTTTTTGAATGTTTCAGTTGTGTCTCTATCTCTTCATTCCCTTTTATATTATTTATTATGCTTGCTGTTTTACAGTTTTGAGGGTCGATTTGATCCCCCCTGTCTGATGCAATGGAAACTTTTCGATATGGCGGCGACTGTTCAGCTCACACTTATGGCTTGAACATGGCTTGCAGCTGTGGGTGATGTCAAGGATGCGAGGCCAGTGTTTCTATACTCTGCCTGGTGAGGCCTGAAGTGAAATGACATCGCATATTCAACCTCGCCCTGTCTGTTCTGTGCCTATACCTTCGTGTTCTGTCTCAGATAGACCACAGCCAGCCTGCAGCCCCTAGCAGCACTACGACGGTAAAGGAGACTGTGTTTATTCATCCCGTACATATAATGCATACATACACTGACTCACCTTACGTTCAGCCTTTTGTCAATGTGTCCAATCTCTCATTACAAAGTCTTCTGGCGACAAAAGTTGTTATCTATTCAACAGTTCCGTCTCTTGTGTCTGGGTTTTCAAATGGCTTTCTGGTAAAGCTCCATCTGGGAGGTTTTTATAATCACTTGATCCAGTCCCGGACACCGCCTTCTCTTACCTTTCATTCGAGACAGAAAAGTGATTTGTGCAGTGGCTCAAACTGAATATCTTATTCCACTCACACATATGCATCAAATGTTTAATACGTATTTCTTTTGAAAACACGGCACCCAAATTTGAGTTGAAACCATAACCACTGCGTCATTTGTGCAAAGCAGTGCAAGTAACTTGGTTAGTTAATGAACACATGCAGATTTGATTTGTCAGTTGTTGCTAAGATTGTTGACACAAAGTTGTCATGGAGACATTAGGAACGAAACAAATTTGTGGCTTTCTAAACTGAGGCCAAATGTCTTTGGCAGCTTAGACGTACATGGTGTTGTCATGTCACCAACGATAAAGACCTACTGTATGTGCTAAAGTGCTATGATGTGACTCTGAGGAGGATGCAGTTGCAGGACAAATCTCGGGAGTTTTGATTCCCGGTTTTTAATGAAGTAACTGGTTGCCATAGCAACATAAGTGACATAACAGGGCATTGAACCCTTTCCCCTTGGCGTAATGGTACACATTATACCCCTGCTGTACCCATTTAGCGAAACACAGGCAAACTGGTGTTTCCATGTTAAATAGACCTCATTGTGATGAAAGGGTGTACACATTCATACATAGATGCATACATGTACATTTTCATAGGACAAGTATAAGCATCAAGCCTTCGTTTTTACATTAAGACCCAGTCAAAGTTGACCGAGCAATTTAATCTCTCCCTCCCTCCCTCCCTCCCTCCCTCCCTCCCTCCCTCCCTCCCTCCCTCCCTCCCTCCCTCCCTCCCTCCCTCCCTCCCTCCCTCCCTCCCCTGATAGGCCGTGAATTCTATTACAAGACAAAAATCACTTCTTTTTTTAGAACAGGAAGATAACCAATAACGCCATCTTCATTCCCCCCCCCCCCCCCCCCCCCCCCCCCCCCCCCCCCCCCCCCCCCCCCCCCCCCCCCCCCCCCCCCCCCCCCCCCCCCCCCCCCCCCCCCTCGTCGCCATCTGTTGGCAGTGTTCTCCCCCACCACCACCAGCAGGCTGGGTTTGGTATATAGTGGACTGGCAAGGCTCCGTGGCCACACTGCCGAGTGCCATAGCGTAGAGAAAGAGGAGAGGAAGATTGACTGGTTCTAATTTCCCAGTGGGCCCTGGCAGCCTGGGCCCCTCACAGCAGCGACGCGGGGAAACAACTTCGCATTAGAGCTCTCAGGATTACAAGAGAAGCCAATCCACCACCACATTCAATAGCACTCATTTGATCCACCGGCCCTGTGTGTGTGTGTGTGTGTGTGTGTGTGTGTGTGTGTGTGTGTGTGTGTGTGTGTGTGTGTGTGTGTGTGTGTGTGTGTGTGTGTGGTAGTAAGGACAACGTGTGTTGGTCATATGGAAAATATCTTCCATTGTGTTTCTCTGTCTTTGTCTGTCTCACACAATTTGTGTGTTTTTCTCTCTCCATACATTTAATCTCCAAGGTTGACACTAGCATAAGCAAAAGTAGCTATGACGGCTCATGAAATTACATTGACTTTAAGCATGTGTTTGACATTATTATTATAGTATACTAATAGTGCAGAAACCTAGTGTGTTTAGTGATGCTGTTAAGACGAGCGATCATTTTTCCAGACATGCAGTCTCTGAGGTTTGACAAGGTTAAACAGCTATCATCACTTGTAAAAAGTTAACTATTTTGAAGAGGCGGAGAGGTTCATTTGTCAATATAATAGTTTATAATCATTGATTTATACAGCAACAAAAAACAAGGTTCACTAAGGGGATTTGACAGGAAGCAATTAAAGTAACTTTCCAATGGAATTAAAGGCAATAGATCATATGAAAAATGAAAATAACTAAGCTAGAACACAGAGGAGACAGAACAACATCCAATACATCAAACTCATTCCGTTTACAGGTATGACATATTAAAACAAACAATAGGAATAAATAATTAAACCCATGGCTATTGGTTAATATTAGCTCGACCTGTCTGCCTACCTTCGTGGCAACATTTTAGCACACAGAGACAACCTTTTCAACAAAGATCTGTTTTAAAGTTATGTGCTTCTTTCTCACTCACCACCACCGTTTCTCGTTGGCTGGTTGGACTCTCGTTTTGATGGCTAGGGGATGAGAAGTGGGGAAAAAAAAGAAAGAAACAGCCTTTGAAATGTGGGTGTTTGAAGCCTTTTGAGACAGTCACTGTAATAAACCACGATATAAATATATTTGACTGGGCAGGGCAATCTCATCGAACAAACACCGGATTTATTTTGAATTCATTACTTTTACTTCTTGTATTGCTTGTGTCTATACACAATTTTCTTAAGTCCTCGAGAAAGGTCCAAAGATCATCAATCGCATGATTGATGATATGGCAGAGATATGGTGAATACTTTCGGGTTTAATAATGTGCTCTCATCTGCTTCTGGTCTAGTTGAGACCTGTTTTTTTTTTTTTTTATGAGCACAGGTCCTTTGCTTTGAAGTACAGGTAGCAAGGGCTGGTCTACAGGTAAGCTCTCCTCACCTGTAGCTGGCCTCCTTCCTTGAATAACGCCATCAGCCTACACATTGAGATCTCTACTGACCTCTCTTCATTGGCTGGAACACAATTCCAGAACCCTTTCTCGTCCAAAAATAGCATCCACCCACTGTTGTTTCAGTGATGAAGGGGTGGGGAGAAATGAGGAAGAAATGACTCTTTTAAATGGAAATTTCTGAACGAGAAAAGTAATTAATTGACTAGAACCTCATTTAAGGACATGAACTCCAAAAAAGTGTATTATGGACATTTTTAAAAGGGAGTTATATTCAGCCGGGAGTTGATGTTGCAGAGCTGACTAGTTTCTATAAATGAACATCTGTTATTCGTTTTACAAATCCACTTTAGTTAACAAAATATATTTAGCATTGGCCTCACATGTATTTGTTCCACGTCCAAGGGACTCGGGAAGTTGAACTGCATCAGCAGCACTGTACTGAAGTTTTGAAGTATTTGTATAACTTACATTTTTAGTTTTTACAACGCGTTATTCAAAACAAATAATACTTTTAGCTATGAAACACGGAATGGGCTGCAGCCCAGCACAGAGAAACATACAGCAGGTCAAAAACACGTCCTGACTGCTCTTCTCTTCGTCGCTCCCAGTTCAGCTCCTCCACGCGTTGAGTTAAAGTTGCATTAACATATTACCAATGCAGTCGACGCTAGATGAAACAAATGAGTGGCAGGAGATGTGGGCATGAAAATAGAACTCTGTGAGGGAGAGAGAGAGGGAGTTTTTTTTTCTTTTCCTTGCAGCGTGAATGTGGCTTTACCATAATAACGGATAATCCGGCGAGTTTCGTTGACAGAATGTCACGGTGCACAGTTTCACCTCCACTGCTACCTTTTCTGTCTTGGCAGGCCATCCCTATTATAACAAAGCTGTAACGTGTGTGTGTGTGTGTGTGTGTGTGTGTGTGTGTGTGTGTGTGTGTGTGTGTGTGTGTGTGTGTGTGTGTGTGTGTGTGTGTGTGTGTGTGTGTGTGTGTGTGTGTGTGTGTGTGTGTGTGTGTGTGTGTGTGTGTGTGCGCAATGTTATAAATAATACAACAAGGTACACTGTGACTGACTAAACAACTAGAGCCTTCCAAAGATGTCGGAAACATTAGCTTGAGGTTTCCCGTGACGATAGCGTAATCAAGGTTGACTTGCCCGTTAGCCAACACATCTAAATTCATGACTTTAAGTCATATTGAGCAGACTACGCCTTCATCCAAAGAGACTTGCAGGCGAGGCTGAGAACAAACACAGCCTGCAATCAATATTGCTTGAGCATGTTTCCTAGAATACAATTGGACAGAGGGCAGAGTGGCTATAGGAATGTGCATCGACTCAAAGTAGGTTATGTTGTTTAAAACATGTTCTATGTTTTATAAAACACAAGCGCAAGACCAAAGAAGTGCAAAAGTCAGTTGATTATTATTATTTTTTTTAAAGGCGGGGAAGGATTCTGCGAACTGTAGTGAGCTAGGGAGCATGTTCCATCATCCAGGTACCGCACAGGAAAGGCTTCTAGACCGGAAAAGCCAACGACAGTGGGCAAGGAACTTGGTTGCTGAAATGTCTGTGAAATTATGGACTTGTTCTGTTTTCAGAGGATGCAAGAGGGCAAGTTGCAAAGAGGCTACATGGGTGAACGAGATATTTAAATTAAAACAGATCGATACAGATACTGTACTATAAACATATTAAATTATAATTGTACTATAATGTTCTCTCTCTCTCTCTCTCTCTCTCGATATATATATATATAGATCGATCGATGTATAGCTATATATTATTCTTATGTGGGGGATGGAGATGCAGGTCTTTTCATCGCTCCTGGGGGTCCCCTAGGGCGGATGCGACAGCCATCGATTTGGCGGTCCACTAGGAACACAAAGGGGCTCAGAAAGGAACGGAGACTCCAGCCTGTCAATTACCCGTACATCCATACTGCATCCTCCCTGTCCTCCTTGCCTCTTTCTCGTTTTGTGACTATAAATACTGCACACCAGTTCTACGGGACAAGAGAACCCGGTGTGAACGTTCTGCGGACGATGATGATGATGATGATGATGATATTGCTGGTGTCGTTAATCTATCCTTTTATTCCTCCTTTCAAAATGATTGTAATGGGCCGGGGGAATAAAAAATAAGAAATGATGTTCCATCACTGAGATAATTCCCTTTTGAGCTTTTTCATATTTCTGCCTCTCTCTACTCCTATGGGAGTCTTACACCCCCGCCTCTCTCCTCAACACCTCCCCCTCCTCCACCCCTCTAACACTGGTCCTCCATGGTGGGCACTTGGCCCTGCTGAGTGGGTGGGTGGTGTATTTCAATGGGGGATCACATGCTAGCAAATGAGCCCCCCGCTGGGGAGAAGGAGGAGATGGGGGAGGGGGGAGCCCCCCATCCCCCCACTCCAATTAGCCCCGGACCCCAAACCCAGAGAAGTGGAGCGGGTCAACGCTACTGGGAAGCCCCACACCCTCCCCAGAGCTGCCTCTTAATGGGTGACCAGAGAGGGAGGGGGGGGGGGGGGGGGGGGGGAGCGAGATACACACAAAGAGAGAGAAAGAGGAGGTCTAGGGAAGGAAAGAGAGAGGGGGAATGTTACAACCCACTATATGTCTAGGGTTGTGTGGGGAAATAAGAAATAAATGTAAGGTGAAGATTGTAATTTATTTGAGGGAGAGGGAAAGTAAGGGAGATGGAGAGAGAGAGAGAGACAGAGGGAGAGACAGAGACGAAGGGAGATGCAGGAAAAGCTAGAAGTGTAGAGTGGGGGCAGATTGGAGATGCTCAGCAATGTGGTTGAGAGGACCGTTGTGTGAGATCCCCCTTGAGGGAATTATTTTTTATTTTTTTTCGACCAATGGCTTACCAGGCTGCTGTACGAGCTAGGAACTGGGGAACATTGCCCTACCCTCCTTCTTCTCCTCCTATTTTTCTTCCTCCTCCTTTTATCTCCTCCTTTTTTTCTATTTTGTTCTCCTCCTCCTTTCTCCTTTCTCCTTTTTCTCTTCATTCTCCTCTTCTTCTTTCTCACGATTTCTCCTCCTTCTTTCTTCTCCCCCTCCTCTTTGTTCCCTTCCTCATCCCTCCTCTCCTCGTTTCCTGTACGGCGGAGGGAGCTGCAGGGTTCTCCCAGAGAGCCAAGAGTGCAGTCGGGACGTTAGCTCAAACCGGGCCGAGGCAAAGGAAGTGTTTTGCGGGGCCCCCACCCACCCACCCACCCACCCACCCCTACCCACCCACCCATGCTGTTGATGAGCAGGACAATAAATGAGCAGAATTAAGAACATTGGTGGGTGGGTGGGTGGGTGGGTGGGGGGGGGGGAAGGGAATGGGGAGAGATAATCCACGGTTGCAGGATGGGGGGGGGGGGGGGGGGGGGGGGGGGGAGAACAGCCGGGCGGGGGAGATACCGCGGGGTTCAGACCCCTTCTCTCCTCAGCGGAGCCCGGTAAACAAACCGTCGCTCCGTTTGATTTATGTGGCGCTTCTCCGCCCGTGGCCATTACCGCTGCCGCCGGGTAACCGCTGAGGAGGAGGCGTCGTCAAGGAAATCGTAAACTGCACTCAACGTGACGTGGCCTTACTGCTGTACCGGTGGGCGCCCCCCCCACCCCCACCCCCCCCCCCCCCCCCCCCACCCCGGGTCAATATCATCGGCCCGTCGGAACTGTTCCTCTGTGCGCTGACGGATGCACGTTGCCTTAAAGACGGAGTTGTGCGATGTGTGTGTGTGTGTGTGTGTGTGTGTGTTAGCCAGAAGGGTTGCAGCTATGGGGGGGGGTCTTGCGTTTTTGTTTTGGTCTTCCCATTAGTGGAGAAGTGGCTGCGTGATTAATCATTGCACAGTCAGGACGTCGGCATGTAATTTATGACTTTAATTTTATGGACTTTATCACTTTTGAACTGGAATGAAAAGTTTGGCGTGGGTAGCGCTTTGTTTACTTATTTGCATTCTGGCACTCTGGGGATTTTTTTTTTTTTAAATGTCTTATTGTGGAGGGTGAGCTGAACGGTTCTTGGTGGTTCGTTCGCATGGCGAGCATGAGCACAGCAAAAAAAAGCACATCACAAAAACATCCCCAAACAACTCAAAACTGGAGCTTAACACACACATCTCAAGGAACCAGGTCTCATTTTCATCTAGATGACGTTGCGTTGACTTGGCACAATCCTTTGACCCCTTTAAAAAAATACTTCAATTCCCAAGGTCGTTCTTAAAAAAAAAATGTTGAGATGTGTGAGGGGGCGAGAGGGATAGAGATAGAGTCCATCCAGCTCTCATTCATCACTTTTAGATCGGTATTGATCAGCGGCGATGCGCGGCGACAGATTTACGCCTGGCTTTTTTTCTTTCTTTACGAGGCGACGGACGCAGGTGAACGCTCTGTGGACTAAAAGCTCTGTCTGGTCCCATCAGCACCCACATCCCGCCATGATGGCTGGTGAGATCAGCTGACACATCCATCATACCACTACATCGTGAGAGGAGGAGAGCGGGTCGGTCGACATGACCTCTAACTGGCTGTACTAAGAGTCTGTCTGTCTGTCTGTCTGTCTGTCTGTCTGTCTGTCTGTCTGTCTGTCTGTCTGTCTGTCTGTCTGTCTGTCTGTCTGTCTGTCTGTCTGTGTCTCTCTCTCTCTCTGACTCTCTCACTCTCTCTCTCTCTGACTCTCTCTCTCTCACTCTCTCACTCTCTCTCTCACTCTCTGACTATCTATCACTCTCTCTCTCACTCTCTCTCTCTGACTCTCTCACTCTCTGTCACTCTCTCTCTCTCACTCTCTGTCACTCTCTCTCTCTCTCTGACTCTCTGTCACTCTCTCACTCTCTCTCTCTGACTCTCTCACTCTCTCTCTCTCTGACTCTGTCACTCTCTCACTCTCACTCTCACTCACTCATATGCTAATTGCCGTCCCCAACCCCAGCCTCCAGAGGGTAGTTCACTGCTAGTCTCGGACTAATTGTCTGGCTGTTTGGGGTTAGCAGAGTGCGTATACACATAAATATGTCGTGCTTAAGCACCTTGATAACTCATAAATGCTCCCGGGCCGAGATTAGACATCTGGGCATTTTATAGATTGAAAAATGGACACCAAATTGTTCTTTAATATAATGCTGAATTTATGAGCCCCACCTACTGCTTTTGTCAATGTGCGATTTGGCCTGCCGGTTGACATGCTGCTGGGAGACCAGGCCGCCCGCTAGTCATCCATCTCCTCACATACCCCGCACACATCCACTGAATCCTGTTGTGTGGCTTCCTGTAGCAAAGCAGACGGGGTCCTACTGTGGGTTGGAGAGAGAGGGAGGGAGGGAGAGGGAGAGAGAGGGAGAGAGCGCCGTGATCCAACATACCCAAGATCTGTCATGGAGTAAAGAAAATATATAAAAAAAGAAACATTTATAAACAGTGGCAGAGCTGTGACTACATGTCAAGCGTCAGCCCCCTAGCTAGTTAGTTGTCAGTCTGTCCTTGCTGGAACATAAAACAAAGCCATATTACGTGTGAAAGCTTCTGCCAAGTGTCTGGTTTTTGATTGCCTCAAAGATTGGGATATTTGACACAAGTCAGGGCTGCTATAGAGGCGTTGTGTTTTTCTTTGTATTTTCAATGTGAATTACCTGTTGCTGTGACATTATATGTCAGTTGCCAGCCCTGTATTCGGTGGCACGATTCCGGTTTGTTCCTATACATGTAGAGATCTGAAAAGTTAGCTTTACTTTTTTTTTAAATATTTAAATATTTTTTATGTACTTGACTGCATCATAAAATGACAATATGTCATGTCATCAGAGATAAAGGACAAAAAGAACACTTCACACACCTATTTAATGAAGCAGGTGCATAGGAGAGGCACGAGTAGATCAAAGGTTGCAAACAAACTCCAAACTGTCTAACTTGTAATCGATACATTTGCGATGTTTCTATACTGGTTCCTATGCTCTGTCTTGTACCGACACGTCGCAAAGTAATATATTGCAGTGATTAAGGCAACAGTGCCAAGTCTAACTACGCGCTTCACCAACAACAGTGCTACAGCCAGTATGTTGTGCTTTGACATTTCCGTTCCGGGTCGGAACGTTGTTTTTTTTTTTTTTTTTTGGCCCTTGTGTTATGATTCACTATTCTCAGAGTACCCGGGGTTGCCAGTATGAAACTATTTAGCACACAAACACAGCGGCTGCAGCCATGGAAGCAAGCAACGAAACCGAGACAACTGAGATTGTACTGCATCCTACACAACCTAAAAAGCATTGTCCTCTTAAAAAACAAACAAAACAAAAAACTCCATGACCAGAGCCCTGCTACAATACGGGTAAATCTTGGATTTGCAAAGCAAATGCATTTGAAAGATGGTGACAGCTTAGAGCCCAGAACGCTTTCAAGATGGATGCCACATGAGCTGGTTTATTATTTAGTAACAGTTAATACAGTGCAAACATATACATGAACTGATCAGCGTACAGTGTAGGATCCGCCATCGCTTGTCATTGTCAAAATATAATATTTGCGCTCGCCTCAACATTTTGAGTTGCGCTCGGCTCGTCTTGCGTATTTGTTCGGTGTCCTCAATCTGGCAACCCGTGTGAACATCAAGTCTGGGGCGGAGACAACGCTCTCCAATATTGTTTATTTAGACTGCAGTACCCATTTTAAATTCTCGGTGTCACAGTTACAAATTTTACCTTTTAAGTAGATAATGATAAATATGTTCTTTTTTCTCTTATCTTTTTAAGGAGACGAGAAATCTCGCTTACCTGGTTTTCCTGTCTTTTAATTTCCCTCTTTTGTGGCTCCTCTGTTAAGGCTTCAGAGCAAACGTTGCTAATGTCTCGATGTTAAAGTGCAACTAGTGATAGTGTGGCTCCTTACAAACCCACACAACCACCTTTTGTTCGGATATTTCTGTCATTCTCTTTCCTCTTTGGTTAATTTCCCCAAACCTCTGTAAATAATTTATTGTAAACTTTGATTAAAAAAACGCTGCCTATCACTTCCAGCACACACGATTCAGACATCAAAATTACACCCTTTCACTCCCAACTTTTTTGTGATACAGTTGTTAATGGCAAATACATGCATATTAAAAAATAAATCCACCCCATTTTAGCTAGCATTAGAAAGCCTTAAAAAGACAGTCTTCAAATATATAAATGAAAGTATTCCTCAAAAGTTGTCCCGTGTTTTCAACACTATTGGGTGAAAACAATATACCACGTCTAGAATAGCCATGGTGGTCTGATTAAATGTGGCGCAGACTAATATCACAGTATGTTCACTGAATGGCTAGCTAGGTTTCAGCCTCTCTTAAACCCCAAAGGCTAGGTTTAAGCCTGGCCTGTTTCGATCAATTCTCACAGCAGATATATTTGAAGCTCAAAAGTGACATCCAACCCAGAAACTAAACTGTCAAAATCCTGTCCTCCGCTCTCCTGCTCGCCAATCCAACCTCTTTCAATCCTGGGCTGGTCTGAGCCGTGTACCTCTTGACCTGTTGGGTAGCAATGTAGAGTCGTGGGCAGGTGACCAGCATGTGAGCACCAGAGCATACGGAGGAAAGTGGCTTGAATTGAATTTTAGATTCAGATAATTTGGGAGTCCAACATCCTAACCACTCTACCATCCTTCCCAGTAACACTATCGCAAAATCAGTGCCTTTTTCCAGCTGTACAGGAAGTCATGTTGATTAGATTTAGATGTGATTTGCCGAAGGATGCTTCCATGTACAGACTGCAGACACTGAGGTTCGAACCCAGAACATATCCCCTACTATCACAGCTCCTGACCCCCTTTTTTTTTTTTTTACACCATGTGACCCACTCTGGGCGTGGGAAGTCCTGTTTCTCTGAGGTGCTGGGACAACGGCCGTCTGTGTCGACCACTGGGCCCCTACTGGACCACCGGGCCCCTACTGGTGTACTGGCCCCTACACATACACACACACACACACACACACACACACACACACACACACACACACACACACACACACACACACACACACACACACACACACACACACACGTCGATGTTTTATCTGCTGATAAGACGGGGAGAGTGGAGCGATAGCTATGACAGCGGTACAATGGGCTGGAGTTAAAGAACCAGGAGAATGATAAAGGATGTATTCGGGGCGAGGGGGGGGGGGGGGGGGGGGGGGGGGATCAGGAACGGTCTGATTGTACAGAGAGACGTTCCAGATAAAGCTGCAGCCAGACACTGGCTGGTTGGTGTCGCAGTGGAAGGGGCAGAGAGTGTGTCCTCATAAGGCTTCACCTGAGTGTCGTCACGCACCACAGAGCGAGGGTTCTCTCCAGCACAGCTGTTGTTTTCATGAATGCTTTTTCAGTGCTGCTGTGGCGTGCGTTTCCTGCGGCTTACTAAAACCAACGGTTACCGCTCGTGCCCTGTTTCATATGCGTCTGCTTATTGTGTTTTGTTGCTAAAAGCTTTTACATTATTTATATATGTGTAAACGCTCTCTCTCTCTCTCTCTCTCTCTCTCTCTCTCTCTCTCTCTCTCTCTCTCTCTCTCTCTCTCTCTCTCTCTCTCTCTCTCTCTCTCTCTCTCTCTCTCTCTCTCTCTCTCTCTCTCTCTCTCTCTCTCTCTCTCTCTCTCTCTCTCTCTGCGTTTGGCGGTGTTCTTTGTGCTCGAAGCATTAATAATTGAAAGTGTGCTTTGTGCTTATGCACATTGATGCGTTGTGTCATGAAGCGGTGGTGTGTGTGTGATTGGGGGGAGGGGGGGTGGGCTAGTGAGAAGAGTGTGGTGCTCAAAAAACAAAGCCTGAGGCACTTGAATGAATGCTACAAAAAAAAATAACGCCGTGATATCGATTGTAGTTTCAGGAAGGAAGAAGAAAAAGGGGAGTTCTAGTGTTGTTTGGTGTCATTAAGAGTAGCTGTTGAATTAGTCTCCCAAGGACATTTAAACCTATGTTCGTATCATTTTCACAATGCCATACCATAACCAACCAATTTCCTGTTTCACAAAGTTCGAACGCTTCCATTTGACTTCATCTGATACAAGTACCGCACAACGACGCAGACGTTGTGGATGTTTCCCACACACCGTTTC
Source organism: Lota lota (assembly GCA_026745465.1). Taxonomy (NCBI): domain Eukaryota; kingdom Metazoa; phylum Chordata; class Actinopteri; order Gadiformes; family Lotidae; genus Lota; species Lota lota. The sequence continues at coordinate 1,022,591 of JACYXH010000129.1, read as the reverse complement.
TGAAGTACTTTAGCTGTCTTGAGTTTATTTAGCTCTGTTCTTTATCCTTCATGTCTGTCATTTCTTCAGCTCTGCGAGGGCATCTTAATCCTCCCCCCCCCCCCCCCCTAGGGATTAACAGCATTTTGTCTTGTCGGCTTGTGTAGCTTGCAGACGAGTGTAAGATATTGCTGTGAGAAGGTGAAATGCAATATTCTGGGATACCTCCGTTATTTTGTTGTTTTATTGACTGTATGAGCTTAAGAGTAACGGTTTAATCAACACAGTAAGAACACAGCACATGGTTCTCCTGGGACTGTGGTGTGTGTGTGTGTGTGTGTGTGTTTAGCATAGGAAGCTCAAATACCCCTGTACATTATATTCAATCTTAAATATGTATGTGTCTTTTGAAATCCAGAAATGTGTCTCTTAATACTAATCCCAATACTCATCTGATATTCATCTTAATATTATTCAAAATACTAACACCGATACAAATCTGGATACTAATCTGTATCCTAATACGAATCAGAATTCCATAATTAGCCATCGATCTTCCCGAATATCCTGATTTCTTTGTCTGTGTTTTGCCAATCGATCAAAAGTCATTAGAAGAAAACATGTATGCCCAATACCACCATGGAGATCACTAAAAGCTCCACCCAAGTGAGGATACAAAGGCTCCAGCTCTGACACACAGAGCCTGATGGAGGTGAGAGAAGGAGGGTGTGTAGTTCTGTACGCGTGGGCAAGTGCTCATTAATTGCTACGGTGTTATTTGTTATGCAAAGTACGTTGTGACAGCACTTTGGAAAAGACTGCACGCTGCATATGATGGAAAATAAGCCTGCACAAAGAACACATTATTCACACTCACATGCACGTCGTGAACATCAGTGCGAGGACCTTGACCCAGACGCAATTAGCGTCTCTGATGAGGTGGCGCGTCCGGTGCGTACACAAAGTGCCGTCCGTTCACAATGAAGTCAATACCCAGGCTTTTGTGGATAGAATCAGTGAAATATAGTTGAAAGCTGGAAGTGTAGCGAACACATATTTGACTTAAGTTAATTAGGAGGACGTTATCTGTTACCTCTGGAGGCTTTTGAGGCTCAAGCTCTTCGTGTCTCTCTCACTCGGCATGAATTGTCCCGTCGTTTTTGAAAGACGGGTGAGAAGTCATGACGCAGTACCACTTGCAGCCACAAACACCATGAAACCGAAATGAAAAATACGAAATAAATCACTTACATTCGACTCCCAACCGATCGGAGCTGGGTTCGATCTCCGATGTCCACTGCCTACCTGTAGGCATAACCTTGGCCTGCTCATTAATTGTAGATATCTTAATCTCACAGTTTATCACTTTGGATAAAACAATCTGTTCAACAACTGAATAGTAAACATTGACATATATATATATATAATATAATAGCCATATAAGTGTCTGTGTTTCAACCAATATCACGTTTCTTCCTCAAATCCCCTTCAACACATTGATAGAAATTAATGAGCAAAGTAAAGAAAACTAAGTTCTGCTCACAGTATATTTCCATCAGCTCTGAGTAGTAGCGTGTGAGAACTCGCAAAATGTCTGTGTGTGTGTGTGTGCGCGTTCGTGCGTGTGTGCGTGCATGCGCACATTGTCAGTTTGTTTTTGAACTTGCCAGATGTTGTGCCAGCGCTCAACATTCCCTCCAAGTGTCCTGTTTCTGATGACAATGCCACACCTCTCTCACTCACACACACTTCTCCCACACTCCTTCTGCACACAAGCACACAAGCACACATTAGACACTGTCTCACACCTGTCACTTCAACACGTCTCTCCATACTCCTCATGTTCTTCACTCTCTCTTCCTCCTAACCATCACCACCCACCCCCCCTCCCCCCTCCTCCCCCCAGGTGTAAATGGCGATGGCAACAGACATGCCTGAAGTGTTTACGCCACCGGCTGTAGAACACCCCCCCCCCCCCCCCCCCCCCCCCCCCCCACGTCTCTCTCCAGTGCCCTGATCCTGAATCAGTATTCCTTCAGATTCCCTCTGCTCTAAAACCATCTTTCCTGCTGTGATTTGAATCAAATCTCAACCGACCGACGCGGTGTCAGGGCCTGGCTCCGCCGTGCTGGGGAACATGTGTTGTTGCGATGTGTAGTTGCTAATCTCGCCAAATGACCAAAAAGACCTAACCTCCATTTTGGCTCTGTTGTCACATAAAGATGACGGCGGGCAGGAATCCGGTAGACATTGGGGTATCATACCCCAGATGTTTCGACCCCCAGCCAAAAAGATTGGGGTTTGATCCCCAATGTCCACTGCCTAACAGTTGCCTCTACCTGCTCCATCTCGGCCTGTGGCTGAATTGACTTGTAAGTCACTTTGGATAGAAGCTTCTGTTGAATTGCTAAACAGTATATAGGACATGCTCGTGCTTTAACATAACCACCTACTGTTTACTAAGGAGAAAGGGGTTCCAGGGTTAGGGTTGATGGATTTTATAGGCATGGTCTTCTATCTGTACTACCTTGATGGCTCTTGAGATGGGATGGGTCGAAGATGAGATCCATAATCTCACATCTCAACTTTAACTAGCTGGTTCTGTCATGATTTCTGTAGGAATTACCTGTGAGAATCTCAATCTCTGTGTCATCTTGACGTGTGTGCACGTGGAAACCCCACCTCGTCTCCACAATCACCATCCAGCAACGAAACCCCAGCCTGCAGTACCCTTCTCCTGTAGTAGACAACAGTGGCCAACAGAGGGCAGTCCTACCCCAGGATGTACAGGAAGTTTGTGTGTGTGTGTGTGTGTGTGTGTGTGTGTGTGTGTGTGTGTGTGTGTGTGTGTGTGTGTGTGTGTGTGTGTGTGTGTGTGTGTGTGTGTGTGTGTGTGTGTGTGTGTGTGACTCGCTCTTGTCTCAACCGAGAGTGACTGTGTTGAAAAACAGCCACTCCCTTCAAAACATATTCACACACCTGTATGGATGGTGTTTGTGAACGTGTTTAATCGGTTGCGTTCAGTTGACCATTCTTGGTTGTCCTCACGCACACATGTACACACACACACACACACACACACACACACACACACACACACACATATGCGTGCGCACACACGCCCGTTGAGATATTCTCGCACTTATTCTCACAAGTGTCTTCTATTTTACGACCACCCACCAACCCCCCACCACCTCCATATAAGTGCTGAGGCATACAATATGCAGACCAGTAGCTGGGAACGTGATACCACTAATGGAGTCTGATACAGAGGAAGGGCGAAGAGTGAGGAGGAGAAGGATAAGATAGGATGAAGAGGAGGGTTGGAGGAGTGGAGGCATGCTATGATTTGATCAGTAGGAGTAAGAGGGAGGAAAAGGAAGGCGGAGGGAGGAGGAGAGGGAAGAGGAGGAGGAGAGGGAATAGGAGGATAAGAGGGGAGGAGGAGAGGGAATAGGAGGATAAGGGGGGAAGAGGAGGAGGAGGTGAAGGAGGAAGAGGAGAGGGCGGATGGTGAAAAGGGAGGTGGCTGAAGAGGAGCAGGGAGGGATGGCGGAGAGCTGGGGAGCAGCAGCAGCAGCAGCAGCAGCAGCAGGAGGAGGAAAAGGAGAAGAGGCACTTAAAGAATGTTCCTTGGGGAGGGCCAGCGGAGCAGCATGCAGAGCAGGCCCGCACGCCTGCCTCCAGGCTGAGCAGCCGACCCTGAATTAGCGAAGGCAACCTGGAACAGCCAGTGAAGATGAAGATGGATCTAGCAAACGGACATCCTAATGGACCCTCTGATGCGTCTGACGTCCCCAGACTCATCATCATCATCATCATCATCATCATCATCACCACCTATCAGAATCCGCCGTCGGACTGTATGTTAAGGTCTCCGCGCTAGAGCGTCATGCTGCAGACGCCTCAGTGCATGGTGGCTGAAAACCCAGTTGCTCGTTAGTCTTTGACCAGGTACAAAGCCATATATGCGCACACATTGTTGATCCAGATCTGTATCGCTTCTAGCTATACACAATAATTCGATCTGGCCGCCACACTTTAAGTTAATCTATTTTTTGTTTTGTTTTGTTCTCTACAGGCCCGTTTTGTGGCCTCGCTTCTTACAACAGATATAAAGTCAGCAGGTTACTTGAGGACATGAGCAGCAGCTCTGTCTGAAACTTGAAGAAGCTAAGACTCAGTTTAAACGACTGCCGCTTTGTAACGACACCCCTGGGATCAGGGTTTAGGGGGAAGGGTGGGTGGGGCTACTAAATGACATCGTGGGGAGTCATTTGAAAGATAAGAAGAAGTGTTGTCATGGTGACTATGCGGACCCTGTTAATTGGGAAAGGAGTCACAAATAGCTTGGCACACGCAGCAGTGGCAAGCCATAGATTCTGGTTAACGCCCACATGTTATCTTTTGGAAAGTTGGCGCAGAGAAAGGAAAAAGGGGGGAAAATTGCAGTTTGAAGCCAAAACAGCTCTGCTGACCTTTTACGACCTCTTCAACACATTTACTAACCAACTCAAAGTGAAATAACGAAACTTCACCATTTCCAGACACTGAACTCGGCATCGCCGCTTTAGGGAAAGAGTGATAAATAGCACCTCAAAAACAGTTGATAGAGTAATATAAATAAATGTGATGTATAATTCATCATCATTACTTTAATGTGATGTACGACTAATATGATGTATTGTATGTCTTCATATGTTAGTCTTCTGAGCATAAACAGCAGGAGGCTGTCGATAACTGATCGAGTCGATTTCTGGGGTAAATTTCCAAAAGGATAAGAAGGTTTTGGTTAATTTTGTGGAACAGAAAGTTTACTGTCTCTCTAGCTTTGCTCATGTACTTATCACAGAGAGACGGTAAACCTTGAGATTAGGTTTTTCATCATGTCCATCTGTAACAACATATCATTCACACAATACCAAGTTTCCCCAGTGGCCCCAGTAGGAATCGAATCCCTAACCATTGCAGTGTTACCGCCACACTCTACCAATTCGGCTTGACCGGTCCCTATTGAAGACAAGTTAAAACCTTGTGCACATGGTGAATACACATTTATTTCAGGACTTGTAGGTGAGAGTAAGGATAGTATACAGAAAGGCCATGAATGGGGAAATGGAGAGAAGGAAAGGATGGAGGTGTGTCTTTGTTTCCATCGCCATCCCCTCTGCTAGCATCTTCGCATGACGGAGATGAGTGTGTGTTGTGGGGAGATGATCCTCTGTCTCCAATTAGGATCCATGCTTTGCTGTTAAAGCTATTTCCAAGTAAGCACACCTATCACAGAAGTAATAAAAAGAAAAAAAACTAACAACTCTGGATGCCTCATAACCTTTTAAACCATACATGCATCATGAACATGTTTTCAAAACGATTTTTTCTGAAGCCTTTTGTTTTCTCTGTTCAACGTGTAAACTCAAAAAAAAAAGGATTTGTTTGCTTTCATAAGTATTAATCTTCCGTTGCCCCTACTTCTGTGCCTCGAATGCGATAGATGAGCTTGTGATGGTTCTGATTCAGATTGAAGTCCGTTTATCTCCCATTGTGAATGTGACATTTTTCTTCCATTTATGCCTTTTCACTGGTTTCTAACAAGCCTAAAATAGCCCCAGCATTTCCTTCTCCTCAAGAAACAAAACAGAAAAAACCGACGGCGAGAGAAAGATGGTTTGTTGATCTTTTAATGAACATGATCATAAACCACAAAATAAAAGTGTCACAAACTGCGAAATAAAAGCCTCACACATTGACACACAGACTATCAATCACTTCTCTATCATCTTGCTATCAACATGCACGCCCCTACTCCCCGTTTCTTAATACCATCACCTTTGTTCAACCACAATCGAGGTAATGACACATTTGGGCCAAAAACAACGCTTGGGTGGGCATCCATTCAAGCATTGTTGATGACAATGTTTCCTCTTTATAATGGATGAATCATCGATCAGGTCTTATAGGAATACACTATATATACATGTACATAAACATACACATGCATCAACATAATGCTGTATTACATAATGGTGCAGTGAAAATCTCCTGAGAATAAAAACAAAGGCAGTGATCTCCTTGGCCCACCTAGTGCCCCAAACCATACTGTGTTTGCTGAGTTGGTAATATTATAATTCACCTCTGTACTGCTGAAATATGTGCCATGCACATATATATGCACACTCCACAACTGACTTTTTCTTCCATCTTTTAAAAGACAAAGAAAGGACAGAGTAGAGAAGGGGATTTTAAGTAAATATGATTTACCGCATGCGTGTTGTTGCAGGAGAAACAACAAAGCTGCCCCTTAATTCCTTACGAGAATGTTAATCCATACTCGTTAGTACACTGATTTTAGCCGTGTACATTGATGTGGATGGCTATCTTGAAGTTATTCTCTAGATAGTTTTTTGGCCCTTATGTGTATTCTAGTAACTCTTCTTCTTTCTTTCCCCTCTAATACCTCCTCTTCCTGCTCCTTCTGACTCTTCTTCCATTGTCCTAGACTCCTCTTTCTTTTCTCCTTGACTTCTCCCCATCATGCTCCTTCTGACTCCTCCTCTTCCTGCTCCTTCTGACTCCTCCTCTTCCATTGTCCTAGACTCCTCCTCTTTCTTTTCTCCTTGACTTCTCCCCATCATACTCCTTCTGACTCCTCCTCTTCCTGTTCCTTCTGACTCACCGGTAATTGCCCATCGGTGTTTCCAGTTTCTTTTCTCAACCTGATCCTCTCTTCATCTCCTCCTCCTCCTCCTCCTCCTCCTCCTCCTCCACAACACCTGCTCCCCCTTCTTCTTTTCTCTTTTCATACATCCCCTCGCCGCTCTTCCTTCCAGCTGTGTTTAAATGGCTCTCAGAAGACTACTGTAATCATTCCTCTCCATGTCTCCCTACACCCTCAGCCCTCTCTCTCTCTCTCTCTCTCGCCCCAGGTTTATCTCCTCCTCCTCTTCCTCCACCTTCACCTCCTCCTACTTCTCCCTGTCGGTGGTGAATGGGGGAAGGCAAACCGCCAGCAGCTGATTTCTGAACCTCAAAACAACCCATGCTTGCGTCCCCAATGGGCCTCATGAACTCAACTTGAGGCTGCATGTTGAACACAGGAGAAATATCCACCTGCAATGCAACCAGAAAAATCCATCTATACCTAAGAACAATAAGTCCAGTTTGTAATTCAAATCCGTGCCCTATTCAAATGATTTCTCACTCTTATATAGCGAAAAAGGTTTAGAAAATGTACCTACAACTATGTAAACTACCGAAACTATCTTAAGTACGCTAAAACAAATGGCATGTGTTTTTTTTTCTTTTTTGTTGTTCCAAAACAATAGTTTCGAAGTTGTTACAAACAAATAAAAGCAATGGCTGGCATCTCCAAGCTCTTCACTTAAAAATCTCTTTGTTCCTAAATTTCCTTTTAATATATTACATCCAAACTTATATGCTACCCTTGCTCGAGTTAACGTTTCTAATATCACAATAACAAAACTATTCATTTTGAAAACATAATAAAGCTGAAATGCTGTGAAATGACATGCAAGTGGTCTATACATATTGTTATTTCACAGATCAGTGTTAAATTATGTGCTGTACCTTTTCAAAGGGTTTGAATTTAAATGCAGGGCCATCAGCATCAAGCAAACATGGAATGTATTTATTTTGATAACAGTTTTCCTGTTGGATCAGAGAACCTCCTTAGCACTTAGTTTATGTTGAACCAAACAGTAATTGACGCCTATAATCAAACTCAATTTAAAAATGGTGCTCATTTGCATACACAAACAATTCAAAGGCCTCTGTTTTCGCCAAATAGGGGAATGAAACCTGTTTTCTGGGAACTGCAAATGAAAGCCATTACCGTATTGAAACATACAGTGGCATGCTAAAATGAAAAGCGGTTGTGGGTTTATAATGTGCATATTTGGAAAAAAAGAATTTATTTGGTCACATTTCTTTCACAAGAAGAAAAGAGACCAGAAAGAGTTGTGGATGAAAAATGAACGCAAAGTGCTGTTTGGAGAAAGGAATGTGTCTTCAAATTACATTTCTTTCTGGACAAAAGTCCTGAGATCTAACCGATGACTAACCGTGTTGCAGTAATGCCTTTGCTCACGCTGTGTAATGTATCTCCATCACTCTCTCTCTCCTTCCCTCCTCTCCTTCTCTCAGAGACGAGCCAGTGCGCTGGAGCACTTACTGTGCACTCCATCAAAAGAGTCGCTGGCCGCGGGGAAACCGCGTAATTCTCCCTCTGCTTTAATGCTTGGTTGTGCCACCGCTCCAAAAAAGAAAAACAGCTCTGGCCTCGCTACGATGCGGTGGATCTGCATCGCCGTCGTCATCGTTGTTGTCTACAGTATTCTGAAACACAACAAAGTGCCCCTTGCCTAGCAAAGGTGGTGTTTAGGTCTTGGCTTTCAGAGGGTTGACTGTGCGTAGTGGACTGCTTGGTTGGAATGCGTTACGGAGAAAGAGTCGAGGGTTGAGTTGTGCCGATGACATGTGTATGAAAGGAATAGCAGAGGTTGTCATATTTTAAACACTTTCTCTTTAAGTTGACTTAGTCCCACCTCTGTGTGTCAGATGGTGCTGGAGTTTATATCAAATGGGTCCCGTTTCTAAGATATGTGAGGTGGAAGATCGTACAATTCCAATTATTCCACACAACCAATTTCCTCTAAGACATAAGGGAAAAACTACAAATTGATTAAACAGAACAACATTACCGTTACTATTTAGTCAGACTTTCTTTACATACATGTCATTATTGAAAAGGTAGACGTTAGGGCATCTGTCTCAGGGATTCCTCCAGGTAGACTGCGAACATTGGGGTTCAAATCCCAGTACCCTTTGACTGGTAGACCAACACCCTTACCAGTATAGACTACTCTGCCCCATCGCCCCAACTTTAATAAAACAAAAAAGAAATCCCTATTTAATATTGAATTATTAATTGAACATGGAAATGACCTCACGATAACTTGTCATGACCCTAATCCTAATGTCCTCATTCACACTGAAACATCCGCTGTAGGTGTTTCATACCAGTCCACATTCACCTGGTAAGCTCGGACAACCTCTGTAGCACCACTAGCGAACAGCGCGCAGTCCTTCCAACTTCAAACACTCCTTCCGTTCTCATCTGTAATCTGTCCCCCAAAACGTCCTCTGTACATTGGAGGTCACAAATAAAGTGACACCGCATGAGTTATCCAGCCGGTCACCGGCTGCAATGTCCGCTAATGATCTCCAGATGTTTAGTATCTGATGGACCCCCTCTGGGCCCAGAGGTTGTAAGGAAACAGGCCTAACTCCCAACACAGCTACACTAAACCAGCTCTGGACCCAGAGGTTGTAAGGAAACAGGCCTGACTCGTAACACAGCTACACTAAACCAGCTGTGGACCCAGAGGTTGTAAGGAAACAGGCCTGACTCGTAACACAGCTACACTAAACCAGGTCTGGACCCAGAGGTTGTAAGGAAACAGGCCTGACTCGTAACACAGCCACACTAAACTAGCTGTGGACCCAGAGGTTGTAAGGAAACAGGCCTAACTCCTAACACAGCCACACTAAACCAGCTGTGGACCCAGAGGTTGTAAGGAAACAGGCCTGACTCGTAACACAGCCACACTAAACCAGCTCTGGACCCAGAGGTTGTAAGGAAACAGGCCTAACTCCTAACACAGCCACACTAAACCAGCTGTGGACCCAGAGGTTGTAAGGAAACAGGCCGAACTCCTAACACAGCCACACTAAACCAGCTGTGGACCCAGAGGTTGTAAGGAAACAGGCCTGACTCGTAACACAGCCACACTAAACCAGCTCTGGACCCAGAGGTTGTAAGGAAACAGGCCTAACTCCTAACACAGATACACTAAACCAGCTCTGGACCCAGAGGGGACATAAGGATATCTCGCAAACTCCGGGGTATCTCGCGAACTCCGGAGTATCGAAGAAACGTCCCAAACGTATTTTTAAAAGATGCATCGCCCAGTGGAATATGTACGTGAACCTCAACACCCATATAGGGTACAGTGTGAAATGAGGGTCTTAAAAGAATGGCCTGTTTGCCATGGAGAAACGGTCCGTATTTATCACGGAGGCTGTCGTTTAGAAATATCTGGGTCAGTGTTTTGTGAGATAGTGCTTACGCAGAGAGACAACCGTGCCATTCATCATATACGAAAGGGAGGAAACATGTTGTTTCTACTGATTTTTTTTCCATCCTATTTTAAGTACATTCTCAGCTGGGGGAAACTGTGCATTATTTACACAACTCTCTCGCGCGCTCTCTCTCTCTCTTTGTCACACCTGCTTTATTTGACTATTATTGGCCACTGTGACCTTTATTCTTTTATCTTTTTAATAATTTTGCTCCATTTGAGATGTCCGACGTCTAATAACTTATTTCCCTGAGAACAATCAGCACTCTTTTATACAGAATTTCCAATGACTGTAAATATTTTCTTTTCCGTTTTTATCCAGTCATAATGTAAATCAGTACGATTATAATAAGACTTTGGTTTGCTTACTTTTAACCATCGTGTAGTTGCCAAACACATAGTTCTGTGGAAGACTTTTGTTTTCTGTTGAACGGATGTTGCGGGGACTTGCGTACCTTGAATCTTGTTAATATGGTTAGACTTTGATGAAGCGTAATTTCGATGCCTCCAGTATCGTGGCTTCGGGGCTAGGTGTGACTCAGAGTGGTAACGGTTCAACACGACTGTTTATTCAGAGATACAAGGGGAACGGCACTCTGGAGGTGGTTCATGAAGCATCTGCCGGATTCAGGTCAAAATTCAGTCTATATCGGTATGGGCGGAATGGTAAAGGAGCAACGCCTATTGGGTCTGATTTATCTCAGAACCATGGAACTTTACATGGTGTTGTCTTGACCACTCTGTGTAGACGCAGAAACGAGTCAGAACTGGCATTAGCACTACAAATGTGTGGTCCAATGACAAGATAAGGCATAGAATAAATGAATTTACATCAAAGGAGAAGGCCTAACTGAACTCTGTGTATAAAGTTACCAACTGATACTGTTGCTCAGATGTAGACTATGACCGCATGGATTTAATCTGATAATACTACTTTGTTAATCCCAGATGGGACATTTCTGGTTTAATGTTACCATGGCAATGTTATTACCATGTAAATGTTGGCAACCTGTTCTATCAAAACAATCTACTGGTTGATTTGTTTGTCTTTTCCCTCAGATGCCCCATTAAAGAGCAAGTGGAGTTAACTAGATTTAAACAAATCTAATCACAGAGACTGAAATGAGATATAACCTTTTTTTTTTTTTTTACCACAGATGTGACCACTAAATTATCGTTTAATATGAGTCTTTCTGATGCTTCTTGCGTTCGGGTTACATGATGGAATAATGTCCTGTAGACAAATATTAATTTAAAGCCAAACAACTTATAACAATAACTACTTATTAAAAACCGATTTTCTACATCATTTTAATCAGTATTTATAACAAATATACCATTTGATAAAGTACTGATCAAAGTGCTGAGTTGTTATCAGCCTGTCACTCATTTACCCAAGTGAACATTGGCTGAAAAAATAAATTACGACTAGACTGAAACAGGTTTGCCTACCACTGGTAAATAATAAAACCGTTACTGACGGCTAAACCAGGACAGTAAAAGTATATGTCATTTTAACAGATAGCATGAAATTTGACCCATGGACAACAATGCCCCCCTTTTTTTTTTAAATGTTAATAACAATGTTAAGACGTTATATAAACGTTAATGTTAATAGAAGGGGACTAGCGTTTCCTTGTTTGGAGGCGTTGGCTTGGCTGTTGTTTTTCACAATGAGGAACACAGTGTTTGCTCAGAAACAGATGCCCGCCTCCCACCAGGATGCCCGATGCCGCTTTACAGACGCCTCTTTAAAACAAATCCCTATTTATCAGCCTCCCACAGCTAATGACAATATATTCATCATGAATGTTTTGTGTGAGGGATGGTGTGTGGGAGATCAGCGACGGCAGAGCACTCTACGGTGGCCTGCACGGGCCAAGTGGGGCCACAGTAGCTATGGTGGAAAGCTGTTTAGCCTCGCTGGGTAAAACTGTTCCAGAAGCCTCTGGTTTAGAAAGAGAGACCCGTCGCGATGATTAAAGGAATATCTCTGTCTCCGAGTTACAGCTCGGGGGGCTTAAGGTTATTCACACAGAGCCCTCAAACAACATTTTATTACCCAGTGATGGTGATAAATCAACACACTTTGTTGTTTAGTGTGCTCGATTAACGGCAGCAAAGGCATTTGCGGGTGGTGTGTGGGTGTGTGTTTGTTTTGTTAAATGATCCTGGTATGTATAATATGATCTATAGATGTATGCAAAAAAAGCGCAAAAGAATGGCAACAAGGCCTCCTGCTTTTTATTCGAACTAATTTGTCGTGTTGTTTCACTTCAACCATTTGTATTTATATGCACACATATTGAGTAATTGTTGACACTTGTTTTATTAGTTTTCATACTCTTGATGAAATGGTTTGATTTTTGCCTTTCGGACCCTTTCTTTCAGCCTTTAACAAACGTCCGAATACGTCTCTGTGCTCATGTATCCTTCATGATTACTAACGCTGAAACATAATCCTTGGTATCAGAGGAGGAGGTTCTTGGCAGGCTGCGTGATTGTAGGCTTGTGGACAGGTAAAATACATCCTGCATCCCGCCTACAAAGAAGGCTCACTGTCAAAGTGACACGGGCGTGGAGTTTTCCAATTTGAACTGTTAAGAGAAAGGAAAAAGGCAGCTTTTATTCGTTCTGCCACATTACTCGGCAGACCGAGATTACAGTGGATCTAAGGTTTAACATTCCCTTTGAAAAACAACTAAGGCACACACACATCACTTTGTTTCACAAACTTGCCGGCAGAATGTGTCTGTTGACAATAATAATGGGAAGAAGTCTCCTGTCTATAACTCATATTTGGCATTGGTTGCATTCCAATTCCTGTTTTTGCTACTGCGTCTAGACACCGTAGGAGGATTGATTTCCATCTGAAGTCCGGCTCCCCACCTTGGTAGAGGCATAGGACCAGGACTTAGACAAACAGACTGTAGTAAGAAAGTGGATTAGACCGTGATCCATCAACATTAGGCAAACGCTGGAACCAGCCATCTGTCTGTGAGGGAGGAACTCAACCACCATATGCAGTTGGCATATTCATATTCACTGACTGGCGGTTCTCCTGGTTTTCAAGTGTGATATTACAGAGTGGTCCAGAAATACCAGGTCTCTCTCTCTCACTGTATAACCTGACGTTTATCTGCTGGTTGGGGCCTGGACACCTGGTCTACACCTGGTTATTTACCTGTTCTCCATCTTGTCTCCACCTGTTGAGCACCTGTCTATCACCTGTTTTTTTTACCAGGGCTTCAACTGGTCTTCATCTGGTCCTCACAATGTTCTCCCCGCCTGCTCCCTCCTGCGTCTACAGAGTAGATGACTTAGTTTAGGAAGTTTTGGAAGTTGGATTTAGAGCTATAGAATTCATCATAAAGTATAGTCAGCAAATATTAGCAGTCATTCGCTATATCTCCACTAAATCTCCACTTTCCTTTGAAAAGACGAAATAAGTATTTCAGTATTTCTGTTTCAAAGCCTGGAGTTGTGCAGGTCCTTGGGTTCAATCTTTGCATGCGGTCGAGATGACGGTTTGTTTGAGTTTATTGTCTCTGAAAGTAAGCCATTGTCCCTTGAGGAAAGGGGGAAAAAAAGGATGTCAATGCAATAGCAGATTTCGAGACAAAAAAACACTGAAAACACTTTTGAAACTATGGGATAGGGGGTGGGGTGTGCTATCGGAGAAGGTAATCAGGTTTTCAAGATGCTCGAGCAGATTGACAAGTCTGTTAGCAGTCAATCTTGGCAGCTGACAAATCACTTTTTAAATGATCCTGTTGTGTTTTTGACTGCTCGTCTCCGCCAACACAATGTGGGTAGAGCACAAATTAGTAGCACAGAAGGTACAAATGCAGATGAGACAGTCTAGCCTGGGTTGAATAATTACAAACAGCTTTTATTACCAGCGTTGACTATAAATAAAAAGGTTGTACATGAAAATATAAATGAAATGATGAGAAATGGACTGATTTAGACTTCCAACATTGGCAGATGAGCCATGGTACGGAGACATGTGCATGAGCGTCTGCGACCCAAGATGTGTGTGCGTGCGTGTGCGTGTGTGTGTGTGTGTGTTGTGCACGAGAGACCAGTGTGTTTGGCCAATCGTGTTGGACCGAAACGAGAGCACTGTTGTAAGAGGTTGGAGAGGGGTAGAGGGCGGTGTAACGTAGAGGGCGGTGTAGCGTAGAGGGCGGTGTAACGTAGAGGGCGGTGTAGAGGGCGGTGTAGCGTAGAGGGCGGTGTAGCGTAGAGGGCGGTGTAACGTAGAGGGCGGTGTAGCGTAGAGGGCGGTGTAACGTAGAGGGCGGTGTAACGTAGAGGGCGGTGTAGCGTAGAGGGCGGTGTAACGTAGAGGGCGGTGTAACGTAGAGGGCGGTGTAGAGGGCGGTGTAGAGGGCGGTGTAACGTAGAGGGCGGTGTAGAGGGCGGTGTAACGTAGAGGGCGGTGTAGCGTAGAGGGCGGTGTAACGTAGAGGGCGGTGTAGCGTAGAGAGTGGTGTAGAGGGTGGTGTATCGTAGAGGGTGGTGTAGCGTAGAGGGCGGTGTAACGTAGAGGGCGGTGTAGCGTAGAGAGTGGTGTAGAGGGTGGTGTATCGTAGAGGGTGGTGTAGCGTAGAGGGCGGTGTAGCGTAGAGAGTGGTGTAGAGGGTGGTGTATCGTAGAGGGTGGTGTAGCGTAGAGGGCGGTGTAACGTAGAGGGCGGTGTAGCGTAGAGAGTGGTGTAGAGGGTGGTGTATCGTAGAGGGTGGTGTAGCGTAGAGGGCGGTGTAACGTAGAGGGCGGTGTAGCGTAGAGAGTGGTGTAGAGGGTGGTGTATCGTAGAGGGCGGTGTAGCGTAGAGGGCGGTGTAGCGTAGAGAGTAAGGTAGAGGGCGGTGTAGCGTAGAGGGTGGTGTAACGTAGAGGGTGGTGTAACGTAGAGAGTAAGGTAGAGGGCGGTGTAGCGTAGAGGGCGGTGTAGCGTAGAGAGTAAGGTAGAGGGCGGTGTAGCGTAGAGGGTGGTGTAACCTCAATGGAATTGTCGATGAAAGCTCTCTTTTAAGGGTCTTTATTAATCCGACTGGTCAAAAATAATAAAACAGCAGAACCTTCAGGGTTCATCACTGAACTTGTAACACTGAAAGGTAACTAAGGATCTGGAAGCAGGGCAGTGGCAGGTCCGTTTGTGGATTAGAAGAATCAGCAACTGGCGAGAAGCAGACGGGGTTATTCCTATGGCACGGAAGTGCCGACCACGATTGAATAATTGATATTTGAAATCTCACGTGAGGTGCGTGTAGATATGCGCTCCACACTACGGGGCGTGGTAATGCGTTGATTGACGGAGGGAACTAAGCGGGGATGTGTGTTAGCGAAGGCGGCGCGATCGTGGCCCCCAAGGGCCGGGCGCGGGCACGGGGACCGCGAGTGGCCCTGGCTTTGCCCGCGATTGTGCCAAGCGGTGCTTTCACTTTTCAAATACCTTCATCAAATATCTCCTTGAATCTTGAAACTACACTTAACATTTTTAGAAATGTACTAAATTGAATGTGTTTCAGCACGAGGCTGTGAGATCCATTTCAACCAAGTGGCACTGATGGATGATCTTTTGCTCGCCTCTTATAATCTCTACTCTATTTACCCTCTCTCTTCTCTGACTCTCCCCCTTTCCTCACATTGGCGGTTTTACTCGCTGAACAACGAGTAAAACATGGTAGACAAATAATAAAGGGAATATATGGAGAGGCCAGGTAAAGAGGAGGTGAGGAGAGAGAGACAGAGAGTGAGAGACAGAGATGGAGGCAGGGAGAGAGGACAGCGGACAAACAATAACACTTCCCCTCATGTGATTTGGCCTTGGTGTAAAATGGAGTGGGCCGATTGGCTGTCTGGCGTGGGCACATGACCCATCAGTCAAGATGGGTTTGTTTTTAGATTTCTCTCACATTGCCTATTGTTCACTCAAAGACAGGAAGCAACGAGACCTTTTGACTCAGAAAACCACTGCAAATAAAATCACGCTTTTAGAATCGATTATCCGTCTCTTTGTGTGCGTGTGTATGTATGTGGACGGGTGTGTGTGTCCTTGTGTGTGTGCATGTAGATGGCAGTGTGTGGGTGTGGGTTAGGGCTCTATGTCTATGTACTCTATGTAAAATATGCAGTCGAGATGTTGGCTTCTGATTTGCTCGCTTCTGTAGCTCCCTCTTAATTAAGAAGTGACTATTGTTGACAGTCAGAAACCCAATTGTTGCTGTGATTCCAATATGCCAATACAGACAACATTTTGTGGTAAATCACCTACTCTCTGAAAAAAAAGAAGACATTCTGGAAAACGCAAATATAGGGAAGATTCATTATCTCATATTATTCCTCCCACAGAGTTCAGGAGATTCATTTTTAGACCATATGCAGCTTGAAGTAGATACATTGCATGTATGGGGGTGGGGGGGGGGGGGGGGGGGAGAGCTTTTTTATTTAAGAGGAGATCGCTCTATCCGTCAGATAAGACGACCCCCTCTGTGAGACGACACCAGACAGTCCTGGTGTCCTCGCAGTGGTGACAGCGAACGGGGCAGCTTGACGCGGTTGGATGGTAAAAATGGCATTTAAAACGCCACTACGCCATACCACGTCTAATCTGTTGTGCGTGTTCAGAAACCCCAGACGACGTTTTTCCCCTTGGGAAATTCTCATGAAGTGTCCAGGAAGCAAACTTTGTTCAATCTCACTTTGTCATCGGTCTAGCGATCAATAACGGAAGGATTCCAACCCTCAAACCGCGACGCGCTGGAACGTACCGGGAGCCTCCTCAGCGTGGGGGCCCTGGGGCCTCCGCGGTCTGTGTGGGGAAACCAGGGGCTCCAATTAGAAAATGTATTAGCTCAACGCTGCTCTGAACTCACCGTATGACATCTGCTGCAGATACCTCTGGATGGCCGAATGCCTCCATTTTGTGCTTGGCCAGGTTTGAGTAATAGAGGTATTTTGATACAATCGACTTATGTTGTACGTGTGTGTCTGTGTGTGCTTTAGTATCTCACTATCTCATAATTTGCATCAGTGTGTTTTCATGTATGTGAATGCATATGCATGTGTATCCTCCAAATTACTCATGCTTAGTGTCTTTGTGTTTTATGTGTGTGTGATTGTACCTCTGAATGTGTACGCATGTGATTGTAAGGTGTAAGTATGAAGGGGTGTGTGTGTGTGTGTGTGTGTGTGTGTGTGTGTGTGTGTAGGGGTTGGGACTGTAGAGGGGTTTTAGTATTGTTCTCTTGACAGGTCAAGTGAGAGATGTGTAATGTAGCGCTTCTCCTTTTCATTTTGTAGTTTGTTGTAGAGCATTCCCGATAAGGCCCATACAAAAATAAATGGCAAACATGCAAGTTTCAATAAAATATACACAGCATTCCCATGACTGCATGTAGCCTACATATCAAAATGTGTGGTTCAGTGTTGAGACTGTTAGCTGTAAAGGGACGATATTTTCTTTAGACACGGACAAAAATATATTTTCTTGCATGATTTACGAAAGCTATACTCATACAACTTCATTTGGTCTCTGGTGTTGGTCAGCAAATCTTTTTTTCCCCCCCTTTTCATATCGAATAAAAATAATGGCGGGCGGTTTGATTGACAGCTGTGAAGTGCACAAAAGACACCACCCACGTATTTTTCACAGCTTTGTTAAAAACCATCAGCATTCCCACGTCTCATCCACTTTCTCAGGTCCTTCAGAATCTGGAGAGTGTGTGACGGGCAGTCAACTCAAAGGATACTGCACTGGTTAGGCTGTTTGACTCTCCGACAGAAAGTATTTGGTGTGATCCCCAATCTCCATAGTCTCACCTTTTTGAGCACGATGGCAGAGTCCACCGTACCTTCTCCTTAATGACCTGTATCTGAACTCACTTTAAGTCCCTTTGGATCAAACCGTCTGCTAAATGACACAACAAATAAGAACCCTTGCTTCCACAGAAGCCCCTAACCACAGCGAGGTAACACAACCACTGCCAAACCCGGGAATGCTTAGCACGCCGTCGCAAAAAAACCCAGAAATCCCACTCTACTCGTCTCAACTTCTCTCCCCAAACTAAAGTGAACTGAAGTGAGAGGGAGTCCAAGTAGCTGTCGAGTTCCACTCCTCAAGAGTTGGGGAGTTTGCGAAGGTAAACTTTGTGGACAACTCTGGAGCTGAGCTACACGGCGAGATTGGCACGGGCCTCGGCTCCACACCACAGACTCCTTTCTCTTCTCTTCATTTTGTTTTTCCTTAAGAGGGTTGATTTGCCCCCCCTCCCCCCCCCCCCCCCGCTCCCCCCCCCCCCCCCCCCCTGCCTCCGCCAGTCCCTGCACCCCTAGAGGGACATGGCGCCCGGGTCTTATCTGCGCATGGCACATTTTCCTCTGGGGAAATCTGCCTGTGCCACCTTGGGCTCTGCTCTTAAGTGAGGAACAAGGGGAACATGGCTGCTCTTTGTCTGCATCCTGTGTGCCTGTTCCAGGGCTAATCACAGAGGCAAAGCACCCACCCAACCACCACCAGCATCACCACCACCACCTTCTGGAGCTCCAACAGACACTATACCTGCTGCTGCCATCTGGAAGCGCTCTCATTCACCTGTGTCACTCACGCGCTCTGTCTCTCGGTCTGTCTCGCTCTCTGTCTCTTGGTCTGTCTCGCTCTCTGGCTTTCTCGGTCTGTCTCGCTCTCTGGCTTTCGCTACGTCTGTCTGTTTCAGTTTCTTGGTCTCTGGGTTTTTCTGTCTCTCTCTCTCTCTGGCACTTGTATTTGAACTTTTTATACTCTCAGTCAAAAACTACTGTTTATATACTGGGTGACGTATGTGCTCTCTGTCTCTGTCTCTCTCTGTCTCGCTCTCTCTGTTTCTGTCTCTCTCTCTCTCTCTCGCTCTCTCTCTGTCTGTCTTTGTCTCTCTCTCTCATTTTATTTTTATATTCTGACTCAAACGATATACTGGATTTTCTGGGTGGTAGATCAATTAAAGCGATTCATTGCATTCATTTCTGCAGAATGTTTATTTTGCAACTCTGTATGTGAAATTTAACTAACACTGTTAGACGTGAACAGACCACATTTCCACTCTTTCTCTCTGTCTGTATCTGTCTGTCTCTTGCTCTCTGTCTCTCTCGTCATTGGGAGGACGTTGAAGGAAAATAGCTCATGTTCTCTTGACTCAGGCTGCTATTTAAGTTGTGTAAATATCTATTTCTCACAAGTGGTGTGACAAATATCTTGATGTCTACACATTGATTAAGCCTGTGAACTTGTACAGACATTGATACATACACCATATCCATTTGAGTCTGGCTTAGCTCAGGTACCTGTTCCTCCGCATGTTTTCCTGTAAATCCTCCATTTGGGGGCGCGATTGGATTCAGATTTTAATGTAATATGACTGGGTGTGTTGCTGCCTGCTGAATATGTAAAGCCACACTGAAGTCTCCCTCCAGCAATCTCTCTTAATTATTAGAATAATCTGATTGAGAAGGGGATAGTGGCACTTATTGGATTAGTGCAGTGACACCCTCTTTCTTTCCCTCTCTTTTCACGTTCTTTTCCATCACAATTTTACCCATCCCGTCTTTTTTCCCTCTGTATCCAACCAAACCCTCTTTCTCTTGCGCTCTCACTGTCTTTCTCTCTCAAACACACACTCACTCTCCTTCCTCTCTTTCACTCTCTCCTTCACGAGACCTGCCTATGTCTCTCGCTCTCTCTTGCTCTCTCGCTCTCTCTTGCTCTCGCTCTCGCTCTCTCTCGCTCTCTCGCTCTCTCTCTCGCTCTCTCTCTCTCGCTCTCTCGCTCTCTCTTTCTCTCTCTCTCGCTCTCTGTGTGTGTTTCCAAACCGTGTAAACAGACCAGAGTATGTCTGTAGCGTATTGAGGCAGATCAATAATAGCAGGCCAATGGAGAGAGAGTGGTCCATAATCTCCCTCACCCATGTAAGAAAGTACATTACTGCCACTACAAAGCCTATCAACCAGACCGCAAGTTGTGCATTATTGAATGGAGGTTGGTTTTATTGGGACCCATTCAAAAAAGGACAAACATAAATTATGCAGTTTCTCCCTCTACCCCCATGAACATATTTTATTTTCCTTAAAATAAAAAGCTTGGTTCTTTCATCTGGAAACTATAAAGCATATTCTGGGGCAGGTAGGTGTGTGTGTGTGTGTGTGTGTGTGTGTGTCTGTGTGTCTGTGTGTCTGTGTGTGGCTGAGTACATTTTGAACAGAATATTGATTTGAGATATGAATCTTATGATGAATCAGTGATCCCAATGGATGGATTCTCTCTCGCTCTCTGCGCCACTCACCCACCCAACACCACCTCAAGCCTTGAACTTTGACCCCTAATGGTGTGTGTCTGCACCATTTAAAATAAAAACCACAGGTTATTTTCCGTTCACTAAATCACAAAATGTGCCGGCGGTGTGTGAGGATGTTGCCATGGCGCCCATGGTGGGCTGAGGGAGGTCGGGGTGAGTGTGGGGGGGGGGGGGGGGGGGGGGGGGGCGGGGGATTGTGGGTCAAACTTGCTTCCTCACTATTTACAACGCCGCATTATGTCTCCCAGGCCGACAGGGTCGTGGCGAGGTCACGCATTAGCCACTGTAAATGGCTGCATTCTCGCCCTAACCTTTGACCCCAGACTGGTGATTCCCAAGATTTTTCGTCTCCCCCAGCTGCAGACGCTGGCCTCGCCTCCCGCAATACTTCATTACCAAGAGCGTTCGCCACGACCCGCAGCCCATTTACCGCTGACCGCCGCAGCAGGGGCACCGGAGGGTTGCCGTGGAAACGCATCGCAAACAAAAACAGAACCAAACCAAAACCTTAATCAGTGGTCGGGACAAAATAATGGGCCGATGACCCGGCAGGAAATCATCAGTTGTGGACATCCTGTGTCGTCTGGTCTCTGTCTCACTTATATCGTCACTTGTATCGAACTTATATCGAATATCGTCACTGTCTGTGGTGTGTGTTTTTTGAGAATTATCTTCTGTGTGTGTTACTGGCTGTGCCCAGCTGGGGTGTATTTTAATGATGGGCGTTCATCAAGACTTTTCACACCATCAAAATAAAGTGTAAGACACTTGCCAACTTCAAACATCTTTTTTTTATTTATATTTATATCACATATTCAGCTAGTGAGATGAATGAGTGTCTTTTTCATTCTTATTTTCTTTTTTAATGTCTTCCATTTGAAATATCATTCGTCTTTTTTAATTCACTGGTTTGCACTGTGAAGAAGAAGGTCCTCCTAAAACACTAACCCAGCGCCACATCGTAGCCACAGAAGTACCGCTTTAACATTTCTACTACTTTGAAATACACATTATTCTTTGCCCATGTTTATGTCAACCACTGTTTTTCTGTACCCTGGGGTGCACCAGACCTCTGCACCAAGGAAGTGTTTGACGCTAAATCGTCTCTCAGACGCGATGTCGGTTGTACCACAGTCAGGGCAACTACCAGACTCTTCCGCAGAATTCCCGTGTATTTAGATGAAATGAGAGAATATCTAGGGCAAGCCAAGTCATTGTAAAAATTAATTTTGTCGATTAATTTACAAGGACCTACAGACCACTGTTGGTCTGCTAACAGTACCACTGTACTGTTGGATATTGCCGTTGCTCCTAAAAAATCGTGCAACCTAAAAATAGCCAGCAAGTTATGCCGCAGCAATTTACACACACAAGCGGCGCTCAATAGCATACATATTCATATGTATCTCAGAGAAATCAATAGGGCAGTATAAAAGTTTACAATATTAAAGTATTGCATTATTGATATGAAGGGCTGAGTCCTCCGTGCTCATCTGGCCTGGAAGCGAACCCTCCAGTTCTTCTACATAATGTACGCCAGGAGAGCTCTGATTTTATGACCTTTAACCCCCGGTGGGAATTCTCTTAGCTGCAGGGCTTTGATAAAACTAGATAATCTGCAAGTGTGTGTGTGTGTGTGTGTGTGTGTGTGTGTGTGTGTGTGTGTGTGTGTGTGTGTGTGTGTGTGTGTGTGTGTGTGTGTGTGTGTGTGTGTGTGTGTGTGTGTGTGTGTGTGTGTGTGTGTGTGTGTGTGTGAGAGAACAGACTGAAAGCTCTGTCACGCTCTCCTCTCTTTGCAATTTAGAGAGAGAGAGAGAGAGAGAGAGAGAGAGAGAGAGAGAGAGAGAGAGAGAGAGAGAGAGAGAGAGAGAGAGAGAGAGAGAGAGAGAGAGAGAGAGAGAGAGAGAGAGAGAGAGAGAGAGAGAGAGAGAGAGAGAGAGAGAGAGAGAGAGAGAGAGAGAGAGAGAGAGAAGAGAGAGAGAGAGAGAGAGAGAGAGAGAGAGAGAGAGAGAGAGAGACCCCATAACCTATCGGCAGGAAATCCAACTCCCACTAGATTTCCCTTTAAAAGATTGGTAAAAAACCTAATCAACCATGACAATGAGGAATGTGTATAGTGTGGGGCGGGGAGAAAAGAGTTGAGAGATGTTTGTAGATAGTGATCCGAACCTAATCGCTGAGTGACCCCTCCTCTCTCTGCAGAGCCATTTGACTCTATCTCCTTCCCTTCCCCGTCGTTGAAGTCACCGCTTCAATTAGACTTTACGGTCACGCAGGGTTCCTGAGATCATCATTCATTTACTGTGTAGACCTGCTCTAGAAAATCCAGACCGTCATGCTATTAACAAATATTATTATTATGGTTATTGGTTTTGGTATAATTATTGATATCGTTATTATTATTATTTACATGTACTCACGGAGCACACACTTTTATTCAAATCAATTGGTGAGCTGAGGCCGAGAAAGATCGAAGTGTACAATCAAAATTGTTACACAAATAAGTAGAAAACAATTCCAAGTGCTCCACGACCAGATTTCTTACATCAGTTATTATTTTTCCTTGTCGACAGTATCAGATTGATCACATTGAGGTTTATTGTATTGTGTGTTGAAGCCAACTCTGGCCTGTTATACAACCCATTCAGTGGGATGAGCATATGAGACTGGAAGCTGCTTTTTCCCAGAGAGAAAAGCTTCTTTCACTTGAACAGAGAAGCGTTTTGCTGTCACACGGTCGGTTAAAAGGCCGCTCATTCAAATGTGACTGTCGGCACAAGGTCATCTTTTTCAGTTTTGTCTCTCTGAACGATCCTCCTGCATATTTGTATTTCCGTATTTAACCATGAGGTTGACAGGATTCTAAGGTTGATACAAGAACTCACTGGATTCAAACATTTGGGGGCGTTCAGTTGGTTGCAATCTGCAACCTCACCACTAGATGCTATTAAATTAAACGCTAATAAGCTAATAGTAATAGTGATTACACAAATTTCTCTCCCGGTATTACTCACACAGGATTCGCTAAAAATCAATTAAATTTTGTCATTTCACCAGACGCACTTCAAGCAGTGCCAGCACTTCTCAAAAAAAGAACATGATTTAATTTCCAACAAAGTAAACTGTTTGAAAAGAAATGTAAATAAATAAACCAGTTTCTTTTCAATAAGAGGGTCAACATAATCTTGGCCCAGACATGGGCTTTGAAGCGGCCTCACTCCATTAAAAGCAACCTTGTGCGGAAAGAGACGGGGAAAATAAAGCTCGACAACATAGAGTGTACTGACATTGAATGTAGCCTCAAACAAGAATGACTCATGACCGTTTCTGAAGCTCTTTCATCGCTGGGAACATTACTAGCACAGAGATAAACTGACCGAATGTATAGTTACTAGTCCAGTATAAACTTAAAATGGCTGCTCACCGCTCCTCTCTCTGTACGAGTTGGGGCCGTTTAGACAAAAGAAAGATCATTAAGTGTAATATTAATTAACCCCCCTCTCCATTATGATTAATGACTTTCTTACATTGTGTATTTATGTCCGAGACATTGACACAGGGACATTAGGCAAGAAAAGTAATTACCATCTTGTGCTTATTCTGTGGGCTAATGTGGCTAATTTAACTGTTGTCAAGGGGCCGGCTGTGCCTGCAAGATAATGTGTTATTAAACAGTGTTCTCACGACGACAACAGTCGTAACTCTCTGTATGTGTCTAGTCTGCTTGACATCTCAAAGCATAGAATTGTTCCTCTTCAGGTATTTCTGATGCTCGTGTCCATAAATTGTTGACATCTTAGCTGTGGACATCGGTGTAGTGGACGAGCTGGAACATGCAATGGACACCCAGTGGGTTTTCATTTCTGGTTGTAGAACTTAGTACAACTTTCTCTACTGGCTTTGTTCATAATATTTCCCAAAGTTAGGCTTGCATTCTTTCCTGTCTTCCTCTCTCTCCTCTCGCTCTCCCTTGCTATTTACTTTACTTGAAAGAGACGATGTGAGACCTATGAGTTCATCTAGTTTGTGATGTCTGTGTTTCTTGAATGATGCGCATTCTCCACCTTTTTGATCCAGTGCTTTCGACTCAATTGGGAAAGTGCTTATTTGCCTGGTGAAGCACTTTGTCAACTTTGGTTTTTAAAAGGCGGCAACGAAGAAAGGCGTTGATATTAAACGGTTATGTTGTGACCTGAACTTGTCCAGTAATGGTACGGTGTATATTTTAGTGGAGGTGTGTTCGATTTCCGCTCAAGCTGTCCTAATGTTGGGCTCCCATCCCCCCCCCCCCCCCCCCCCCCCCCCCCCCCAACCCCGCACCATCTCACCACTAAGCTGCAGGTAAACAAATGGTTTCAAAGGTGGAACGAATGTAGCATTTGATCCGATTTAGCGTACAGGCTTTAAAATATGAGGACCAAGCTGAAACATTACTCCTTTATTTTGAAATATAAAAGAAAAATAAAGCCTCACAATTCATCTGGCAGCATGTGTGTTTCGGCTGTTTACCATCGCAGGCCCCAAACTCCCATAACAATCGCACTTTTAGAACTACCAATAGTGCCTTCAAACTGCCAATAAGCCGTTCTGCAATAGACGAGAGAGACAGAGAGATGGTTTATAATGGACTATAAAAACAATAATCCTGGTGAGGCGTAGATGGCAATCAGCGCTAATATCCCAGATCTTCAAACGCTTTTAATGTACTGTGGAGAGCAGCAGCAGCAGCCGTCACACAGAGAAATAATGAATGCAACACCAAACCCCAGACATCCTCATTCGCTTATTGGATGAGAACAACGTTCCCATAGCCTTTATACAGTAGCGTTCTTCAACTACCAGTGCACAGGTGCACTGGTGCTAGTGGCGGTTTGCATATTGTTACGTCATCCTTGACGACCTTGAGCCCTGAGAAACATGACGATCTTTCAAAAGCACCACGGGGGTCGGGTGAAAATAAAACTAATCAGTTTCACAGATTTATTTCCAACATTCTAGTGATTTCCTTTAACGGTGTGAGTCACAGATTAAGAAGCACACAGGCAATCTATTTGGAAAGTACTTTTTAATTACCAAGGCCTCTTCCACATGTGTATATATATATATATATACAGATCTGCTAGGGCAGTGTGCTGTGTGATGTCCGCATCCAGAGTGATGAGAAGAGTTGAAATGTTTGTGACTTCACGCTAATGATCGGCGTCTGCACTGGACCAGCAACCAATAGCAGAGCTGGATCGTATTTTCTCCAAGGCTAATTTCCAGCGATAATGGAGGAGATACTATCTGTTCGCGTCCCCGGTTTCCCGGAGCTGTAATCCGTTTGTCTACCAGGACACAATTATAGACGCGAACACAAACGTGATCGTCATTCCTGCTGTGGCATTGTGTACAGAGAGCGAAGAACCAGGTCAAATTCCTTGTATGCGGAAACGTGCCAAATGGCCAACGATTCTGATTAGATTAGATTCAACTTTGATTCCAAGTATGTTGGAACGCATGCAATAGCTGAAAGTCATTTCTTTGGAAATATTCTTTGTTTCCTACATAATAAACGGAGAAATTGTGGGAAATAGTCGATTGAACATGCTTTCCTGGCTGCTGAGAGCTCTCCAAAAAAATAAAAAATAAATAATAATAACGTGACTGGGCACAACCGAACATTGTGTCTGCTTGAACGACTGGCAGCTGGAAGCAAGCGGCCAGCGGCCAGTGCGCCCAACAAGCGCAAATGACTCTTCAGGTGTGACCCTACCTGAAAGAGTGCCGCCTGACGGATGGCCAAGCACAACATGCAGTC
Source organism: Lota lota (assembly GCA_026745465.1). Lineage (NCBI taxonomy): Eukaryota > Metazoa > Chordata > Actinopteri > Gadiformes > Lotidae > Lota > Lota lota. The sequence continues at coordinate 996,319 of JACYXH010000129.1, read as the reverse complement.
TCATCGCGTTGCGCTATGACTGGATGGTAACTTCATATCAAACGATAACAGAAAAATCCCCGTTAACCAGCCACAAACATACAAGAATAAGAATTAAAAAAAAATAACAAAATGAATATTCTCTACTGTGTGGAAATGTTGTGTCCGCGTGACTACCGGGAGGCGACGGTGAAACCCGGGACTCTCCCCCGGGAAGGGCAGGCAAGCACGCGTAACGTGGATATCATCTCCTGGCACAACGTGCTGCTCACCTTGTGTTGGGCTCCCGCTCGGCTCTCCCCTCTGCTGTGCCGGGACTCCGACTAATTGCTCACTGTATCTTTCAGCATTAGCGGTTATATACCAGCTCTGCAGGAACTGGCGCCGCGTGTGTGTGTGTGTGTGTGTGTGTTTGTGTGTGCGTGTTGTATTTAGCAGCCCATTGTGACAGAGTGGAGCGCTTGCTACAGCAGCAGTAGCAGCAACAGTGGTGGTGGAAGAGAGGCTGGAAGCAGGAGAGGCGGCCAAGGTTTGAGATTAGCCGCGGCTGCCAGGGGAGCTGTCAGACTGGGCTTGTGATGGCCGGGTTCTGCCCAGGCATGATGGGACCCTAATGGAGCTCATTAGTCCTGGACCAACACACCTCCCGTGTTAACCCCGTCAATGCCGCCCACTGCTAACACCGGGGCGAACACCTTCAGCCCTGCCGCCTAATGATGTGTGTGTGTGTGTGTGTGTGTGTGTGGAGGGGGGGGGGGGGGGGGGGGGGGGGGGGGGGGGGGGGTAGAGTTGGTACACATAACTGTACTAACATATACAGTTCTTGTATATGTTGAGTGGTTGAATTTTTGTCGTTTGTGTGGGATTGCTGGGACTGTGTGTGGGATGTTATAATATGTATGAGAGGCCGTTTAGGCCATAACCCTTTCCTCCATGTTATCATGCTCCCTTTCCCACTACCATACTCTATCACACACACTACCATACTACATCACACACTATGATACTCTCTCTCATGCTACTACTCTCTCTTTTATGTACCAATTTGTACCTTTTCTGCATCAACTTGTGGTGGAAACTTATTTTGGAATTTAATTTATTTAAAGGAAAACACAAAATGCAGGCACATGGTGAAACTTCAAAATCGAATGGAATATTATGCAGTATGGCTCATAGACATTCTGTATTGCTTTGTACTTGTTTTCATGCAGATCAACTGTTCTAATTTAATGTTATCCCTGCTGAGTCAGCACACATGTAGGCATGATTTCCTCTTCTGTCCTCTTTTCTTTCTTTTGTTTTGGAGCGTTGTGTGTTTGTGTTAACGGGAATCAACAAAGAGCTGTGCTGAAGAAAAAAGCCCCCCCCCCCCCCCCCCCAATGTCGGAGGCATTGTTGCGTCTATGAGACACAGTGTGGAGAGAAGTCAAATATGATATGTGGCCTGAACGGCCTCTCATATCGATGCACACTTGAAACACTCTCCAACATACGCATACACACTGAGCATGCATGGACCACACACACACACACACACACACACACACACACACACACACACACACACACACACACACACACACACACACACACACACACACTTGATACACACACACACACACACACACTTGATACACACACACACACACACACACACACACACACTTGATACACACACACACACACACACACACTTGACACACAAAAACACCCACACACACACACAGTTCATGCAGTGTAGTGCAATGACAAGCCCCTTAACCGGTGCACTCTCTCCGTCTCTCTCTCTCTCTCGCATGCGTTCTGTCTCACACTCGCATAAAACACGCACGTGCCAAGTAGCGTGAAGTAGGCCTGCTGCTCGAATGACACACAGAGAATCAAAAACGTACTCGCGTTTTTGATCAACCACATCGCATTATCTTTCGAGGGCTCTCATGCCTGATCGGAATGACAAGACGAAGAGATCCTTAGCTTTTTTTATTTATTTATGTAAATGTTGTCGTTATTTCTATATTAATAAATATAAATGTATTTTATTAAAAATATATCTTTAGATCCGGGGGCTATTCATACGACCTTCGGGGCTGGAGCCTCGGACGCCTGGGGCCGAACAACGCCGCCGCTCACAACGTGTCGTCGGTGCATTAGCTAGCTCACTGTTTTAACTGTCGACACCAAACAAGCTGTCGTTTAGAGGATCGACAGGGACCATTTCACCGGCCGCAATTAACAGCCGAGCAGTGGAATTCACAAAACCGTAAACGGTGGCATTAGCGGTTCAGGCCATGTTGAAATGACGTATGCCTCTAATGCTTCGACAAAATCTAGCGTAGCACACAGTGGTGTCTTCTTAGTTGTAGTCTGGTGTTGAGTAGGGAGGAGTGTGTGTAGTTTGGTGATGGGACGGCCACCAGGGGCTTAATCGACAGACTCACTATGAGGAACTCCAGAGAATTGGTTGGTTTCTTAGTAACAAGTAATTTACTTTTCTATCGAGGGATGGGACCGATTTTGGAGGTTGACTGTTTAGGGGTGTGTTAGGCTGGGGGCTGGACTCCCATCTGAACACCTACAGACTTTTAATCCCTGACGCTCCCAATTTTCCCCATACCTGTACGTACAGTATGCCTCATCAATCACTCCAACTGAGTTTTCCTCCACAACTTTGTCCATGATGACAGCAAGAGAGAGATTGATGCACAACCCCCCTCCCCCGCCGCCCCCTCACGAGAACAGTCGAGACGACAATAAGCTGGAGCGTGTCAGACTTCCTCCCGCTCCCCTCCCGCTGGGACTCCCGCCACAGAAAGTGGGTCAGTCCCTGATTGTTAATTACACCTGCGATACCGCTGAGTCGTTCTGAGGGAGTGAAACCACCGCGGAGAGGACCGCGTGTTCTGGCGCTCCATCGCTGCACCGCACGCCTTCTTCTGCTGTGGGGGGGGGGGGGGGGGCGTACCACAGGCACCCTACTGTGTGTGTGTGTGTGTGTGTGTGTGTGTGTGTGTGTGTGTGTGTGTGTGTGTGTGTCTGTGTGTGTGTGTGTGTGTGTGTCTGTGTGTGTGTATAAGTTGAGCTATGTTTGTGTGTGGCTCAATTGGTTGAGTAAGGAACAGGTCTTGTAAGATGCCTTGTAAGATAGCATAGTCTTATGTTCCTTGTTGTTGCGTCTAATGTCATGTCTTCATGCGTTTTTGCCTTTTTGTCAGGGAATGTAGCTCAGGTAGAATCAAACAGCCGACTTCTCACCGCAAACGCAGCACAACATCCTAGCAGCTTTTCTAAATGCCCAGACAGAGGCTGTTTCGGTCCAGTGGTGAAGAGAGATACTGTGGGAAAGTGGCTGTAACATCATCCGAATGCAGACATTATTATACGTCACAATCGCATGCTATATATTTTATATATCACGTGTAAATGTGTGGATTAAAATAAATTGGTCAAGAAAATGTTGCAAAATTAAACGCCAGTGTACATATGGTGCAATTGTCAGGGAATTAACCATTTTCAATAATTGGAGCTTGTGCAGAAAAGAAAACACAAAGAGAAATTGTATAATTATGGAGGATTCTCGGAGCCCAGGATTCAAACTGTAATCTCCGTGCTTTTATTGAGGCAGGAAGACAGGAGTTTGGCAAAGGGAGACAGGAGGAAAATACTCATAAGAGAGGAGAAAATAAATGCAGGAGAGGGAGAACGGTGCAGTCCTTTCAGACGGGATCACCTGTGAGCTAATCTGCTGGAAGCTAACAATGGACGTTTGGTGCTAATGCTAGCGCGACAAAGACACAACACATGACGCATAGACTGTTGAAGACTTCCAGGGTGGTTTGTTCTTATTTTTACCAACTGGACAAGATACCCGGAGGCAGGCGGAAACAGATGTTTGAGTGATGTGTCTCGAAACTAAAACGACAAAACTAAAACAATAACCAACACAGAACACATCTGTTTTTCTGCAGGCCACTTTGTTCTCTGTGGATGCACTCAAGCCAACCTTTAAAAGTAAGATTGTTTACATAATTGCGTGAAATTCTGGGACTCATTTTCATGGAGTGTTAAAACACACCAGGCACTTAAATACACCTGTGTAGAGCGCTCAACTGTTGCTTGTTTGTCCTTGTGTTTGCAATTGTAATTTGTCCGTTTAGATGTTGACCGAGTACAATTTGCTGGGACTCCGGTTTCATTCCATTATGAAGCAAGGAAAACATCCTAGTTAGGATCCCAGTTTTAAAAACATGTAAGAGAAACATTGAAGGCCAGTGTAACGTGCGCACCTTTCTTGCAAGTCTAAAGTGTCGAGTGTGTAGGTCTATAGTGTGTTTTTGTTTTATATTCTTACGTTAGACTTGATTCTTGACCAGTGTTCATTTTAAAGTTGTCAAAAGTCAGTTACAATGGTTTTGAGCTTTTTTTTGACGTGCACAAAATCGGCAACGGCTTTCCAACAAGTCACATGATCCTGTTGTTGTTTCAGTCTCTGGTCGTGACATTTCTTTTTCATCATCAGGTCCCTAATAAGGACAATTCCTACATTGTCAGTAGATATTTTTGGTGGCTAGGCTACAGTGGCCATCCTGGGGAGGGTTAGGGTAGGGGCTAGGGGGTTTGTCTCCAATCCCGTAAGGTACTGGGTTCAAGCCCCAATGTCCGCAGCTTATCTACCATAATACCCCTTTCCTGCTCCTAAATGACACATCTAAAATTGCTGCAAGTGACTTTGGACAAAGCCCTCTACCCAAATGACCAGCCACAATCAACAGCTGATCTGTTGCAGTGAGTGCAGTGTTGACACGGAGGAGAACATCATGGTATGGCAGGGTTGTCATGGCGATGACATGTGCTCATACATGCACACACAAAGTTCTACATGAAAACACTAATACTACTATAAGTTGTCAAGAGTATGTTGAAATCAATGCCAACTATTATAACTGTGGATCTGACAAATAAACGTGGGAATTTATATACACACTTAAACAATAAGTGTGTTTCAAAGAAACGGCTATACATATATTAAAAAAAAGCAATACACGCTTATGAAAGGTGTGTGTTTCAGAGTAATTCATTTTAAACTCCCATTTAAAGACTTATTTAGCATCACTATTCTCTCATCAAAGCACAGCCCAGTACATCCTGTCTGCAAAAACAATTTGACGGCGCTGCAAGCAAAGGGGGACTGAAGTGTGCAAACAATATCCTCACGCAAACCATCCCAGTCCAATATCGGTTGTTATTATTATTATTGTTATTGTTATGGAAGTGATGCAGCAGTGTTTATCTCATACCTGGGAGCACTGCGGGGCTCTCTCTGGGCTGACAAGCTCTAATTGAAACCGGCCAATTAGAGAGAGAGGCTTGGACACAGTCTCTAGGAACCAGACAGCGCTCCTCTGCTTAAAGCCCATTTGAGGGAGACCTCCTCCCTCCTCCTCTGCCTCCTCCTCTCCCGGGCCCAGGATGTAATGGCAGTCTGCTCTCTAAAACGCTGCCAGGCTCCTGGTTCTGGAATATGGACCGAACGGATCATGGTGGTATTCAGTCCTCGTGGAGTTCAGGGAGGAGATGGAGAGCACTCTGATGGTGTTCTTTGATGGCAATACCGCTGAGGCAACCTGTAAGTGACCGACTAATTGCGGCACTGTCACAGAACTTTGATTTATGTGGTCTGCTAATTATTATTCATAAGTTTTAAGGTGAATGATGGCATCACATAAATAATCAAGGCAATCCATTTGTTTGCCTGTGGTGTATGTCGTGTTCGTGAGTGCATGAGAAACAATATTTAACGCACTATTCTGGTCAAATTCCAGCAGAAGGATGGGGCATGTTTATCCATATATTACGGAGATATATGCAATAGTGCACAGTGGCCGAACTATCACTATTCATCTCACTCTCCCAAATAGCAGCATATCATTCCAAAGAAATAAACGCATTTTAAATAACATTGTATTTAAACCAACTCTTCACACATGCAGGCAGACGCAGGCAGTGTTTTATTGGTGCAGAACGCAGGCTGTTTCCAGCTACATCTACTGCCACTGTATCACTATTTAAGTGTTGTTGTATTGTTTTTCTTTTCATGCTAAAAATACAGAACACATAATGGCATGTTGCTCTCTGTAGGTTTATAGCTTCAACTGGGAAAATAGAAAGTGTGTGTGTGTGTGCGTGTGTGTGTTAGAGAAAGAGTAGGGAAGGGATTACTTGAAAACAAAACAGTGGTTCTAGCTGTCTGCAGTAGTTTCTCGTCTCTAAGGGGATGTGTACCATGCTGGCATGTCATCCACTGCAGGGAGGCTAACTAACTAGGTGTGGATGCCCCTTTGTTGTGCGATAAACATCCCAGAGTTAAACTTCTACTTGTCTAATTATCCTACAGATAAAGTGACTAAAGAACAATCTGATTTGAGACAGTGTTTCTGTATGAGGCCGAAATCTCCGTGAAGATTATTATTTTTCCCTGAATGTTTTTTCAATGTACTTTCTGACATGCTGTCAGGGCTCATTAAGGCACTGTCTCTAAAGAGATATAGAAAGTGAGGGACATCATCTCTCCATAGCACGTTTTTTCAACCGTTCAAGTGTGTTTGGAAAAGGGAAGGAGTGTGTTTGGAAAAGGGAGGGTTTATGAAGTAACTGTCTTATTTTTTTCATTAGGAACTTCAAATGTTTGGCATTATAACTTGACAATTTTCTGAGCAAATCTGGAGTTGTATTTATATGAACGTCTTATTCTTTAAAATTATAAAAATCTAAACTGCATTTGAATCCGAAACATTTGAAACAAAAAGTGCAAACTGTAAAAACCAACTGTCTTTAGTTTGCTTGTGCATGTTGCTTGCAACCAACGGAATTTCACCCAAAATCTACATGACCATCTCCTCCTAAATCAAACAGGCGATGTAATGAAGAAATTATACACAATTACACAAGTCTTTGGATTACACCATCGACAAAATAATTGCTACTTGGGTGATTTCAAGAGATACATTCTTTTTTTTTTGGAAGGATTTGTTCAATAGACACCAGACGGGAGAACTTACCAAACAGGCTGCATGTGGTCTTTTAATATGCTCTCTTGTGCATACTCTACTATATACTATTTTATAAAACAATCATAAGAGCCTAGCAAGGGGCAATGCCTTTCATCACACTCATTAGAGCAAGATAAGAAAATGGCAATACACTCACACACATTCCCCCCCCCCCTCTCTCTCTCTCTCTCTCATATCTGTTAGACTCCCCGTCCTCAGACGAGCCCACACAAATGTTCTCTCCTCCTACCCTCTCTCTCTCTCTGCCCCCCACCACCAGCTGTTTGCAATCACACCAGTATCCTAGATAGAGTTGAATTGGTAATTGGCCGTGAGCACATAAAACAGTGCTGTGATGGCTGGCGGTATATGTGAAAAGTGTAATTGAAAACAGTTGGAACTCGAATGGGTTTGTTTCTTTGCCATTATCTGTCCTCGAGGACGTTACCGCCATGCCAGAGATGCAGCTAGTTCCTTAAGGAAGAGGCCGTGTTCTATAGGGAAGTGTATTGATCGACGCCATGGAGCTAACTTGTTTTCCGTGCAGCGCTACACTTGGTTATCGACTATGGCTTAAAAACACGTGGCCTCCATAAGTTTTGCCTTGCCTGTGGCGATGAACCTATGACAAATGCCCTGAAGTGAGCTCATTCATAAGTGAAGCATCCGGTTCTTCAACCATCAAACCTTTCGTCTCGCCACCATTCTCATGCAACGGGAAGAAATGGGATTTAATTATCGCAACACAAAGCCCTAATTACAAGACCATGTTCTTCTCCAGATTGTATGTGTTGAGGCATCCCATTTAAACACTTTGATTTGTTTTAAAAAGTGATCAAAGGATGAATATGAATGAGTTTTAGCAACAGATTTACGCAACTGGTGGCCAGAATAAAAAACAAAAATGCATTTGAATTTAAAAAACCAACGCTGACGTCGAGGATGCTGTGTCCATAGTTTTAATTATATATATATATATAGCTCCTATGAGTTGAAACCTGTATAGATTCTATGATTAATTCACAGTATTTATCAGGGGTGAAAAGTATTTTTAGGCAAGCACTGTATTTAATGAGATACTTGAGTATTAATCTACAATAATATTGTTTCTGTGCAAGACACTTAACATCCATTTAAAACTTTAAATATTAAATTCATTAGGCTGTGGAGGACCAGATGATCAACACTTTATCTCAACCAACAGCTCTATGCTCTGAGGATCGCTTGTGCGATTTCACCCAAAACAAACGAGGAGGTCTCGATGATGTACAAGTACTGCTTATGCATTGAGCACTTTAAAACTTGAGTGTTTCGTTTTGCTGAAGTACTGTTTCCAAGAGAAGGGTTATGGGTATTTTATGTAGTAATGAATGGTTAGTGTTTTGTGAGGATTTAGTCTTGTTGCATGTGCCACTTCTTGCTGTAAGTAGTATTTTATAATATCATGACATTGGACATAACGAATGAAAGGCTATTTTAAAGTTGATTATCTGATTAGATTGCTATCACAACACCACATCAATCGATGGTAACCACATCATGCGTTTAACCTGCGTTCATAGAGCTTTATATTTAACATGCATCGAGTATTTTAGTACACAGTATGTCGAATGCACAATACAGTAAGATGTGCTGCCAGAGATGTTTTGCGAATCGGACTATCACAACACGTCGGTGAAAGATGCGACAGCGCTGGGTGTCCTGTCTTGGTCAGTTGTTCCTATCGTAAATGTGTTTTACGGGGCCCGAAAGCATTGGTACGCAGTCAGTCAACACGACGCGTCCACAGTCAGAGGAGCTGTGTCGTACACTACTCCTTACTAGGCAACGGAGCACAACCCCCAAATGCATTCATTAAAAATGTAGGCGCTTCTCCTATTTGCTTTTCTGTGTGTGTGTGTGTGTGTGTGTGTGTGTGTGTGTGTGTGTGTGTGTGTGTGTGTGTGTGTGTGTGTGTGTGTGTGTGTGTGTGTGTGTGTGTATACACATGTTTGATCATTTTGTGTCTCATTGGTATCATTTATTTGAAAGATAGTCTGCGTCACTGTGAGGATGTCAAGACTATGGAAGATAAGACACTAAGAGTGGTCACCAGGCGGCAGTGTGTGTGTGTGTGTGTGTGTAGCGCGAGTGCGAGTTATCATGTTTTTGTGTGGGTGCTTTTAAGGGTATGCCTGGACGTGTATTTGTGGACAATGTTTGTGTACTCGGATGTGTGTTAATGGTTCACACGTTTCACACAGAGCTGGAAGGCACCTAAATTAAAACTATATAGTGCTATATATTAGGATTCAACGTGAATATGATCCTGTCTCTCTGTGTACTATGTATTTGTGTGCAAGAGAGTGTATAAGCATATGTTAAAACATCTATGTTCACAGTATTTTCTGTGTGCATGTATGAGTCAGTGTGTTTGCGTGTGTGTGTGTGCGCGTGAACCTGCATACACCTGTATGCCGTTGTTTGTTTGTTGAAGGCGATGCATGCATACATGCACACAGACATGCAGACATGCGTGTGTTCGTTCGTGTGTGTGTGTGTGTGTGTGTGTGTGTGTGTGTGTGTGTGTGTGTGTGTGTGTGTGTGTGTGTGTGTGTGTGTGTGTGTGTGTGTGTGTGTGTGTGTGTGTGTGTGTGTGTGTGTGCGCGCGCATGCGCCCATGCTAATGATGTCCACGCTGCCACTAGCGGTCCTCTTCCCTGGCACCCAACCGTCCCTCTCACTCAGCTCCCCAGAGACACGTCGTCATACTCGCATCACAACGCGCCGACATGTGATACGATCACAGGAAGTCCCACCACCCCGGTGGCTCTCTTGCACTCCCCCCCCCCCCCCCCCCCCGCCCCCCCCGGCCACCTCCAAACCCAACGCCTCGCTCTTTCTCATCCTACTGATGGCTAGCAACCTCAGCAGTAGCTCGGCAGGGATAGCAGGCCTCCTGACAAATGGGGGGGGGGGGGGGGCTGGGGGTCGCTGGCTCGATCCCTATCTCCTCCCTGAGAGTGATCCTACTGCTGTAACTGCTCTTGGTGAACTGGTTGTCGCTCTCCACAGCAGACACTAGTGTCAGCGTATATGAATTGCCGAATGCGAATGCGGTATTAAAGGTTGGATTATATTTCTGTGTCGAATAGCCGCCAGGCTTTTACATCACCGCTCCAAAAATGTAACGAAGGCGACGGATATCCTGCTTTGTCTTTCCTGCTACATTTTCTGGTTCATAAATGATGGACTAGTTGAGGAGGTCTGTATGTATGTTTATGTGTTTGACACACTATGAAGGTATTCCGAGGTCACTGAGTGAGTCTTTTGGCTGACTACGCTCCTAAATGCAAGCACCGGTGGAAACCCACACAGCAGCTATACGACGTAGAAGTATAATTCAACTTTTATTTCCAAAGAGCTTTGAGTGGCAACAGGGGGGTTGGCTAACTGCATTAGAAATGCCGTTGATTATGGATTCGAAGACGGAGCAGGTTTCACACTCTTTTTAGCTCATCATTTTCCGGGACATTTTCAATAACCTTTCCATAATCATGGAGGTTTATATTACATAACATGAACTTTTAGTAACAGCCATCTAAAATCGCACTTCCAGCCCAAATCTAGTAAGGCTGGTACACGGCCGAGTTGCCTGGAACAGATTCTTAGTTCGGTCCAATTAAAACACAGGTGAGTGATCTGATGACGCCGAAGGACATCACTGTTGGGTTTATGTATTCAAATGGCTGATCCCAAATGGCTTGCTGCTGCAATGTCGCCATTAAATATAGTAAAACATGTTTCACCATTTTCCATGACAGATTTCTTCCACAACATTTGATAAATCTGTCGTTAACTTTTTCAAATCCAGCTTTCCAGCACTTGTGGGAACCCAACAGAGGAACCGGCTATATCTGTTATTTTCTCCCTAATTATACCAGTCAGACAACCGATAAATTATTTAAATTACGACAATTAAGATAATTGATAGAATCTGAAATAAAGAAAGCATAGAAGGCAGTCTCTTCCAGTGAAATGTAACAAAATACCTTGCTATATCAACGAATCCCTGATAGGAAAATTACAGTTGTATTTTGATGCCATGAACTCTTTTCTCTCCTTTCCCTTCTACAATAAACACAATTATCAATAATCAACAATAACAATAACAGTAGACTAGAACGGCTGATAAGGAGTGAGCAGTAATATAATAAATCGAATATTATTGACCTTTTATTAAGTGATCAAGCAATATCATTTTAAGTGGGAGGGCTTCTTAGTTCGTGGAATGCAGCATGCGACATATTGTGTGGCAATTTTGATTTAATCGGTTTTTTGTAGTTCAGTGAGCTAATATTAATATCTTCCTATACCTTTTGAGGTATGTGTTCCTTATGTTCGATGTATTTATCTCAGGGTAGTGGAGAGCGCTGTAGTCCCCTCTCCTTCACTCTCTCTCCCTCCCCGCCGAGGGCGACCATCGACTGACGGCCCTGAGTTTGCGCGGCCTGCTGGAGGTGCATTAACAAATGAATAGTTAAGCTGAGCCAGAGATGGACGAGCACGCACACACTGCGGCAGGTAAACCCAAGTCATGGACCCCCCACCGAGGAACCCCTCGAGGGGCCCCTAATCTGTGTGAACGCTTCAAAGGGATGAGTGCTGGTTAACACGCCGGCCTGGCGTCCCGGTGGTCGAAGGAGCAGGGACCCTCCGCACACGGGCTGTAACTGTTTTTTAAACTGTCATTTTATTTGACGAGTCATTTCTTCTGGCGCCATGCACGTGAAGCATCAGCCGTGCTGGCCCATTTGGCTTGCCACAAAGGACTTTAGGATAGTTAAAGATCGAGAGACGTTTAGCAGAGCGCCCACTTCTGTTTTACCCACCCTCGTTTTGTAGATGTGGAAGATGCCGCGGCAACATTTACCGTACCTATAGCGAATTTACTCACCGTGTAAGAGTGACCCGTGGCCGTAGCTGATGTGGTATGTGGCAGTTGGTCACTGGTTCGTTCAGACGCGGCCCTTGACGCGAACCACCAATCCCAGGTGATTACTTTGACAAGTGTGTGTGTGCGTGTGTGTGCTTTGAAGAGACGAGAAGATAATTTAGCATTCAAAACCCAAAAGCGCGTGCACACACACACACACACACACACACACACACACACACACACACACACACACACACACACACACACACACACACACACACACACACACACACACACACAGATGATGTTACGTGCTGAAACACACACACACAGCTACTGTTGACACTCTGAATCTGTGTGATGAACACTACTAGACAGACCTACTATCTTGCACAATCGAGCAAGGTACACTCCAAACTATAGCCCCCAAAGCAGAAGTGGGAAGATGGGAGCAGCCTGCATTAGGCCTGGTTTCACACATGCTTGCCTTCAAGGTCCTCTTTGACTGAGTTAAAAAAAACATACCAACACCTCTCTATGCTCTCAAAGGCATCGCTATAAACGTGAAATACACTATGGCTAGGCCTACCGCTGCTTGGTTCAAACACTTCCTGTGGATGCAGGAAGTAGGAGTGGTAGAGAATGTGTGTGTGATACCTTGATTCCCGTTGATGACTAAATTAACAAGCAGTGAATAATGACTCTGTGGCTGCAGGGGGGTTGGAAGATTGTTAATGAGTACAGTTTATTCCCCTTTGATGTTACGGTGTCAGTTTATATATTTCATAGCAATTTAAAGCAAATCTCAGCAAATCATGAATACAATCATGTGGAATCTAGTTTTTCACCGCTTGTGAAGTAAATTATAGGTACGGTAGCTGTCACCTGCTAAGCTAGGGCAACTATCTTGGTCAAACCATGAAATACAACCAGTGTGTCTTAACTACAACTTGGCTTCAGCCAGTCACGAATGGAAACCTTAGACTTTGTAATATTAGCTATCAAATATATCTAAATATTAACATAATATTATGCTTAAATTCCACACAGTTTCAAGATCTGGATAGAATGATGGCCTAAACGATTTTGTATTTGGTGTTGGAAAGGACATGTTGGCAATGGTTTGTTAATTGCTCCTTCTTCCATGAAACACCAGTGTACAGCTGAAGCACGGCCTATTCAGGAACAGTTTTAATGCCTGAAAGATAGAACTATATTGCATATAATCCAAGAGCCCTCTGGCCATTCATTCACCAAGTTGTTTGGGTTTCACCCTGTTGGCAGATGACAAAACATGTTAGACTTATTCAAAAATACAGTCTTAACTGAATAAATGCCTACTAGACATAGTCATTTAATGATGTATGGTGTTTTATTAACTGTCGATAAGGCTCTACCACTTGAACAAACTGTAGGCTGGTGTTGCTCTGTCTTAACGATGCCCAGAGAAAGTATTTAGCCTTCTCAATCTCCTGGTACCTTTTTTGAAAGCTCAAGGAATAAGTAAATTGGCAAGCACTCTTTCCTTTAGGTACCTTCGAAATCTCTAGGTACCTTCTCACGCCCTAGCGTGACCTACGTTTGGCCTAGTCTGTCTTATAGCATTAAAAAGGAAGCTCATGATATGAATCATCAGTTTGAATTCAGTCTCTCTGTGCTGTCTTGGTTAACTCTTTAAGCACCGGTGCCGGGATTCCTCTCGTGTCCCCAATTAGACCCACCGCAACGTACTGTCTCCCTGTCTCTTTGTTTTCATTTGTTTTCATTTCATTATATTCTACTGTCACCATCTTCTGGTAGAAAGCTCTTTTATTTTTTTTATTATGTATGCCATGTTTCTTTTAATGAGAGATCTTGTTTTCTTTTGCCAGTCCTACCTACCGCTTGCTCTCTGTCAGCTGGCTGAGATGCAGAATGGAGCGCGGCGTTGTCGCTAATGGAATCTGAATAGTGATCTGAATAGCGTAGTGATCCCTGCCAATTCTCACGTGCTTGCCCTGTCACAGGAGGATCGCTACCAATGGGCCTTTGTTAACTGTGATCACACGTTGGAGTGTGTGCGGTCCCGTTTTCAGGGACTGCTTTAATTAGGCGGTGCGGTACATCTCCACACATTGGAATATGATTGTGTTCTATTAGGGAGACGATTCATCTTCCCCGTATTGATCGACCTTGCACTAATGGACAGTTTTTTGCTTTCTCCTCTCTGTGCGCCTTCCAAGACTTTTAACTCTAAATGACACATCAACAAATAACGGATGTTGCTTCCAGACACCGCACTTTGAAACAGGTTTGATTTATGTTTAAAATAAATATTCAACTTTGAGTTCAATCACAAGGCTAGTGTTAGAGAGAAGTTGGGACGAATGAGCGTCCGAGTTCAGCAGCGCTTGAGAAGAGCTTTATTAGTTCAGCTGAATCTGACTTGGAGGTTTATCGGAGGGTTAAACCGCATCCATGGAGCGGTTAAGCCACAAACGATCGGTCTTGGCAACGGGGAAGGCGACAGCCACTCCCACTGTGGGGCTCGTCGATTGCACTACTCGGAACAATTGATCTGTGTCCCGCTGGAAAGTCAACAGTCAATTGGCGCAGCTTTGTTTTTCAAAAAAGGTGTCAGTCCGTCCGATATTACCTCACTGGGCAAGACCCGCCTTCTTGCCGTCGTCTCGCGTTTGAGCATCCATTTAGCTGCCGGACGCCGCCATGCTAATGAGAGTTGGGCCGAGTGGAAACCAAACACTTCACCTTATAATGGGCATATCCCTCCCGCAATCTGTTGAAATTAGGATCTTCCTCTCTTCTCTTACACGGGTATGGGGTTGGACCAGCTAAGGACAGACGTCTAGTGCTGGTAAGCCTCCAGGAGCTAATCCGTCTCTCGCCCCGTTTACCAGTCAAGTACTAGATAAGTGTTAGCCTATTTCTCCCGGTCATTCGCCACACAACATGGCGCTCTTTCAAGATGGTCAACCTTTCATCGCCAACTCTGTCTCCGTCCAGGAACGGCTAATTAATGGCCTGTGAAATAAACCTTTCCTCACCTTTTGACCTCCACTGGTTACAGCAACAGCCCATAAACCTCAAACAGGGTGCAGCGACCGCCCCAAACAGTGGGAGCTGCTTGGTTTGGCGGTCCACGACCGAGTTCATCCAATCTATTACTGTGATGGCGTTAGCCTTCCCTACCTCCCCGGGGGCGTCCCGGGAGGGATGCTTTATGCTGACCAAATACCGTTTTAATCTCGGTGGGAGCGCACAGTGGATTCTAATCAGCCCGACAGGGTACTGTAAACAACCAAGATAGATTACCACAAAGCGTGTGTTTCATCCCGGGACACACTTAACGCCCTGTTATGTTCTCCTGTCAGCTACAGTAGGGCGGGCTGTCAAGAGGAGGATGAGTAAGAGAGAGTGCCTCTTTTTCCATTAACTGTAGCCGCGGAGGATGTGATAAGAAGCATGCTCTTATTCTCCCCCTGCCCGTCCCTTATCATGTCCGTCATAATTTCACTATTAGCGAACGCCACGTAGCATCGTCGGATTAGCCCAGCTAACATCTCCCTGTGGCCAACCGTAGGCTTGTTTGAGTCTGGAATTAATTTGTTCACTGCTTTACTATCTCTAGTAGAAGGAGAGGCCAAGAAGGAGGACTATTAGCTAAGTCAAACAGAAAGGGGATCAGGACGGAATTGCATGGCGTTTGCAGGAAGTAGAACGGATTCGAACGCAGAGTTAAAGATGTTGGAAATGCTGTTTTCTGGGGCGGGGGGGGGGGGGGGGTACTCAGGAAACCAACTGTGGGATGTCTGTAGCCGACGGCACTTGTGTTTTTCGGCGATTTCTACTCCGGGGGGGGGGGGGGGGGGGGGGGGGGTCGTGGTGAGTGCTGCTCTCACACCATGTGAAGATGCTGTGAGTAGGGACTGTTACTGTGATCTGTGTGCGTTTTAGTCTTGGATCCTGGCATCTCTAGCCTAGTGCAGTAGTTTTAAAACAACCCAGGAGTGAATCACGGCAGGGGACTGTGAAGTGGTTCACAGGACAGATACAATAAAAAAACCTTTTTTCCCCCAAACTATACATGCCTACCTACATCCCTTGTCTGTTTCATTTGTATTTCAAACAAGCATTATACATTTGGTGGCCGCTGGGCCAAAAAGTACCTCCACAGGTACTTTTTCAGATCACGGCATGAAAAAGTTTGGGCAAACCATGGCCTGAAAAAAAAAAAGAAAAAGCAACAACTAGATCTCAAAGTTGTGTTCATTTTTAGGTTCCATCTTGTGACTCCAGCTCTGTCAAGAGTTACAAGACTGGAACAGAAGGGACTGTTTGCTTCAGGTTGGATGAGAGGCTGCATGGCTCCCAGGTTTGTGTGGCTGTATACCAAGTCGTCACTACTTGGTTGAAGGGATGCTCTGGGGCCAGAGGAGGACCCAAACGGAGCTAGGTTTCCACATTGAGGGTGGGGGGACATAGTCGCCAACCTGACTAAGGTTGGTCATTTATAGCTCCAGTATAGCATTGTGTGTGTGTGTGTGTGTGTGTGTGTGTGTGTGTGTTCCAGCCTTTCCGAGCTGAGTCTTAACTCTCACTCGCATGCAGATGTGTCTTTGAAATGCTCTGGTGGATAGACAAATCAATGCTACTGGTGTGTCTGTCACAGAGATGCTTGTTTTTGTTTGTGTGTGTGTGTGTGTGTGTGTGTGTGTGTGTGTGTGTGTGTGTGTGTGTGTGTGTGTGTGTGTGTGTGTGTGTGTGTGTGTGTGTGTGTGTGTGTGTGTGTGTGTGTGTGTGTGTGTGTGCAATGGAAAATCCATATGTTTGCTTTTTCTTATTTAAATATATTTGCTTTCTCATGTTGTGTTATCTTTAGGTAAATGCTTCCCTCCTTTCACATGAGGACAAAGGCATTCGAGCAAGGGGGGGAAACTGTGTTCAAAGGCTGTGTGAAACTGTTCGGCGCTCATTCTACTAGAGGAGACTGGTGTACGCATACATTAAAGACGGTATATTGTACAACTGTTGTGTGCTTCTTTGCATTTAGAAGTCTCATCTGTCCTAGACGCAATATCTCATAAAGGAATTGCCACAACAGTGTGTGTGTGTGTGTGTGTGTGTGTGTGTGTGTGTGTGTGTGTGTGTGTGTGTGTGTGTGTGTGTGTGTGTGTGTGTGTGTGTGTGTGTGTGTGTGTGTGTGTGTGTGTGATTATGAGTTTGTATCTGCATGGATATGCTTCTGTATGTCTGCTGCACATGTGTGTCACTGTGCATTTGTGTAGTGGTAACATGTCAGCATGTGTTTGCTTATGGAATGAAGGGTGTGTGTGCCAGTAAGATGTTGAGTGGATGTCTAATAGAAGAGTGTGTGTGTGTCTGCGTGTACATATTGCGTGTGACCCTCTTCATTAAGTTCCTGTGCTCTGTATGTAACTCTATCGTCATGTAGAACACAGCTTTATAAACAACACTGACGACTAAAATATCAACCCTTTGTTTGGCAGCTGCACTGTGGCAGTTTTAATTAGGTAACAGTGCAGCTGTTTATGTATTTGAGTTATTTGACTTTTGGGCCGTGAGTCAACTGTGCCAAAGTGTATTAATAGTTTGGTACTCTCCACTGTGGCTAATTTAAAGTAAGTTAAATTGAAGTTAGATGATAAGAATTTCACATCACAAGAAGCTTTAAGTTTGCTTAAAAATCCCTTTCTGTAGAGAGCAATGGAAATGGCAGGAGCATATTGGGTCGTTGCATGAGGTACACATGAAAATGCTGCATACATCCCTCTCTCAATTAACACTTCAGAGCGACTCATTAAAACAAATTTAACTGAAAGTTAGACGTGTGCTTTTTAAAAATATCCGTGATTATTTTTTTGCTTGAAAGAAAGCTAGCTGCCTTTCTAATTTTAACATTATGAACAATTTAATTCAATTAGGTGGAATTCTAATGCCGCCGTTTTTTGTATTTCCTAGAAAAACTTCTCTAATAAGGACTTCGTAACCATTTTTAATTGCCTGTTTGTTTGGCTTTCAATGGGAAAATGTACAATAATATTCCAGCACATACATTGTTGAGACATTGAATCGAACCACAAAACTCGTGAAGGATTTTTTTTTTTATATAACTTAAAGAAATAAACACTTGTAGATATACTTACTAAAAATACTAATAACTGACAAAAAAATACTTAATCCTAATAAATAAATTAAAGCCTATATGGCCCACCTAGGATGGCATACAGAAGCGATGATTGAAATGGGGCAACAAAGTAAGAAACACAAACACACAATTTCCATTGTGTGTTTTAGGCTAACAGAGAATGCTAGGCTAAATGTATGCGACAAGGATGATGCTAGGCTAACTGACTGCTAGCAGGGACAATACTAGGTTAGCAGGGCGGTTGTTAGGCTAACTCAAAGAATACTAGGCTGACTCCAAGAATGCTAGGGAGAATGCTGGCCTAACTCTAGGCTTACAGGGGAAATGAAGGAGGACTGCATGTTTGTCTGCTCTACGATGGCCTCTTAAATTAGCCCAGAACAATCAAGCTCTGGCACTCAGAACTGACACAGCTGACAGTTTAATGGACTCACTCATTAGTCAATCGCTGAATTACTTCCTTAAAGGACATTATTGAATGTTTCTCTTATTGCTGACATCCCCCAATGAATTACCAATACTTTATTTTCCTTATTTCTGTGGCCCATATTAAGAATTGTGTGCCTAGATGCTACAGCCGTACAGATTTGAGTTTTAAAGAGTGAGCAAGATTTAGAAGATGAGCGACCCAAAATAAAACCCCTCCCTCCCTATGTTTCTCTGCCACTGAAAAGTGTTACATTCACAAACCTGTGATTGACAGAAAATATAGATTCTCCGATCCAATCAAAAAAGAGATGCCCTGATTGGTCAGAAATGAGCCTGGAGCAATCTAAAATCGAAATAGTCTCAAACAGAGACGGGCACGCAGCCAACCAGAACAAATATTATCATAGTGCATTTAACTCACTGATAGCTGAGGGATAGCTATGGCTTTCTAACAAAGTCCACTCAAGTTATCGCATGTAAATATTACCTATGGTTTGATGTTTAAACAAATCAGACATGATAGCAGACTCTTAACCAATCCAATGAGGCATTCCACTAAAGAGTTTTTTAACCAATTGTGAAACTTGTGGGTATTGCTTCATGATTTTGGCATTTCTAAGTCGGATAGTTTGGCAGCTCTCGCCCTCATTCATATGGATGAGAACAGACAAAGGTGTTTGGCAGATATGATTAGGCTTGCAATTCTTCTGTATTCTGTTGAACTGCTGGGGGAGTGGAAGGGGCACCGAGGGTTTGTTTTATGTTGCATGCCATGACTCACAGGTCCCCATCCACAAGGCCTGTCAAAATAAGACACCACGTTTCAAATCACCTTTAGACCTTTTGATGACTTTTTAAAGGCCCAACTATTGTTGGATATATACGAAGTAACTATGAAGATCCCTGAAAGTGAAAGAAGGATAAATAGTAAATTTCGAATTAATTACAAATCTGTTTGTTTATTTATCAACATTTCTATTATGTGTGAAAGCATCAGCGCTACAAATGTGGTGTCTGAGGTCAAGAAATATCAGTAACTTCATTTGAATAAAACAAAGGCTCAATCATCTGTGTTCAACTCACTAACAAGCCCGCAAATTGCTTTTTTTGGTGTGGTTGTTATTCTCTCGTAATAATATCGCACGTGTGTAAATAAAGATGCTAAACACTCAGTTTTTGTGAGAGACTTATTTGTCTGGTGAGCCTAATAAGTGATCCATTCCTGCCTGTTTGCGGGAAGATAGTCTTGCCTGCAGTTTATCATTATCTTCTGTTGAGAAGTGCCATCATTTTTTGAATGGGAGTTGTTGCGGTGGTTTCAGCATTGCAGATGATAATGGTGTGTGTGTGTGTGTGTGTGTGTGTGTGTGTGTGTGTGTGTGTGTGTGTGTGTGTGTGTGTGTGTGTGTGTGTGTGTGTGTGTGTGTGTGTGTGTGTGTGTGTGTGTGTGTGTGTGTGTGTGTGTGTGTGTGTGTGTGCACGCGCTTGTTTAACTGTCCTATTGAGGAAGGGAGGTAAATCAAGCATTCCCCATTGGCCTACTTATCACTTCGTTCTTTTTTGTGCTAGTTCCTGTTGGAAAAAAAGGCACTGATGCAACAAATCAATGTAGCATAACCTTCTTGCATTGACGTTAATTGTTTTGACAGGTTTCAGTACTCACCAACCCTTTTTATTCCATTCCACACAATTAAATGAATGTTTTAAAGTATTTACTTTTTATTATGAGAAACTCCAGACTTAAATCAAAGTTTTGCCATGTCTCATTAAAAGACAAGCTGCTGTACCTGCTGCCTTTCATTGTAGTCAAACATTCAATGGCCGTCATTCACTTTAATCACTCTTGCTGTTTTGTTAAAAGTGCAAAATTAGTTTCAACTTGAGAACCAAGTGGAAAAAACCAAACTAGTGGTGGCAGAACCCGATAAAGGAGCAGTTGATTAAAAATGAATGGGAAACAACAGGCAGTAATAAACATCAAATTGCTCCTCATTAAAACGGCAAGGTATGTTTCATTATTTCTTATCGAGGCGACAGTCAGCCCTTCTCAGCACCTCCAGTCGTGCCGAGACCTCCCATCTTCTCCAAGATGAATTTATATGCATGGCTGCGCTTTAAAAATGGCCCCATTTAATTTGTCATCAAATAATTACAATGAGTGAGTGCCTCCAATGTTGGAGGATTCCTCTGACACTGATTTCTGGGTAGCTTTTGTGTAAGTAATGGACCTTCGACTGACTGCACACTCAAGTTGATTTTGAGCGGAGAATGTCACTCTAGGTCGTTTTACTCCACCCCTCCACCCTTCCCTGGTCTCCAAGCACACTCCTGATAGCTGGTTCTCTGGCGTTGACTTGTTGGTCACTGTCAGGCAAAGAATAAACAGGTGAGGGAAAATATTAATTCAGGCACAAGCTCTGCACGTTCGAGGGCCGTTCAACATGATGGGAGCAAAAATCTGTGGTGTATATATATTTTTTTAAAGGTAATATTTATTGTTGCTATTTTCTTTTTTTTCTGATGTGGAGCTATTATTTCTACTGCACGGGTGATTAATGCAAATCACAAAATTTAATTCTGTAACAGAACCGTAATTGGTAGTTTGTGTTTTATTGTAGCCTAATTAGGTAGGCCTATGTATGAAAATGCTGAAACTGGCCAACGTCTTCAAATAGAGGCCTGGGTCCTAATTCACCAGAGTGGTTAGAGTCAAGTCTGCCAACACAACAAATTGCTGTCGACAGTAAAAAAAAGAAAGGTTAGTCATTTTATTTCTCAAAGTGAGGCATGGTTCTCTGCTTCATCTCATATGAAGACATTTTAATGGCTGCTATGTTCACGAAGGACATTTCCAGGTACAGGGAGCAGGGGGGGTTTCATCAAGAAGGCTCATTAGCCCCACTGCCCCCGAGGAGCTCTTCCCTCGGTCAGGCTCTCCTTTTGGGGGGGGGGGAGGGGGGGGGGGTTACCTTGAAAGGATACCTAGTCTCTTCTTGGCACATTGACACTCTTTGCTCATCAATTATATGATAAAAGCCTACGTGATGCGGCATGGAGCCTACTGGATCTGTGTGGAAGACAGAGGAAACGGGCTTGAATACCACTGTTTTCATGTCATTTCATAATTATTATTTATATATGTGTTTTTTTTTTCTCCAGATTACTCTTTAATATGAATGAGGATTTATATCCGTCAACAGTTGATTTATAGTTAACCTTAAGAACAGCACCACTTCTGGTGAATCTTCGTCATTACAACTACTTTTGACAATGTCTCTAGTACGTCTGGTCCATCAGCAATTTGTATGTAGTAATTCCCCAACTAATTTCTGTGGTGTCCTTTTAGCATTATACTTAATGTAAATTCACGATGAATTTTATGGCGACCTAATTTCTTTTCATTTATACTCACGTGGGTTTAAAAACAACAAAAAACAATAATCATGTGAATTATAAACATCTGGAATGGAGGTATTTCATTTAAAACGCAGATAACAGACTCAATGTAATCTACTCATGCTGAAGCAAAGGGAGCCTGTGTGTTTGTGTGTGTGTGTGTGTGTGTGTGTGTGTGTGTGTGTGTGTGTGTGTGCACGTGTGCGTGTATTACCCTTTATGGGTATTACTTATGCTTAATAGGTTGTAATGCTTGTAATGTTAAGAGACATAATGAAACGTAAGTAAAGAAGATGCTTTGAGTGATTTTGTTATAATGGGATTATGGGTCTGGCAGATTTATCCCCTCCGCAGGGGGTGTGTTGGGTAGGGGAGGGGTGAGTCAACCGGGGGGGGGATACACACAATGATGTGTGTATCGTTTCTCTGAAGTTTCAGTGTTTCTCCTTAAACATGTTTGTGTGCCGTTTCTGAGGATTTCATTTTTAATCAAATCCCTGTGATGCTTCTCTCTCTGACCCATGCTACCATGCTAAGTGCTAAGTGCTACCATGCTGCATGCTAAGTGCTGCCATGCTGCATGCTAAGTGCTACCATGCTACAAGCTACGTGGTACAAGCAATGCAGACTGGTTGTGAGGAACACAATGCAGACGGGATAGAGGCACACGCACACATGCACCCTAGGAAAATAGACACATGCATGACCATGAACAAAATACACACAGACAGACAGACAGACAGACAGACACAGCAAGCCTCTATTTCCGTCTAGTTTAGTAGAAGGGAACTGGTCTGTGATCTGGCCTGACTCGTGTCAGAATTCCCTCCGGCTCATGCCTTCAATATGGCGGTCCACTGCCCTCCGTGTTCTACCCACAACGCACCAGTGTATGGTTTATTTCGGAGGCAGGAGGGAGGTTGCCGATCAGGACGGCCAGGGGATTGAAACCGCAGACCAGTGCGCATTGGGTGTTAAGTCTCGCTAAGCGATCCGTTTTCCCCCCAACAGCCGGGCCAGCCTGTGTTATGCTGACCCGGTAGACCTGAAAGGTCCGGTCTGGTTGTTTGGTTGTTTTTTTGGTTGACCTTTTGGCACGGGGCTCTGATCCTGGCAGAGGCGTACCTACTGACAGTAGAGCAGCGCCGTGGAAACGACCCGCGGGTCGGCTTGTTGCAGTAACCGGTTCCTTCCCCGCCGCATTCTGGTCCAATCTATTGGAACAAGAGGCATGCTGAGACTGCAAGCGCCAGCAGTTGTCACGCGCAGTAGTGATCAGGATGCATTTTTTGAAGAGTGATGTGGCTGACAATCTGATTGGCGTTAAAAAAAAAGCCCACTTTTTTTTACTTTCCTCTTTTTCCTACTTTTCACAATTGATACTTGTTTGTGTGCGCGTGTGTGTGTGTGTGTGTGTGTGTGTGTGTGTTGGTGGTGCGCGACGACTGTACTCGATCCCAGATAATTTGTGTATCATTCCCAACCTCTCACTCCGCTTCCAGCGCTACATGGTTTTTAATATCCCCTTCTCTCTCACACATCATCTGCTTCCCCTCGCCTCTTCTAGGCACTGTGAGAGCATGAAAAAAAATGCAGAATAGACAGAAAAATGAGTTTGTCCCTTCAATCTGCTGGTCCAATCAGCAATCTGTCAGCTTTTGTTAAAAGTTGTGGAGGAATGAGACACGACTGTTTTTAAGTCCTGATTCAGCAGCTACTGTGTTCCCTGTGGAGAGATGGTTGCGTGTGAGCGTGTGTGTGTCTGTGTGTCTGTGTGTGGGTTTGATGTGTCCTTGTATCTTATGGGGTCCTTATCAGTCCTGAGTAAAAGAAGATGGCTAGATTCAGCGTTGAGCCCTCATAGGTCTGTCTCTCTCTCTCTATCTCTCTCTCTCTCTCTCTCTCTCTGTCTCTGTCTCTGTCTTTCTTACTTTTTCTCCAGCTCATACATTCTCTTTTACTCACTCATTATCGAGCTCATTCTGACTCACTCACTCCCTCTTCCTTCATCAAAGCTCAGTGCATGTGCATGCGACGACATACGGACATTGTGTGTCTGTGTGCGCGCATGTTTATTCATTCACCAACCATTTGTTAATGTACATTCTTACATGTATATGTTGGTTGAGTGTATGTACTGGGTGAATAAGTGTAATTCTATAAGTGTGTTTGTGTGTGTGGATTTGCGTGTGTAAATGTGTGTGTGTGTGTGTAATTTGAGAGCTCAGCGGATTAGGTTATGTTAATGCTGTAATACTGTTGTCATTAAACCCAGAGAATCTCTTGATCCCCTGGGCAGCCTCACTTACACCCCTCCAACCCCTCCCCCTCATTCCACCCCCAACAAAAAACATTTGAATGACTTCTATCGATGTATTTGTATATTGTAGTGCATACATTTTGTCAGTCATCACGCATAATTATATATATATATCTCTTTCTTTCTCTCTCTCTCTCTCTCTCTCTCTCTCTCTCTCTCTCTCTCTCTCTCTCTCTCTCTCTCTCTCTCTCTCTCTCTCTCTCTCTCTCTCCACACACACCTTTTGTTGGTTGAAATAACAATGAGAGATGGAGAGAACCGAGAGATGGAGGAGGACAGTTATGAAGACAAAAAGGAAACATTGGTCCGGATGACAGTCCAATAAATGAAAATGGAGGGCGGAAGGACATTTCTGTTGTGTTTTTATGACAAAATAATCTAGAAAAATCTAGCAGTCTGTCGGACTAATTGTGTTTCAGATGGAGGCGCTCTTCCTGTTTTATTCAATCATATACATTAACCTTCCATAACGTGCACACACACACACACACACACACACACACACACACTAACCTTCCATAACACACACACACTCGAACGCAGGCACAAGCACACACATTAACCTTCCATAGTGATCTGGCACTCCGTCTCTAACACACACACACAGACACACACACACACACGGGTTAACCTTCCACTGGATATCCACCAGATATCAATCCATCTCTCTCACAAACATATCATGCATCACACACGCACGCGCACACACACACACACACACACACACACACACACACACACACACACACACACACACACACACACACACACACACACACACACACACACACACACACACACACACACACACACACACACACACACACACACACACACACACACAAAACCTGCCTCTCTGGATTCGGGTGTATTGATCTCAACCTGGAAGAACAACATGCTTTGTGCTTCTTCACTTTTCTATGAAAGTGAAAAAAGAAAAGGAAAACAAGCTGCCAGCAACATTTGGCCGGTGAGGCAGTGCGTGTGTTTCTTCACACTCATTATTCCGACATTAATCCTATCAGTAATTACGCGTGTTTGTGCAATCCAGGCACATCTGGAGTCCAAATTAACACCTTGCTATCACATCTATTGTCTCAACACGTCTCCCCCCCCACCCCCCCCCCCCCCCCCCCCCCCCCCCACACACTTCCCTGTTTTTGCTCCTCTCTCTGCGAGCAGGCGGCAGAAATGCTAATTATCAACCTCTGCATGACTAGTTATGAGCAGCGGTGGCGGCAGGTATGCAGGAGCGTAGGGAGGCTTTAACAGGTGTGTGGAGGTTTCACCTGCTCCGGGTAGCGTGCCTCAGAGCGACGTTACAGCCCTTCATTAATTCTTCTTCTTCGGGTTTCACCATTTAATAAAAAAAAAGAAAAAGAAAAGAGGAAGGGAAAAATATTCCTTTATAAACAAGATTCAGATTGGCTTTCTCTTCGGGTTGCGAATAACGTTGTCGATGCTCTGCCCGCTGAGGCATGATGCAGGCTTTATATAAATGTCCGTTGCCGGTGTGGGTGGGGGCACTCTTGGCGCAGGAGCGGCTGTGTACCGTCAGGTTTTTTTTTAAGTTAGCAGTTAATCCACAGTCGAAAAGAACCGTAACCTTTCTAACGCAATTTCACAAAAGACTGCTCTGTTTGTTCGGCAAACAATGCCAATTACAAAAGCCTGCTCAAAATGCCTTGACCTTTTTCTCTAAATAATTACAGAGCTCTCCCCTGCCCCTGCTCATCTCCAGCCTTTCCTCCTCCTCCTCCTCCTCCTCCCCCCGAGAAGACAAACACATGAAGCCTCCTCACTGATTCAGTGGCCTCACAGAAATGCCACTGAATCAATATGAACAGTAATGATCATAACAACGACAGTGAATGTTTTAATTACTGGAGTAACATTATTATTAAGCATGACGCTAATATCAATTGCATTGATAGATGATATGTTTCCAATGTTATATATAATGCTAATAGTAAGAATGTTACTAGTATTGAGAATAATTTTGATCATATTGATAGCAATAATGATATATTCAATAGAGCACTTTTCAGTTGTCTCAGAAAGGGTTTCCATAACTTGCAAAAATGTAGGGATGTAAGGAGAACAATGTTTAGTCTTTGCGTAGAGGAAGGCGTGAGGGCATCCTATTCAGCTATACGGTAGTCTTCATAATAGTCCTTCTAGACGTGCAGCCGAGCACTGGCTACTTCAATGCCAACTCTGATTTGAACAATATGCATTTACGCCAGTCGAGAGTCGGCGTACTTTCATTCCTGCCTGATGCTAAATTGCGAGGAGATGAGACAGATTGTGTTTGTGTGCTGGGTTAAAGAGTTGGCGTCTACCTGGGTAGCCAAACACAGCTGGGGCCTCCGCCAGCCCCTGGAGAACCATGTAGACACAGAAAGGTACATTAGTCACACTGTGTGTCTGCTGCGAGTTTTGTCTCGGAGTTCGTTTTTTCCTCTCCACCAACCGTCGTTCTCTACTCCCCGTGCTCTGTCCGACTCCCTTCAGCTCCCCTCGTCTCCACCTCCTCTCCCCCTCTCTCCTTCCGCTTTGTCTCTCCTCTTCTCCTCTCACCTTTGATTCCCCCTGCCTCTTCTCTCTCCATCTCTCCTCACCCTCTCCTCATGGCCTTCCCCCTCTGCTTTCCACCACCTCGCCCCTCCACCTATTCCCTCCCCATGTCTCCTCTCCACATCCCTTCTACCTCCTCTCCTTCGCCCCCCTCTTCTCCTCTGTTGTCCTTTCCATCTCCTTTCGCTTCTCTTTTCCTCCCCCTCTCTCCTCCCCATGGCTTCCCTTTGGTCCTCACCCTCTCCACTCTCCATCTCACTCCTCCACCCCCCTCACTACATAAGCCTAAGTGGATCAACAAGCTTCGGGGCGTTGGGGGCGTATCGGTCAGGCAGGACTTGCAGTTGGAGGTGGGGGGAGGCAGAGAGCTCCATTCCTTTTTACTGCTGCATACATGTGTAGGCTTCCATTAGGCTCGGCAATATGCAACAATATGCAGATTTCTCCATCTGCATGGCTCATAAACTCCTGCAGGCCACACAATCACAGACAGTAATGGAAAAGGGCAGCAACCGCCGATAGCTTCCCACCCATTGGACATGGAGCATGTGGATAGGATTCAGTAAACAGCCTTTTCAGTGATTCCACCTGCCATGAAAAAAAAGCATTAAGGCAAACCAAACCAATAAAAGTGCATAACACAATGTAGACATATATATATATATATATATATATGTGTGTATATACAGATCCGTGTGTGTTGGTGTGTTTATATACACATATCATTTTACTATTTATCTTTAACACGATTTAAGTACTGTAATTGGCACGATTGGCAGATTGTTAAGCACAATTAAAACATATTGCATTTCGTGCTCAAACAACACCCACGTTCCAGAGCACAGTATTGTTTTCCGTTGCTGTTAAATCAGTTCAGTCTGTCGAAAATAACAAGAAAAGACATTCTGCAAAAATAGTTCTGCAGCTTGTCACATTGGATGACATCATCACCGATTATCCAATTAGAACTGCTCTAATAGGAAAACATGTTTAGCTATGCATTTGCTGTATTCATGTTCTTTGTGGTCAAAACTATTTCATGATATAATGTGCATGTAGGCATGCTGGCAGATGGTACTTTTATTGTGTAAGTGCTGTTCTTTACTCTTCATCATGATGTGGGTGGGAGGAAGGGAGGTGCAGTTGATGAAAACCCTCTACAGTTATTGTTAGTAAAACTCTTAAAACACTTATTTTCCAGATGAAGTGGAAGCAGAGTTCACTCCTGGTGGTTATCTGTGTGTGTCTGTGTGTGTGCTATTTGAGAGGTAGACCGATCAGGTGGTGTGACGTCGTGCTCTTCTATTGGCTGAGACCTTTTATGCCCAGGCCCAGGTTGTGGTATTTCGCGAACCCTCTCATAACCTAGCATGTCGGTTCCCGTTCACACAGCGAGAGCTAATTATACTCCAGCTGTCACCACTTTCAGATTAAGCGGGACGTTTAGAATTTTAATTGATAGTGAATGCCGTCAATAACTAGTACATAACACACCGACACAACGCAAAAGGGACCCCACCCACTTAGTTTTCCACGTTGTTTGTCGTTATAGACGTATGTTCCAACGCCAACATCCACTCTCGTTAGAAGGCGATGTTTGTCGTTTATAGTCATCGCTGGATCCTTCTCCACATAGACGGGCACTAGGCAGTGGATTGGACTGTGTCGCTGCTCCTACCTGCCGCCCCACCAGGCTGACTCAAACAGGGGTGAGGACACCCCCACTCCTACCCCCTACTGAGAAGATCTGCTGGAACAAGATAACCAACCTACTCATCAGAATTGGCGGGAAGCTGTGATGGGCTGAGTGCATCCTGGCAGGGATCGGGCCCACACTACATGCCCTTCTTCTTCCGCACCAACAGGGAAGACACTCCAGCCAGGCTCTATCTCTCATCCCCCCCACCCGCCCCACCCGCTCCATCCATCAAGCAAGGCATCAGCTGCACTGCCGTTGGTGGTCTAACCCCACCCTCCACCGCCACCCCTGCATGCCCCACCCCCACTACCCCCCCCCCCCCCCCCCCCACCCTCCCATCCTCCACCCCGCGTATGCCCACCAGACCAACAGACCCGACCTCTCTTCGATTTTTTACACAAAACGAGATTCCATCCCGCTGAACACTTCTTCATCCTGCGGTGGAAACAATCGAGCGTCTGTTGCGAGCGGGGCAGCTGGGGACCGGTGGGGCCCCTGGACACAGTCTGGTCTGGCGGGACTGCTGTGAGACAAGACAGACGCGCGGATCCCCCGACAGACCGGGGCAGATGTCTGATGGCCCGAGCGCTGTCTAGCATTAGAACGTAGACGAGGATCCCCCCCCCCCACCACCACCACCACCATCACCCACCCCTCCTCCTCCACCACCCCCCTCCCCCTCCTCCCGCTTTGAACGCTTCAAGACGGAAGTAGACGCTGGAAGGAAAAAGGAATTCATAGAACAAAATAGTTTGCAGACGTGGAGCCGTGTCTGTTTCACTGCCTGTTTGTCTGCAACACCTCAGCACTAGCCACAGGAACAGTAGCACTGACGCGGGCTGGCTGGCTGGCTGGCTGGCTGGCTGGCTGGCTGGCTGGTTCTTTGTTAGAACGTCGATGAGCACCGGAAAGACGGCTCATGACAGATGATCGTTATTCAACGGTGTGTGTTTATTGTAACGTAAAAGGGAAACTAATATCCACGTTTGCATTGGCTCGATTGCTACGCCTGAAACGTCTTTCTTTCATGTGCTGCTGTATCACAGAGGAGACAGTCGAGTCTGAAGCGACCGACCCCCAAATCCCCGCTCACTCTTATAAACCAGTTCATGACCACCTCTGACCCCATGTCAAGACTCTGATTCTGCCCTGGGAATTCCTGTTATGCGGTCTTCTCTATAAGATAATTACCGCCCCCCCCCACCCCCCCAACCCCACCCCCCTCTCTCTCCCTCTCTCTTCCTTCCTCTGTCTGCAGATCCTCCCAGCTGTATGGTGTGTGTGTGTGTGTGTGTGTGTGTGTGTGTGTGTGTGTGTGTGGGGGGGGGGGGGGGGGGGGGGGGGGGGAGGTGTATGATGCTTGATTGACTTCTGCTGTCCAAATGTAGCGGCACGCAACTGGTCAGTAATTGACGGCAATGGGAACAGGGAACAATGTGGAATTCATCTTGTTTCCTGCAATTGTTGCTCATGAAGCCTTGCTCTGTCTGCGTGCATCGCAGACGTCGTCATTGGCTATTAGTGTAGGACTGCACATGTGGATCTATGTGCGTGTGTGTGTGTGTGTGTGTGTGTGTGTGTGTGTTAGTGTCTGCATCTATATACATATAGATCTATGTACAGGTGAATACTGTGCCAATTTATTTCTCTGTATCTCTTCGTTAGTGTGTGTGTGTGTGTGTGTGTGTACAAGTGTCTGTTGTAGGATTCATTATTGCCTGTGTGTGTGTGTGTGTGTGTGTGTGTGTGTGATTGTGTGGCTGGAATTGCCCTCTTGCGGGTCCCTCAGGCAGTAAAGTACAATGGGCTCCCAGTGGGGGTGGCCCCTGTATTGGCCCCACTGTAGAAGGATCATGAATTTCATAACCCCTTGCTTGGGGCGCCACATGTGTTAGCCAACGACCACATCAGCTAGCCGGAGTTGTCTGTAGTCGTTCATTGCACAAGACTCTCACTCAAAATGTAAGTCTGGTGTGTCGACGCCCTCTGTGGAACAGACCCTGAGTCCATAAACTGGAACGATTATTCCCCGGTTCGCGCTGTTTCAGTTGGTTGTAATTAAAGTAGTCAAATTACTGTACGCACGCGCACGCTTACACGCACGCACACACGCGCACGCGCACACGCACACGCACGCACACCCCGGTCCAAAATGGAGGCAGACCCACGCTTCAGTGGCTGACCCTTAGTGAGCGATGCGAGAAGGGACGAGAAGCCGGCGTCAATAACGGGACGGGATCTGAAGACAGAAGGACGTGGCACGGCGCCACTGACCTCACAGGCGCAGTCTTAAGGCCACGCCGCCGATCACCGTCGCCGCCCACTGGGTGATGTCATTAAGAGTGACAGCGTGACATCATCAAAATGATGTCAACGAGGTCACCTGCCCAGAGTAGATGAACAGCGAGGAAAGGAGACCATGGGGGCTCCTGTGAGTCACAAATCAGTTCCCCTTTTGTTCTTTTGGGTTTGGTTTTGTCACAGCCTCGACAATTCTCTTCTTCTCTGGCTTACACACACACACACACACACACACACACACACACACACACACACACACACACACACACACACACACACACACACACACACACACACACACACACACACACACAGTATTGCTCTCAACGCGGTCGACTTATTGTGGCGTATTGCAATATTTAACTCACATTTGCAATGCAACGGTGGCGGGCGTGGTGGGACGGGTCTGGAGCCGAGGCGTTCAATCCTGCGTCAGTAGCGACGGGGAAAATGAAATGGAGGAGGAGAGGGGGTTTTAGTGGCGGCAGACCGGGGACAACAGAGGAAACCGAGCAGCTCCAAGACACGTAGTTAATTAAGACGTGCGATCGAAGCGGCAGCCATCGGAGGGGGGGGGGGGGGGGGGGGGGGGGGGGGGTGGGGGTGACGGGGTCCCTTCGCCATCCAGCACGCTACTGAGTACGGCGGACGCATCAGAGTGGGGAACACAGAGATGTGTTTTGAGGCTCTTCACGGCTGTTGCGGCCCCCGTGGTGTTTTGCATTATCCGCTCCTCTTGCCGGGTTGTGTGGCGAGTCACATAAGGGAGGGGAGGGGCTACATGAATAATCAATTTTATCAGGGAGAGATAGTGTGCGTGGTTTGGACGTGGCGTGCGCGGCAGAGGCACGGCGAATGGAAAAACATCGGCGTGCAGCTGGAGCGCTTGCCGATGTTTTTCCCGACTTTGATGGAATAGTACGAATTCTATTCGCCGAGAGGGACGCTTCACATCGGCACTGTGACCAATCGGTGGAGAATGCACATCTGAAAAGGACACAGATGAGGATTGTTTCTGCCTCCCCAGCACACGTATAATTGCACATGCACACGCACACACGCACACGGACACACACACACACACACTCCCAGAGTGAGTGTCGCGAGGTTAACGTGGCCTCGCCAGATCTTCCAAAAGTGGAAAGACTGTCACATCGCCTCGGGACAGGGTTGACCTCACCAGTAGAAGACGAGAGACATTGGCTGTTTGACAGACCTTTCTGGCTGACTGTTATCTGCCATTTGAATCAATGTCTTTGAAAGACTGTCTTCCTTTCTTACTGACTTACTGTCTATTTAATGGACCATTTAGAACATTAACACTTTTCATCTCGTTTACAGAGATGTATCCTGGCAATAGACTGGGGCTAGAGGTTTCAGAATATCCTACTAACAGTTACACAACACTTACAATCATTCTTCAGTGATATTAGAGGAACATTTTGAAAATGTTCACATTTTAGGAGTAGGCTTCATCAGATCTCTTCTGACGGGTCTTAACAACAGCATTGAAGCTTCATGCCTGCTTTTTGACAACACATTGCGTTATTCTACAACAGACATATTCATCAATTAACCCTGTGATATATTTTTAATAGGAATATTGCATGTCCTCGTATTGGCCATCTGTCTGCAACAAGTTGGACTTCAAAGACTGAAGTTTTGAGTCCTGAGGTCTCAGTTTTCACAAATGACTTTGCGTGGCTTAGAGAATGTTGAACACTATATTTTGCATTCCTGGATATGCAAAGTATTTGGGATTTTTTACATTTGACATGTTCAGCCACGTTGTTGAAGAATTGACTGGCATCAATCCACCAATGAGGGGCTTGGGATTGGCTATGGTCCAACGGCATTGGGCTACTTCAAATCAAGGAGCTCTTCAAGGGGGTACAATCATGAGGACAAGAAAGGCTCTGGAAATTATGTTTATGTGCTCACACAATACACTCTTTTGTTTCATGCTACAGGGACAATTTCAAGCTTTCAATTTTCTGGGCAAAATTAATTTATAATTGCCTTTTAAAGGCATTAGTAAAAATAAAAAATAAACAAAATGGACAAGAGCACATTATACTGAACTGCTAATTTAGTTGCAAAAAATGTCTGTAGGAAGACATTTAATAAAGCTAATACTGACCAATATCAGCTTTTTGGAAAACAAGCAGTAGTACTAAATATGTGGAAAACACGATAAAAATATAAGTAACATACAGTATAGCAGGAATTGGTGGTTGGACTTAAGTCAAGCGCCATATGTTATGTCGTCCTGAGTTGCTGCTCTGCATTTTTTGAATCACGATATACCTGATATACCATGGATTGATCATAATTCTAGTGGCTTCAGGATCTCAGCATCATTAAACACAATTTGTTTACCCTTCTGTCCCTCATGTGTCCATCTCAAAATAAGCCTCCTTTATAAATTCACCATCTCTCAGCGTGCCCACAACAGTTAAACGCACATACAGTGGGGTCCAAATTAAGTCTTTAAGTATCAGATTTGTATGTTTTGATGGCCTCATTAAATGCTGTAAAAAAAAAATCCGATTTGCCTACATATAGAGCTGCTACTCAGTTTAACATCTCCCATATTGTTATGGCTCCGATTAACGTTACATTCCAAGCTTCTTGAAAATGTTTAACAGCGGAATAGAAAATACATGCGTGTTCGCGCTCGTTAATCAAATCTTCATGTGCTCTAATAAACTTCCCAATCATTCCGATTCCCAGTGAATGCTGATCGGGATTCTGAATGATCGTTCTATTCGTTCCGAGAATGGTCTCACACACAGCAAAACATTGGGCTCCTACCTCTTCTTTGAGAGCTGTTGAAAAGAACCCTGATGCAGGTTCAGCTCTTTTGAAACTCGCGGAGAACCGCTGTTGTTTGCTATCGACTGCGTGTTCATTACTATGGCTCTGAGATCCTATTGGCGGATCCCTTGTGGATGAACTAGTAAGCCGAGGGGAGAGAAGGAGAGAGAGAGAGAGCGAGAGATATAGAGAGCGACATGGAGAGAGAAAAAAGGGCAAGAGACGGAGATAAGGAAATGTGCATGGGCTCTTCCTGCTGATCAGGGACCTCTAATGGCGCAACGGATGTATTTATCACCATGGCAACAGGGCCCGGGAACCAATCCAGCTCATTTCTGCTGAGGCCCAGGCATGATAGAGACCTGGAAGATGTTGGAAGGAACATTTATGTTCAGGGGAGGCAAGTATGATTAGTAAGGGAGCGGGGTACTTTTTAAACAAAACCTCACACCAGGAAAGAAAGAGGAGAGGAACAAAAATGACATAAAGATATTAAGTATAAAGAACAAAGAGGTCGGATAAGTGGCTCAACACATGCATGCTCTAACCATGTAGGCAATAGGCCTGTGATTCTGAGCTGTGGTCCTATGCTACATGTCATTCCCTCTCCTCTTCTTCCCGCTTCTGTCTATCGTCACTCTGCTGTCCATTCAGCCGTGAAAGCCCATGCAAATTACAAAAAAGGAAGAAGGAGAGGAAAAGAAGGCTCCATCAGGATTTGAAAATACATTGAGCGCTGTGCTGGCGCGTGGAGGCTTATCCTGATCATCAGCGAGATGAGCAGCCTTCTCTGGAGCAGGGGAGAGGACAGACAGACAGACAGACAGACAACAGACCAGACAGACAGACACCAGACCACAACAGAGAGACAGACAGACAGATACACCAGACTACAACAGAGAGACAGACAGACACCAGACCACGACAGACCAGACAGACAGACACCAGACCACAACAGAGACAGACAGACACCAGACCACAACAGAGAGACAGACAGACACCAGACCACAACAGAGAGACAGACAGACACCAGACCACAACAGAGAGACAGACAGACACCAGACCACAACAGAGAGACAGACAGACACCAGACCACAACAGAGAGACAGACAGACACCAGACCACAACAGAGAGACAGACAGACAGATACACCAGACTACAACAGAGAGACAGATACACCAGACTACAACAGAGAGACAGACAGACACCAGACTACAACAGAGAGACAGACAGACACCAGACCACAACAGAGAGACAGACAGACACCAGACCACAACAGAGAGACAGACAGACACCAGACCACAACAGAGAGACAGACAGACAGATACACCAGACTACAACAGAGAGACAGACAGACAGACATACCAGACCACGCCAGCCAGCCAGACAGACACCAGACCACGACAGAGAGACAGACAGATACAGCAGACCACGCCAGACAGACAGACAGACAGAACACACCAGACAGACAGACAGACAGACAGACAGGGGTGGGCGTCAGCTTACTCTGCCAAGCTCCCAGCGCTGGTGGAGAGCTGGCCCAGGGCGGTTTAATCTCACATGAGAACTGCGCTGGATGGTGGAAAAGCATGCCCTCGGCTGACCTAAATCTTTGATGCCACCCGGGGCCCCCCTGCAGGCCCTGCCAACACAAGAGAGAGGGAGAGAGATAGGGACACAGAGAGGGAGGGGGGAGAGAGATGGGGAGAAAAGGGGGGGGGGGGGGGTATATAGAGGTCTCGGTGGGAGAGACTGGGGCAGAGAGAGGGAGGAGGGAGAGAGGGATCAGAAGCTAGGGAGAGGGAGGGGAGGGAGGGAGGGAGAGAGAGAGAGAGAGCGGCTGAGGTGGGAGAGAGTGATCAGAAGCTAGGGAGAGGGAGGGGAGGGGAGGGAGGGAGAGAGAGAGAGCGGCTGAGGTGGGAGAGAGTGAAGTAGAGAGAGGAAGACGAGCGTTGCTTCTCCTCTGCTGATCGGGGAAAGACAGCCGGAGAAATGGTTGTGGGCCATTTCTGTGTATTATATATATATATATATATATATATATATTGTTTGAACATGATACATTATTTATTGCGCTGTATTTGTAATGGGAGCTGGGTGGGTTGCTGGTGTCCATTCCCATCGAAGCCCCCCTGGTTACGCCATGTGATCTGAGACGCATCTGCAGACAACATTTGTGGACTTCTGTCTCCTGCTGGACCCGTAGCTGGTGGACAGGCAGAGATGGAGGCAGTCCAGAGAGCCATGCAACATGACCGGGGCCTCATCTGCTCTCTGGCTGTTTATTTGTATCCGTGATGGGGGGACGGGGGACGGGGGTGGGGGACAGGGGGGTTGAGGTGTGCCTCGGTAAACACACTGAAGCCGCGGCCCCGACCACAGCCGCCACTGGGCGAGTTGAGGTAGCCCAGAGTTTAACGGCCCACAGTTCAGGCTACGATTGCCAGGACTGAATTGGCACGCGTCTGCGTTCCCCCGCCCCAGCCGGGACAACGGCTGTGGAGCCGTCACACCCTGGCACCCGGACAGACCATCCAGGAATGTTCCTCTGGTCCCCTGCCTAGCACGGCCAAACAGCTTTGTGTGTGTGTCGTGAATGTGTGTGTCTCTCTCTCTTTCTCTCTCTCTCTCGCTCTCTCTCTCTCTCTCTCTCTCGCTCTCGCTCTCGCTCTCTCTTGCTCTCTCTCTCTCTCTCTTGCTCTCTCTCGCTCTCTCTCTCTCTCTCTCTCTCTCTCTCTCTCTCTCTCTCTCTCTCTCTCTCTCTCTCTCTCTCTCTCTCTCTCTCTCTCTCTCTCCTGGAAGCCCTGCTGCAGTGGCACAGTTCATAGACCAGGGAGGGATTGCAGAACTGGTGGGCCGCATGTGGTCCCCTTGCTTGCCACTCTGCGGTCTCTGGAATTTAATATCTGGAAATGTGTTAAATGATCGATTTCACCCCATGTTCCATCTAATTTGCGGGTGTGCCTGGCTTCACAGACCAAGAAGAAGAGCTGGGCTGCTTGTATTTCATTCGGCACATGATGTGAGGGTTCAGTGAGAAGCTGTTAAGGATGATGTGTCTGTAACATACAGTATATATTCCATTGCTCTCTGTCTTTCTCTCAGCATTCCTATATAAACAGTACCTCCTTGCACTTTGTCTTTTTCTCTCTATTGCCATATACTCCTTTGCTCTCTTTAATTATTTCCCTCCCATTCGTTCTTTCTCGACATTCTTGCGCATGTACATACTGTAAATGTGTATATGTATTTACCTCTTCTGCTCTTTCTTCCACACCCCGCCCCCGTGATGTTTTTCCATCTCCCTTATATTTCCTTGCTCCCTCCCTCTCTGTCTCGTGCTCCATCTATCACCCTTTTGTCTCTTGCCCTCACGGCCCCTGAAACACAACGAGTGCACAGGACACGCGACCCGTGCGACCTAAGACGAATTCACCATGCGAGTGGGGTCCGCACTCTCCATCATCTCCTCCGCGTAGAGATGATACTCCTGCCCTCGCCCCCCCCCCCCCTCGCCTACACGCAGGACACGAAAACAGGTCAACAATCGGCCCCTCGACGACGCCAACTAAAAACCTATGCGCCGATGCTCCGATGCCATCGCACTTGTCTTCTGTCCAAAGACACGGCATGGAACTCTGGCGTTGTTCAGCGTTCCCCCACTCCCCTCTGTCTGGCGTCAGGCAAAAGTCAACAACGCTAGATAGAGATACGTGATGTGATTGGGCTTTTGGCGGAAGTGTGGAAACGCAACGCTCCTGGACGTGTTCTCTTCACATTCATTTGTCGTCGTGTGTGATAGCGGCATAGTTTACTAATTGAGATGCGGTGTCATTCACAGGGATACGCAGGAAGTTTTGAGGTTCTTCAATGTTCATTTAGTATTCATAAATACTTTTAATTAACATTTTTTAATATAGAGTTGCCTCTAAAATAGAATAAAAGTTTTATTACCCAGCAACCTCATCCCGATTAGAAGCACAAGATGATCAAATGGTTGTTTTAACCCCTCTCTTGGCGTACAAATCACTTCTCATTAGACGCTCAGAATGTTGGCTTACAAGACACAAGATTTCTTTTATTTAAGTCTTCAATCTAGTGATACGGAGACCCAACACACGTAAATGTATCTGTACACTAATAGTAATTCAATTATAGGCGGGCTATGGCAATTCTGTGACTAGCGGAACCCGTATGTAAAACACTTTACTGTGTAAACCCATTGACTCACCTGGGTTTTTCCAATCATTCATTTAGCTCAGTCATGTCAACACAGCTTGATTTAATTTGGTGTTACGAATGAATGTGAGTGCTGCACTGAGTAGAAGCCACTGCTTCATCCACAGAAAGATGCAAGACTCAAAGTGGTTGTACAAGCCAGAAGATTACCATACATACTGTACATGCACCTTTTACTTCGTGTTTATATTACTGTTCTTAGGAACCTGATCGGTTTCTGTCCATATGCCTCATCAGTCAATGTTAAAGATCAATGTATTTCTGTAGATGGTTTATCATTTTATTACTATTTACTATTAATTAATTGTTCAAAGTCATTTGGATGACTCCGGTTTCTTGGCTTGAGGCTGCAAAAGTGGGCAAAATCCTATTTTTGGGCTTGAACGAAAAAAAGTAATAGTTGTCAACCGTGAATATCAGCAATGGTTCACATCAACAAAAGAACAGATATTTCTTTACAAACACCACCGATATTTGGTGGTGTTTTCAGTCACACATTGCCACAACTGCTGAGCTAACCATGTTAAATGTTAACTCTTTCTATAGTGAGAAATCAGGTTACTGCAAGCATGTCAAAACTTCTGCCGTAATCAGGTCCCACAGTAATCGGATCAGCATCTGTGTTGACATGACGTCTCCTTGACGATCGTTGGGATGCCAGAAGCGCTTGGGTCAACCCACGCGGTTAATGTAACAAAACCCAGAAACTCAGATCACCAACCAATGTGTGTCTAGTTGTGGTCATCCCATGTATTTCTATCACAATGAAGCCCAGTGGTCCACGGACGATCATCTAGTAGAAACCGCGTTTCTGATAGAGCTTGATTACGAAAAGAACCCTTGCAATCTCTGACGTAACGATGTCAATGTGCCTCTGATTGATGAAAGACCGCTTTTCGTAACTGCAGAATGCTGTTTTGGAGTGCAGGTTGAATCCACAAAAAGGACAATACGTTGTAATCTGTTATAAAACTTTACGAACTGGCAATAATTTTTCTCTTCCACATGTGTGGGCTATAATAGTCCACTGGCAATAATAATTGGCCCGTTTCAATATCAACATCCCTTGACTCCCGCTTCTGTTGTGTAGTGTTGTGGCTTCTGAATTTTTTTTTGTGGTGTTTGCAGTTGTGTTGTGGCTTTTGCGTTTGCGTTTCCCTGCAATGCGCTGTTTTTCAAATTTGCAAAGCGTCTTGGATATGCAGTTTGTTCGACTCGTCCTGGCCCCTGTAGATACGTTACATCATATATTTTGCCCCCACTTAAACAAATGGCACTTCAACAGATGACCCGAGTTAGACAAAACTTAAGAATGAGTTTTTCCTTTTCAGTATGCGTCGTCAAATAGGTGCATTATTGTCTTTAGCCTGACATCTCACTCCATCTATGTTTTATTACAAATCATTTCCAAAAGGCAAATGAAAAGCCGGGGATAACAGCGTAACGTGTGTGTGTGTGTGTGTGTGTGTGTGTGTGTGTGTGTGTGTGTGTGTGTGTGTGTGTGTGTGTGTGTGTGTGTGTGTGTGTGTGTGTGTGTGTGTGTGTGTGTGTGTGTGTGTGTGTGTGCGGCAGGGCCCCTAATGGCCAACTGGCTGTTTACGGTGTTGGGGGTTAGCGCTGGGTAATGACCTGCTGTGGCTCTCTCCTCCCATTAAACACACGCTTACACCGCTCCCCACACATTAGCCCACATAATAGGCCTCTGACTCTGCCTCCGTTCACACACACACACACATCACCACCAATTAAAAAATGTGAACCACTCACAAACACGTGCACATCGCTCCCCGGAATGAGACGCACACATTGAAACACACAATAACAAACATTTTCTTAATGGAATACATCACACACACACACACTGTATACAAACACTGACACTTGTACGACAAAGGAAATCCCTTACAAACACGGACTCACAAACTCACGGACACAAGACACCAAAACACCATGCATGAAATACACACACACACACACACACACACACACACACACACACACACACACACACACACACACACACACACACACACACACACACACACACACACACACACCAAAGAAAGTAAAAAATCCCTTACAAGTACACATACCCATAACCAAACAAAAAGCACATCACTTACTACTACACACACAGACACACACATACACTCGTTAATATAAAGAGGCCATAATAATAACAATAATAATAATAATAATAATAATAATAACCGTTTTAATAGGACATAGCATGCTCTTAAGAGATGTTTATGTGTCCCCATTATGTCACAGATACATCTTCACAGTGGACCCCAGAAAGAGCAGCCTTGCCTAGACTGTCTGCTCAGAGCATGACTAGGGGCCTGGAGTGAGGCCCCTGGAGAGGAAGAGTTAACATCCAAATGTTAATCTGGTGGAGCGCTCATGTTGATTCAGCCGGAGGAGTGCGTCTCCCGTGCTACAGGGAAATCAGGGCTCTAATTTAACCCGCAACCCCTTCAAACACACACACACACACACACACCCCCCCCCCCCCCCCCCCCCCCCCCCCCCCCCCCCCACACACACACACACACACACAAGTATAACCACACAAGCTGACATGTTTTCACACACGGATACACTCGTAACATTCATCAGCGCTGGGCTGTCCGATGTGCCGTTGTGCTGCTCGTGGGCCCCTGCGAGGGCGCTGGTGAGGAGCGATAGCAGCAGTGGGGGCCCCGATGAAGGGAAGGGAATCCATTATGAATAACACTCTGGTGGCCCCCCTCCCAACGTTGATAGGAAAACACCACAGTCAATGGTTGACATTATACAGGAAGATGGGATGAAAAGTGATGCATGGTTGAGGAAACACACAAACATGTCTTCATACGTACCCATACACATTGATGCAGATAGATACACACACACACACCCACCCGCATTGATTCAAATATATGCACACACTTTGAACTATTGAGACACACACACACACACACACATCGATACGCATACATACCCTGAGATATAGACATATTTGCACACGCACACACAAAACATAAGGCTACGTATACACATTAATACACACAGTAAAACACTATAATGCTACGTAGACACATACATGCATGCTCACAGACACACAACCAAACACAAATGCACACATGGCTACATATTCCTGGACAAACACACACAAACAGACACAGTACAAGGCTATGCACTACACACATACACACACAACATGCAGCTTTTTGTTGAGCATTGAGTTAATGGCACTAAATGGGTCTGGGTGTTGAGTGGTTGGCTGGATGGCATCAAGGCGAGAGAGAGAGAGAGAGAGAGAGAGAGAGAGAGAGAGAGAGAGAGAGAGAGAGAGAGAGAGAGAGAGAGAGAGAGAGAGAGAGAGAGAGAGAGAGAGAGAGAGAGAGAGAGAGAGAGAGAGAGAGAGAGAGAGAGAGAGAGAGAGAGAGAGAGAGAGAGAGAGAGAGAGAGAGAGAGAGAGAGAGAGAGAGAGAGAGAGAGAGAGAGAGAGCTCTCCCCCGCTAAAGCAGGGTGAAGACTGGAGGGGTACCCACTGTACCAATCAA
Source organism: Lota lota (assembly GCA_026745465.1). Lineage (NCBI taxonomy): Eukaryota > Metazoa > Chordata > Actinopteri > Gadiformes > Lotidae > Lota > Lota lota. The sequence continues at coordinate 954,884 of JACYXH010000129.1, read as the reverse complement.
TGAAAACAAATCGATTGAGCAGGTGAGCTCTTCGGATCCCAAGCCTCAGGTTAAGTTGGTTCAAATGTAGTAGTTTGTGCTAGAAACGGACAAACTCTTTAAAGTGTTTGAAGCTGCCTTTTGTACTCCTTGTATAGTTTACTTTGAAGTCACGTGCTCCGTTTTGTTTTCTGTGCTGTTTTTATCTGACTGCTCAACCATACTAAAGGGTTGTTTGTTCAATCTGGATTTTTATTTCGCCGGAAGAAGAAAACAGTCAAATATTGTTAATGGATGAAGAATCTTGACAACAATCAATATGCTGTTGGTGCTGCATCACAAATGTATTAAAGAGTTCTCCTTTTGAAAGTATATTTGTAAAAGCGATTCAAAATGGGCAATACTGGTTTTTGTGATTCGGGAGACCTCATAAATCGAGTTATTTCTCGTATGCAGGTAAATCATAAACCACACCGTTATCATGAAGCGCACGGCCAGGAACAATGCCTTTATATAAATGTGGAACATTCTTTTTAACCATAATAATTGAAGGCAAGCGTTTTGCTTCGCATGAATGATATCACTTGATGGATTTTTATTTTTCTTCATTTCATTTCAAATGTACATGCACCGCCACGTGGCCCGGGAAATCTTGACTCGGGTAATACAAAAATAAAATAATAGAAGCTACAAATAATTTTCCCTCAGAGTACAAAAGTGAGAGCCGTTTTATGAAAGTGTCGTCGCTAGGTGTATATTGTGCCACCGGTGCCGCTTTGAGTTAAGCCATCCCTTAGTAAATGGGTTAGAAATGAGGTAGCATATTCTTTTTAATATAAATATCGGGCGTGGGTTCATACACAGGGAGAATCCATCTCATCTGCCAGGGTTCAATGGACTCAACTGTAAGTATCGCATTTGCAACAGCTGGCAGAAATTCTGGGTTATACCTTTTGTTATTAAATCCAGATACAGAAACAAACATTTTGTTGTTGGAAATCAATTTAGCGCTGTGTTTTCACTGCTACTATATCTCGCTATTCACCATGATATTTTAAGTGAAAAACTACGAGAGATTATAATTTCAAAATCAAAAAGGATCTTTCAGTATTTTATAGGCAGTGAGGAAACCTCAATGGTGTTCATCAGTAATATGATTGGTGGATGGAAGGGTAGCCCCACCCACTCAGACTTTATGCAATCCAAAAAGCTGTAAAAAAGTTACAAATGTGCCTTTTCTGAGACAAATATTGAAAAAAGGCCAACAAATGTGCTGCTCTTTGTCCCAGCAAACGGTTTAATGTTTAGTTAGTAGTAACAAAGATGTTGATAAAGAAATATTTATTCAGTTCAAACATATTCCTTTGTACACAATGGTAACTATACCTATGACACTAGGGCATCCATAACAGTTCTGGCAGCTTATTCTTCAAAGATGGAGCAAAACATTACGTTGCTAAGTTCAGGGCCTGTACCCTTTGTTGAAGACTATTTTCCAGTTCCTAATTCTGTAGCAGTTGGTCCTGATAATACCAGGACGCACAGGAAAAGATACACAAAGCAATTAACAAGGAATGAATGCATATAGTTTGTGTGTGTGTAAACTGGCACACTAAACTGCACAACCTAACACACAGAGGTACAACCTGCACTGGACGGTTTTCACAGATATAATTTAAAACATAAAAGGTGATGAATGATCCGAAAAAAAAGCTGAATATGTAATAAAAAAACTAAGTCAAATCCCCATTGCGATTTCCCAGAAGTCAGTATCATGCATGCAGTACTCTCCATCACACTGCCAGACAAAGATACCATCGTTTTTTAATAGCACAACAACTTACCTCCGCCACAATAAAAGCCCCCATCTCTCTCTCTCTCTCTCTCTCTCTCTCTCTCTCTCTCTCTCTCTCTCTCTCTCTCTCTCTCTCTCTCTCTCTCTCTCTCTCTCTCTCTCTCTCTCTCTCTCTCTCTCTCTCTCTCTCTCTCTCTCTCTCTCTCTCTCTCTCTCTCTCTCTCTCTCTCTCTCTCTCTCTCTCTCTCTCTCAAGATGCTGAGGGCGTCCTTTCTTTTTTTTAATGACCTCACCTTCAAATAAATACAGTGATGACGGAATCATTCTTGTTTTCTCCGAACAATCCCGAAGAGGGGTGGAGGGGTTCTTTATGAGCTTGATACAGGATCAACGCACTGAACTGCTTCTCGCCTTTAGTAGCAGGCGGTAAAGGAAACGGCATCAGGGCATAAGCAATTAGAGCTATCTCACCTGACGAGCAAGAACACACACAGACAGCTACAGACACTCACACACGCATACAAATACACACAGCTAAACACACAAATACAGTCAGCCACAGACAGACACAACACACACACACAGATATACACACACACACAGGCAGCTAAACAGACAGCTACACACACATTGACAGACAGCTACAAATACACACACACACACAGATACGCACAAATGTACGGACACACACACACACACACACACACACACACACACACACGAGCCCGCACACAGATACAGCTCATTTTGCAACGGACTGACACTTCCAACTCCTCAAGCGCTCAACAGCTCACGCTTCAATTTGAGGGAGCTAATATCTCAAAATGATTCACAAATGATGAAATCTGTTGGCAAAGCCATACATAAGTGTGCAGTCTTGTTAATAGGTTCATGCATATGTACAAACTTTTGCAAACTATATCCCCACAACTTCTTGGCCTCCCTGACGTCTCTTACCCCGCACGATAACCAAGTCACACGAATGACACGCGCGTATGTCACACGTGGTAAAAGCGCGTTTGAGAGCGGAGGGACACGCTGGGACGTCCTGTGAACGGAGACTGACAGGTCTGTCCGCGTGACGGCCACCCTCGTCTCTCCACAACCGGCGCCATCTGCTGTGGTCTATATGTGAAACACTCCGTCTGATGCGCAGAGCAGCTCATTAGAGAACAGCGCAGAGGGGCATCGGAGGGGATCGTGTTTGTCTGAATAAAAATGCAACAACCACAACTAGCCTCCAAGCTCAGATAATGAGGGTTTTTAACGTGGAGTGGCCATTTCTCATTACCGCTTATTTCAAGCCTTTGATCGCTCGGTGGAGACCACACGGCTCCCATCGCCTGTCGCTGAGTGCTCGCCGTCAGCATGTTGTTCTGAGTTTGTTTTAACTGATCCGGTAGCATGACTTTATCTTGACCTGCATGCACAAAAGACAGGGCAGAGCGTTGGGAATGACAGCACTGCCCACTAGGGGTGTGTCCGAAGCCAACGTTTTGATGTGCACAGCTAGAGGGTTGGCCATGTTTACTGTAGTACTGGAGAGCGATTGAGCCAACAATTTACTGAGTTCCTATTCCTAAATTACTGTTCAGTGTTCATAATGTACAGAAAAAAGTTAACTTAACATAAGGTTAAGGTTAAGTTTATACAGGCTTTATAAAGGCCTGTATAAAGCCCAGGGTATTTTACAAGGTTATGGAAGAAAAAAAAAAGACAAGGATGTGGGCGAATACATTTCAATAATAATACATTTTAGACTATAACCTATTACATTTCCTCTGGGTAGCACAACTTCCGGTTTAAACCCTGCCCATTTCCGTTTTTTTTCCGAACACGTAGAAAGATAATAATTATGGTAGAACACACACATACACACACAGAATGCCACAAACCGATCTGACACTGGGTTCGATCCGCAATGCTCTCAACCTTCCTGTAGGCATCCTTGAGCGAGATGCCCTCAGCCCTACTTGCTCTTTAATGCTGTGTATCTGAATTCACTGAAAGGTTCTTTGGACAAAGCTAAATTACATAAATAGTCAAATAGATACTTGGTATTTTGGACAGGTAAAAAGTCTTTCCAGTTCTAGATCAGGTCCTCAGAGGTCAGCTTTGATGTTTGTGTGTGTGTGTGTGTGTGTGTGTGTGTGTGTGTGTGTGTGTGTGTGTGTGTGTGTGTGTGTGTGTGTGTGTGTGTGTGTGTGTGTGTGTGTGTGTGTGTGTGTGTGTGTGTGTGTGTGTGTGTGTGCTGGCACATTGAACTTTCAGTTCTTTAACTTCGCATAAAGAATGCAGCAGAGGAACAGAAATGGGTCTGTGTGTATGTGAGAGGAGTGTGTCTTGCGGCTGAAAGAGGATATAATGGATTACATGAATGCATTTGCCCTTCTCTCCTTGAGCAACACGGATTTGTCATGTATAGGTCTGGCTGTCTTGCAAATACTCATGACATGGTGTTCATGAAAATACACCCCCCCCAGGAAACATACAGCCAGGCTGGCAATTGTAATGCATAGCTTTATGCTGTGTCTTGATTGGTCAAAATATGATGCGATTTTTTTTGGATCTGAATACTCAAAATGTATCTACTTGAAGCAAAGACGTGAAGGCTTGAGCATGTATAAAAAAATGATGCAAGCCGCTTTGTCTTGTAAGATGATATACTGATGCATAGGTATGTCCATAACATAGAACGTATCGGTCACGTTGTCGTTGAAGGAGAGCCAAACCCTGACCCCACCTTTTAAAGAAAGCTTTCAGGGTTTTTGTTCATTCTGGGGCTGAAGGGCTGCCCGCTGCAAACAGCCCTTCAATTCAGGTTCAATTAGCGGAGGACAGGTGCGTCACGTCTTAATCAGCAGGTGACCAGGTCACCCAATCAGCCAATGAAAAGCAGCATGTTTTTAACCTAAAGAGGGAGCCTCTATTGCAAACCAATGTACACGTGCTGCTGGGCATGGTTCTCCTTTCGAGGGTCCCACATTTTGGCATGAAGTGTGATTTGATAATAGAGGCTCTTTAATTGAAAGTCGCAGGTCGTAAGATTGATCCGCTCCCGGTTAGAAGGCGGGAGACTTTCCGAATAAAAGAAAATCAATAACAGTGGTCTGTCAACTCTAACTGGCTGTGCAACTGTGTGACGCGAACTGGGTTAGCGAAAGATTCTTGGAACCCAAGAGAGAGGTGTGGGCTGGCCAGCATTATAGGATGGGATTTTATTTAACATTATTGAAATCACTATCAATCAGCATTGACTACGGACATGTCCAGGTTTATTTAAACGCCGAGCCATGTTACACATTGCAGCTTGAACATATGTCGTTTAAAGAACCCCTATAGAGTACATATTTCTGTACCTATTGAAGGCATTTCATCTAGATCTTGACCTTCTTTTCATACCTCTCTCTCTCCTGATGGTCATACTGTCTGTGATTGGTTGAACAGGAAAACTGATAGTCTAACGCAAACTGAGGTGTGACAGTCCACTTCTGTTCTTCATTCATACGGAACGTTCTGGCATTTATCACACACATGCATGCACACACGCACGCCACGGTTAGAGCTGGATAAATATGTAAGAGAATAAGTGGAGCATGTGTTGTGTTTTGTGGTTGATGAGTAATTAAAGCAACTTCCTGCTGGTTTCTCCTGTCCGGCTTCCCATCGTTTTTCATCACGTTTGATGGTTTAAAAAGAATGAGAAAAACAAACATGACTGACAACACACACACACACACACTGATGCAAATACACCCATAGATACACACGCTCAGACAGATACACACGAACCCCCCCCCCTCCCACACACACACACACACACACACACAGAGTGAGAGAGAAACAGATACACATACATGCAGACACACACAGATACATGCACACTCACATGCATGCAGACACGCACACACCCACACCAACACATTGATTTACACACACCCCCACACACACACACACACACATGCATACACACACACATGCACACACACACGTGCACACACACACACACAAACACACACGCATACACATGCATACACACAATCACTCACTCTGTCACACACACAGAAGTCATAGTAAATGTTAAATCGTAAAATTTCATATTTGGCTAATCCCTACAATACCGTATAGGGCTCTACTCAAACACAAAGGGGAGTATTTTATTGTTGTTTTATGTATATGTGTGTGTCTATGCACTGTCTTTATTCTCTTAGAGAGCTATAAATCTTTTTGATGGTTCAATTTGATTTGTAAAATTAAGTGTTCCCTGCATACGTGGCTCAAGGCCCCTATCCATGGCGGAAAAGGATTACGTGTACTGCGGTCTTCGTAGACATGCCCCCCCCCCACACACACACACACCTCCTCCATGTGACATGTGAAGTCATCCACTCTTAAGTTTCAGTCGATACGTGTGTGTGTGTGTGTGAAAAAGACAGACAGGTTGTCCATCTGTCTGTCAGTAGGCACTCTGGGGTCACAGTTGGAACAGGAATTGGTAGCGAGGTCGCTGCCATGCACGCACTATCAATATTAATACTCTTAGTCTCTTAGTCTGCAAATGATCCATTTTTTTTGGAATTATTATTTTCATTCTATTATATACAATTGATGCTATGTTCCAACTGTAAAAATAGACTTTTGGGAAATACTTGCATCATTTTTGTTCTATTGTAATTTTTGTGATCTGCATTTTATTACTTAAATATACGGCACTGCTTTGAACAATTGTGTTAAGTAATATTTTAAAAACATATCTCTGTCCAGGCTGCATCAGCATGTGGAGAAGCAGCATGCATTTCTATACACAATAATTATTTTCCATACAAACATTTTATATTACGTACACTGACATTTCCTTCCTGACCTCCAGTTATAATAAAGCACACATAATTATACCAATAGTAGACGTCTTCACACAAGAAAAGATAAACATGCAGAAGTTACAAGAAGATGTTCAACCTTCGGAGTTCAGTCTGCTTTCTGAACTCCTTTCATGTCTACACACATCCACACACGACAGCGTGTGTGGATGTGTCTAGACATGACAGGCGTACACATCATTTAGGTTCAACAGTAGTGCATACTGTGGGTTCATAGTAATGCACAAATAAAAATCATGATGATGATGATGATAATAATAATAATACATTGGATTTACATAGCGCCTTTCAATATCCCAAGGCGCTTTCCAGTGATGAAGACGGCAAAAAGGTAGAATTGTATTTTCACTCCATATAATTAATTATGGTTATGAACAGGAATATTCAAGAACATACGCAGCGCAGAAATGGTTGCTATGTTGCTAACCATATGCACCGTCTTGTATATAGTCTCGGCAGTTTGTGCGCATATATTGTTGACCAAAACGACTTCCTTCCCATGCAAGTATATACTTACATAATGAGTATTCAGTATTAGTATTGGAATAGCTATTCGTATTTATCTGCACTTCCTGAGACCTTCCTCGACACAAAGAAACCCCAAGCTCTTGTCGACACGTCAAGGCATCAGACGAAAGTTTTTGTTCAGTTGAGGACAGTTTGGAGACGTGTGTCTGGAAGGGAGACAGAGAGCTGTCTGTCCACACCTGAGCTTCGCCTCACTCATGGCATGAGAACACAGGGCAGAGGTGTGCATTAATATGGATGTCCACCAGGTGCCTTCCTCCTCCTCCTCCTCCTCCTCCTCCTCCTCTTTTCCACTCTGTCGAGGGCACACGTGGGGGGTGTGTGTGCGTGCCAATGAATGGCATTACCATGACATGCCAGCCTCATTAATAAACATCCTCAGATGGCTGATAATCACTCTCTACACGCTCGCCGGGCGCTAAGTCACAACAACGACTACCGTGAGATGAAATGAAGCCGTTGAGGAAGCAGTCTGCTGCCAACAAGTACCTGCTATCAACGCTGAGCTCCAGGATACTCCCCCCACCCACCCCCCAACAGACAGGACCACAGCCTGCTCCCCCCCCCCCCCCCCCCCCCCCCCCCCCCCCAACGAGAGAGAGCGAGAGAGCAAGAGAGAGAGAGATTTCCCCCGCATGAACAAATTGCATTATATCCTGCCGTCTTTATGGCTCACGGCCTTTTTGTGTGTGTGTGTGTGTGTGTGTTTTTTTTTTTTTACAGTCGCCTGTAGTCAATGTCATAATCAATCTTCCTCATTCATCTTTGCATTCAAAGATATATTGACCTGCTTGCATGAAAAGACAGCAGACAATGACTGATATCCACCTACACTCACTTTTGCATGCACTCACACACACACACACACAGGCACGCACACGACATAACACACAGGCACAAACACAGGCACACACATGCAGGCACGCATGCACACGGACACGCACACACAAAGACAGCAGAGTAATAACCGCCCACCTCCGGCGTGTCTTAATGACCACAGAAGAAGAACATCCTGTCCAGTCGATGGCAGATGAGTGGCTGATCCACCTGCCACTCATCTTTATTGATGGAGCTGTCTGGCCAGTAGTGGCAAAAGTTGAGTTGAAAGACAACACAGAACGGTGTGTAGATTTGTGACTAATCCAATCCATGTCATCGCGTTCTACCCCTTGGGCAACACAGGAAATTGAACCGCTAACACTTTCAACCGTGTAACGTATATGGCCCATCAAGCGGTACATGGAAACGCCTTCTAACCCCGGGGTGCTAAAATTAAGCTACAAGGGGAGTTGAACCTGTGACCTCTGCAGTCTGAGGAAGTCAAATGGGCTTATTGAATAACATCATTAACTCTTGGCATAGTTAAAACTGTCTTACTGCTTTAACCACAAAACCTTGCAGCTAGAAATGAAAGAAAACCTTTTTTATCCAGAAAGTTTCCTGGAGCAATTTATATTGTGAGTATGATTTGAAACCCTAGATACATACATCATACTTTAGACTGCTTATTTATAATTGCTTAGCAAAGAACCAATGTATTTTACAGAACACACCAGCATTTATGTGCATGTGAAGTTATATATTTTGACCAAGGCATGGCACAAAATGAAAACCTGCCTGAGGGATTGTTGAAGCGAGTTCAACCATAAAGTTGCTTTATGATACTTGTTAAAAGACATACTGTGTTTGCCCCATTCTGTCTCTAAAACATGGATAAGAAAAGCGATTTCCTGAATTTAAGCTCCTCCCAAGTATTCCAGTCAATTTTATAACAATATGGATTGGACACATATCGAGTTACTTTATAAGAAGAGGGATATTTGAAGCGTTTAAAAGATAAAGATGGTGACAATACCTATTTGTTACTGGGGGTAATGTGTATAGACGGATTAGTGTATAGTGTGAGAAATCACAAATATACTTAGCAATAGTAGTTATGGTTGTGACGCACATAAAGCAAGGCATTGTCATTCCCACCCGAGAAAACCGAAGCGATCCAGAAAGGTGGAAGGGGTTTTGAGAGGACAGAAAAAATAAGCGTAATCCTATTGCCGTTTCATGTTGTCTGTTAGTGTGTGTGTGTGTGTGTGTGTGTGTGTGTGTGTGTGTGTGTGTGTGTGTGTGTGTGTGTGTGTGTGTGTGTGTGTGTGTGTGTGTGTGTGTGTGTGTGTGTGTGTGGGGGGGGGGGGGGGGGGGGGGGGGGGGGGGGCAAGTGACCTAACAACACAGCGGAGTGGACCCCCAAGATGTGGAAAGAGATCGATTCTCACAGCTGTGTTCAAAAGCATCTGCAACCTGGTTCAAAACCACACAGACACCTTCCTTAAAGGTCCTTTGGCATTGCGCAGCAGGCTGGAAATGCAGTGGCGTGTGTGTGTGTGTGTGTGTGTGTTAACACACTCATGCGTGTGGATTCGGATATTGACGGGTTGTTTTTCTATGGAGGACTTGTGAGTGTTTGATGATGTGAGAAAGGAACCCTGTGTGCTCCCCAGCCAAACGTCTGGATATGTGGGGCCACGCCTTCCTCTAGAAGGCGATCTGCCGCTTTCAGAACTGTCAGTCATGGCAGGGGCGAAACCCCAGTAATATAACAGAACATATGAAAACGTAAGTGGAACCACAACAGAACAAAAGCTCTGGTCCATCGGAGACCACTGAAAAGTGATCCTCACAGACGGGCGCTGTGTTCACAGTAAACAGCGGCCAGTGAAGTAAACAAACACCGCGCAGTGATTCTGTCGGGTCGGGAGCAGACAGCTTAATAACAGCGCTGATCCCGACGCAGTCGACAGGTGGAATAGTGGCCGATATCCACGCAGGAGGAAACGGGAGGCTAAAGCGTGTCAAATGGAAACGCTTAAGGAAGAGCGAGGATCGATTTCATCTCCGCCGCTAGAGCTTTTGCCGCCGCTTGCACTGATGGAGCGACACCTGGCCTTGTGCGCACTTGCGGGGAAAACGCAACACAGCTGACGCCCGGACCCACACTCATATGCCACGGAATGAATGAAATCGTGAATTAACCACAGCATAATGGTTTGTTTAATGGTGAATGAAGCAAATTGCATCCTGAGATTATTACAAATTGTGTACATGTATAATGGCCATCATTACAAATATTTAAATATAGCCTACATAATGCATTTTGCATTATCTCTTATAAACGACTGCCTGCGGACGGTTATGGCTATCAAAATCGTCATTGTGTATTTTCTTCTCCCTTACAAAATCCATTTCAACCGTTTTTTCGTCTATCTGGTGGCACCTATCGGGAGACCCCCACCCCCCAGTACAGGAAGTGCATCTGTGTCATGTGACCAATGCTTATCGAGCCAATGGAAACCGCGTCGTTAGCAGATTAGGTTAATTGTAGTTGTCCAGTCATGGCTGTGAGCAATGTCTGGTGGAAAAGAAAATTCACTTCATTCTTAAATTACAGCCCTCTGTGTGGTAGATGCCTCCTGTCCATTATATGCTAATTATGAGCCACTGGGGACAAGTCGTCTAACGAGTTTAAGATTAATTTAACCCTCCTCATGAGAAGAGCCAGAGACGTTGGTGTCTGATGCATGGCCACAAACACTGCAAAGATGAATAGCAAGCAGTCAGTAAGAAGGCACAAGCACACAAACACATGCAGTGATCAAATAGGCCTGCATTCTATCATACACACATACAATCAGAAACATGTATAATATCAAACACAATACATCATTTCAATTACCCAAAATATGCTCAAATAACAGACACACGCACACGACACGCACGCATTTAAGATGCATGCCCACGAACGAGCACAAAATACATATATTCAAACGTGGAAGGGTCCCACTGGCAGAATAGACACACACATGCACCCTCACACAAAGGATGACATTGCTTGCGAAATCGCCCAGCATGCACCCGCTTAGCTTCTGCTGGGCTAATTGGCTTGATGTCGTTCTGGAAATAGACTGAGAACAATCCCCTGTCTGCCTTCAGAAAAGATCATGCCCTTTCAATTCACCATCCCAGCAGGCTGTCAATAGGAGACGGCTTAGAATAAAAGAGTCGGTGTAAAGGTGCTTTTCAACCCACGGACCCCCCACCTGCATCCAGCCTCCACCCGCTCACTCCCAGCTCCTTTCCAATCCATCTCTTTTCGCTCTTTGTCCCTCTTTAATATAAATGCCCCGGCACACCGGACCGATGGTCAGCCGTCGGACAATGCCGGGCAGTCGGTGGGCGTCTGTGGCCATGGTTTCTGCGCTGCACTTGTTTGCCCTAGTCGGCCCTTGTTTGGTGCTTTTTTTTCGGCCGATTCAGCATGTTGAACAGTGGACGGAGGCCGTCGCTGAGAGACCCCCCTCGGATTGGCTGTTCAGCTTAAGCGAATCAGCGCACGAGAAGCGCAACGGAAGCGAGCAAAGCAGCGAGCGACTTTGTCAAGAGGGCGCACGCAACAATTTGTCCACTGCATCTCATCTGATCATACATCATTTTCACATATTCTCGGTAAGACGTAGCTATATTACAAAACCGTCTGCGCGACCAGTGGTGCGAAAGGGTCAACGCGTCCTCTTTTTGAACGACGAATGCAGACTACCGCCACCTGCTGGTGGCTCTCACGCAGGCGCAGAACGTACGTGCTAGTTGGCCGTTGGCTGTAGTCTTTGCGGTGTGTTCAAGTACAACTTTTTATGGAAAGCCAAGACGCAGGCGAGGCAACGCAACAGTCGGCCTTTGTCGCGGCTGGATCTTCGACGTCGGTGTGGTGCGCGTTAGGGCTTTGAAACACCTCCCGGACGGTCGTACGTTCTCATCGGCTCGCCGTTCATTCCGCCACCCAGTGCTCGTCGTGAGTTCGGGCGAGGCAGCGCTCCGGGTTTATCCGGTGTTTGTTTGTCCGCTGTCGGGGTTTCCCCTCGCAACTCGCCATATACCGGTATAGACCATCGCTGTGTCCACACAGTCCTAACCCGGCCCCATTGGAAAGTACACTACTCATTCCAAACTTAAGATATAAGTGAAATGACACACGCACGCACACATGCATACTTATGCACTAAACACACACACACACACACACACACACACACCCATGTGCATTAAACACTGCCTGGATTAGGGATTCAATTTCCACTGGTGCCACCCATGCTAAAAACGTATGCACTCATGGAATTATAAGGCGCTTTGGATAAAAGCATCCACCGAATGGCATATATTTATTTATTATTATTTATTCAAATATCAGGGTCAGAAATTACCCAGCGCTTAGCGTAGAATGGCCTCTGATGTTTCAGAAGCTCAGCCTTGCATTCCCCCAGAGTGAATTATAATAAAAAAGATTTTTAATGTTTAATTATCTGAAATGTAGATTTCGTTCCACTCATACAACTTCAAATCATTTTCTATGTTGGATTTGACAGGAAACGGCAATGAGTGGTTCAGTTAAAATGTGTGAAAACATACCATACATAATAACGAGCATGGAATAAAACCTCCCTCCTATCTACATTGCATGTGGTATGCAACAAAAAGTCCAAATTCTCATAATGTAGGTGAGAATAGCACATTGAATTTACTTTACCTCTGTGTCTGCCAACTCTGTATATTTTGTCCCTGCATTTCTGCAGAAAGATAAAAAAAAAAAAAAAACATAGCCATCATACGTAGTCATGAGTCTAGCCGCGGAAACAAACATCTGAGTTTGAGGGAACTCAATCTCTGTGTTTTAATTTACGGTCACTTAGTGTAATTTAAGATCCCCTTGTCTCTTCATTAACCCTCATGAGTCCGAGGGTACCCGAGTTTAAACATTAACTTTGAAAATGTGTGGGTGTATAAGTGTGTGCATTCTTTTTTATTTAGTGCGTGTGTTTGTGTGCACGTGTGTTTCTAACCTGTCTGAGATTATCTTTGAAAATGTGTGAGGGTTTAAGTGTGTGCATTTTTTAAGTGTGTGTATGTTATAGTATATTTTGTGTGTGTGTGTGTGTGTGTGTGTGTGTGTGTGTGTGTGTGTGTGTGTGTGTGTGTGTGTGTGTGTGTGTGTGTGTGTGTGTGTGTGTGTGTGTGTGTGTGTGTGTGTGTGTGTGTGTGTGTGTGTGTGCAGACCCTGAGCATTGTAAACCTCTAGGGGGTCCTGGGCCATGCCTGGTTAGAAGAAGCTCATATTTCTTCAGTTGCTTTATTATAAATGTAATTTAGAAAAGTGGCCGTTATCCTTTTCATCATTATGCTTTACCATTGAGGAGGTTCACTCCTCCACTGTATTATAATACATGGTGTGGCGATTAATACTACCACCACTCCATAGAGGATTCACCCGCTAGCTATACTGTTTCCTCGGTGAAAACCCCCACAAAGTCTTGTGGAAGATCCACTGGCAGATTCATCAAAAGCCTCTGATCTACGGCACAACCGCAGGCCTACATCTGTATTTCCATCTCTCTCCTCCGCGAGAAAACATACTTCCTGGCGCGTATAATTAAAACGAGGAATCGTGATTGTTACGAAGCGAAACGGCGGTGTTGGGGTGTGCAGTGAGGCGGGGGAGGATGGGGCTTTTTTTTTTTTTTTTTTTTTTTTATGCCTTTCATTTGCAGGCCCCCTCGTCACTTTCTCTTAGCCGGGCTGTCAGCCAGACCCCCGCTCGCCCACTGAATCTACACGGCCACTCCTGACAACTTTTGCTCATCCGAAGCAAATTCCATTACAGGCTGTTAGGACATGACTAATGGCTGCGCTCCGCTTGGGTGTGGTTGGTGGGGAGGAGGGTGCAGTTTGCTTTTCCCCGAGACGGATAGCTGGGCAGCGCTTGCAGGCTAGCTACTGGAGAGGGTGTCCTCCGGTACGTGATTCTCTGGCTCTTTCTTCTTGTTGTCCATGAAGAGGAGAAGGAAAAAAAGAAAAAAAAACTGTTTTGATTTTAATCACATATCTTATACAAATAAAATAAAGCCTGTTTTGTTTCTTTTGGTGGAGTTAGAATAACAGGGTTTCGGCTAAGATGGATGCGCGCTGGAAACATTGCTGGGTGCTGGGAGGACCATGGCTTTGGTTTCCAGGAAACCAGCCATGGCCAGAGAAAAATCAGTAGTAGGACGACCACTAACCAATCAATCAAAGTTCACTCTCAACAATAGCAGAGTGGGGTCTAGTCTGTGTGCCGGCACAATGGAGCAGTTTGTAGCATTGCTGACTTGAAACGCCAGAAATCTGGTTTGATTGCCTGCACTTTTCCAGACCTGCATGGTGTTGGAATGTTATATTCCCCCTGGAAACCCACGCACCCCATCTCTGAAACATGAGGACGCCATATAGCACATGGAACCCAGAATACAACAAAGAACCCAGATATACAACGTAGAACCCAGATAAAGAACATAGAACCCAGAAAACAAACCCTGTAGCTCTGACAAAAGCAGATTGATGGACCAATAGAAGGGGTTGCATGATTCCATGCAGTGTTAATATAATGTAAAAGTAAGAGATGGATTCCTTTCTCTCTTTCTCTTTCTCTCGTGCTCTCTCTTTCTCTCTCGCTCTCTCTCGCTCTGACTTAATTCAGAATGAAAGCTGGACTCCATTAGCTTAGCATTCTCTTTGAAACCTTTTTCTCCCCTCCAAAATACCAACACGTGGCTCCGGGGACTTGATAGATGTTTTCATCCTATCGTTTCATTATTGTGAAAAGAGCGGGATATGCTGTCTTATGACTTTGACGATTATTTAAGTGTCTGTCAGAGACTAAGGCCTAATCACTATCAAAAAAAAAAGAAGAGGAAAATGTTATTGTTTGATGTGATTTTCGTCAGGCGCTGGCTCGACGCCAACTCATTTCTTTGACTGTGTTTTTTTCAAGGGACTCTTTTATCTACAGGATTTTTTGACGGAACCCAAAAGTCAATCTGACTGCAGTGTCAAGTAAAGGCAAAGCGCATTAGAGGCAGGAAAAAAAAGGTACATATGACTAGAAAAGATACACGCTAGTCATCTTATATTCTACATCCTGTACTCAGCCCTTTTTTTATTGTCTATTCTTTTCTTAAAAGATGAAAACCTTATCATACCTATATCATTTCTTTAACATACAATCCATATCAAAACAGATCATTTGATATTCAAACCAAATGCCCTCCGCTATGACACAGTAGAGGGCACACATAAAAACAACACCTAAAGGCCTGTCGGATTAGTTTCTGTTACCAGAGTCTCGGACTACAACGGAAATTTACTTGAGAGTTTTGAGTAAGACGCATTTCCTCCAGGCCAAAAGCTCAAATCAGTGGCTGACGGGGCATGAACAGCCTGCCTTCAAACCAGCTTCTAGTAAGAACTTGAAAACACATGATGGAGAGCTGGTGTGAAACTTTAGTATTCAAGTCAGGGCGAGATAGTGTGGTGCCTAGGTGTTTGACTTCAAATCAAAAGGTTTGGGTTCAATACTCAATCTCTGCACTCTACCTGTAGGCATCCTTGAGTAAGATTCCCTCACCCCCTACCAGCTCCTTAATGACCTGTATGTGAATTCACCTCCGTTTTCTTTAGATAAAACATATGCTAAAAAGTAAATAGTGTACTAAAGTATATGTAGACAAGCCAGTTAATGGATAAAACGTTGTATTTAGGCTACTGATACTGGTGTTACAAGTTCAATTTCCAGGAAGGCCCAATTAGTGAGAGACCAAGGCCTGTTCACAATAAAAAAAGAGGAAATTTTTATTGTTTGATGTGATTTTCGTCAGGACCTGGCTCAGTGCCAGCTGAAAAGCTCATTTCTTTGACTGCTTTTTTATATTTTGTTCAAAGGACTCTTTTATCTACAGGGTTTTTTGACAGAACTCAAAAGTCAATCTGACTGCAGCGTCAAGTAAAGGCAAAGCGCATTAGAGGCAGCGCAACAAAGAAAAAAAGTACATTTCACTACAGAAAAGATACACGCTAGTCATTTTATAGTCTTCATCCTGTACTCAGCCCTTTTCTTATTGTCAATTTTTTTTCTTAGAGCTACGGTAGGCAACTTTGAGAAAACAGGCAGATTTAACAACATTTTGAAAGAAGGCCTATCCAAGCAAAACAATCTCATCCCTCCCTTCAGGCCAGCTTCAGAGCCCCCTCACCCAAAAAAACGTGACTAGTTAGCTAGCTTTAGCAATAGGTCTGCCAAGCCTAGCGGAAGACCTCCGGTCATGCAAAATGATTGCACTGGCGGAGTGAGCGCAGGTAGCCGAGTCGGTAGGTAGGTAAACAGACAGGTAGGCCATTCAATCAGTTCATTCCGGCCGAATGAAATGATTGGACGGGCTTATCCGGCCTGCGAAAGCCACATATACCTGATTTTTCTCTTATGGCTGATCATTTTATTTATTTATTGATTGCTTTCGGGATGTGCAGAGAATTAAAGAAAATACGGTAAAAATGCTCAAATAAAGTGCCTACTCTCACTTTAAAAGCAGGAAACTATCATAACTGTATTAGGTTACTGCTACTGGAGTTAAAAGTTACTTTCCAGTAAGAACCAGTTGACAAAGAATGGGATGTGCTTTTTGGTTAAAATCCCAGTATACCAAAACCATTAGTAGGGCATAATAGCCTAGATGGAGGGTTTGAGTCCCACAATGTGGCTCAGGATCAGGGTCCGTCTCTAGAATTGTACTCATGAGAAGTGGATGGATAAAGGAAATATACAAACTCATGGCTACAACAGCTAATATGATGTAGCTAATATCTTTCCCTCAACGTCGGCAGTTCAAAGCCACGGTAGCTTGGGTGGTAAAAAAGCACTAGGGTCATAGGTCAAAGCTTTGCTAGCTCAGGGGGTAGAGCAGGTCCTTCGCGCTCTCAGAAGATGGTTTGTCAGTTTGAACACCTTACATCGCCATCGCTGTTGTAAATGTGAGTCACAGTGGCATAAAGCGCCTGGAGTATCTGCAGTAGCTACAAAATCCCTCTACAGGAATACATTTCATTCACCATTTAACCACTGACAAACCAAATTATCTTTCTTAAAGTTTTGACAGATGGCCAGGAGTTTGTCGCTGAGCAAATCTGCTGAGAGGGACGCTCGGGGTATCAGCTTGCTCAGCCAGAGAGGTGCGTGAACGTGCACTAGACTGTGTGCTGATGTTTTTCATTCGCACAGCGCTAACAGCATGCTAATTAGGGTGGTGACTGGAAGATCAATGAGTGTCATCCAGCTAGCTAGCGCTCATGGGGAGGAGTTCCTGACAGCGTTTTCGTAATGAACATACCTTTCCCCCTCTCTCTCACACTCTCTCTCTCGCTCTCTCTCACGCACCCTCTCTTTCCCCCTCTTTCACCCTCTCTTCTCTCGCTCATGTGCCTGTGGATGATCAATGGTGGTGTTGCTAGTTGCTAATGACATCTGAGCTGGCATGCCACGAGCCACACCAACAGAGCAGATGAAAAACAAAGAAGACACTGGATATTTTACGTCCAGTTCAGGAGGAGGGTGTTTTGACTGTTGACAAAGTGCCTTGTGCCTCATTGTTTATTCTTTGTTGAGGGAACCCGTCCCTCAAACCCTTTCAAATCTCAATCATCTCCATCGTAACAACACCCCATCAATATTCATCCTCAACTTCCACGCAGGAACAGCGAGGTGGGTTTGGAGGCTATGCATGTTGATATATATATATACTGGGAATCACTATGCATGTACATGATGTACAGCACCCTAAAGTTCATAGAGTTGTACTGTATGTAGAATTGTAAGTTGTACGTTGTTTTTACGTTGTCTTTACTGACACATTTAAAGACAATTTGGTAACACTTTACCATCACGGTACATTACTTAACCATTAATTAACATTAGTTAATGCAGTACTAAGCATTATTATGTAACATTAGCGTAGGGGTTAGGGAAGGGGTTAGTGTTAGCCTTAAGGTTTACCCACTAACCCTAACCATATATGTATACATTATGTAATGAATAATAAGAACACATTCATATCTTAGGTAACATGAAAACCATTAGAAAACATGATCACCATTAGTAAATTATTACTTAACTGTTAACTCACTGTTAGTTAATGATTATTACTACCTTGCCTAATGTTGATTAATGGTTAATTAATGTAACCTTATTGTTAAGTATTATTGTAAGTAAGCATAGATTTTCTGTCTATTGGTGGAAAATAAATAGGTTATGCATCTTGCTCTTGTATGGCCAAATGTAGGCTGTAGACATCTTGGCTCACTACCCTCCCCCTAGCAATGTATTTGTGTGTAAATGCATATCTGTATTTCCTAGGTTTGCTTCATCTATTTGTTTGTGTGTCTAAGTGTGTGTGTGTGTGTGTGTGTGTGTGCTGTGGTTGGTACACATCAACTCCAGTATGTTTGTGTACGTACAGCCCTTGATGGCTTGGCAGGGGTTAGCAAAGACGGAAAGGAGAGGGCACGCACACACTCTGCTTTATTCATCATTATTAATGAACGTTAGAAAATATGACATAATTATTAATGAACATTAGAAAATATGAAATGTTGTCTGAAATCCTCAGAGTGTAGCAACTGACTGTAAGAGGGTGTGTGTGTGTGTGTGCGTGCTTTTGAGCATGTGTGTGTGTGTGAGACAGAGTGTGTGTGATTAAACATGTGTGAGCGTTTGAGCCTGTATGAGCATGTGTTTGTGTATGTGTGTGTGAGCGTGTGAGCATGTGTCTGTGTGTTATTTCGTGTGTGTGTGTGTGTGTGTGTGTTGGGCAGGGAAGACTTGCTCAGAGGGGAGAGAAGATGTGTCTCGGGACTGGAGGCCTGTTCTTCCTGATCTACTCTGAAGCCCAGCAGCGTGCCTGGCCTGTCACCTCACCACCACTCAGACCCCACCAAGTGCTCCTTAATGATCCCCAGCCACGGGCCCTGATGCTCAGCGCATCAAAACTCATTACAATTATTTCCTCGCAAGACTTTCAAACAGAATGCATGCGTGTGTCTCTGCAATGCCGGTTTTGCTGCAGCATTGCTGTCAAGTTGTGCAGCGGATGCTTTTACCCAGTGACTTAGGATGCTCGTCGTTATGGGGCAGGTAGAGCACAAGGGGTGTCTACAGGTTGGGGGCCTCAGAGTTCTAACCCAGAACCTTTCAGCTGAGAGTCAAACACCCTAGCCATTGCACTGTCTTGCCCCCATTTGTTTTTGCATGTTTGTGGTCATAATAGGAATGAGGTAGATTCCATCACTGTGTGTGAAAAAAATCTCGAATGCAAGCTCAAGATTCTCAAGCTCTGTTTGAATGCAAGCTTCTCTAAAGCAGATCGCTTGTAATTACCTTTTTCAGTTACAGATCAAAAACAACACCCATAATCTGGTGTAGAAGACAAGACTACACTCCCTGTATTCAGATTCTTGTCCCAGAATCTAATGCTGATATTTCCCTCAGGTTCAACCAGGGGGATTTTCTTTTTTTTTAAGTACCTGGTAGGAGTTCTGGGTTCAAACCCCAATGTCTGCAACCCACCAGTAGGCGGCCTTAAGCGAGTCGCCTGACCACTTCCTGCTCCGTTAGGAAACCTCTGTATTCTATGTTAGTCCATTTATTTCATAGGACTTGTGAAAAAGACAGTGAAGAGGTCGGCGCGGACGATGGGTTAAAAGAGACGTAGCATAGAGTCTGACCTGCAGTTGCTACAAGCTGTGTTGCCCTATGCGGTTAGCGCGCTAGCAGGTTGAGCTACCAAGCGTTCCGGAGAGGAATGCAGCCATGGTAACCTGCAGCAGGACAGGAGGAACTTTGGGACTCTGTGGAGGAACAGAGAACACGGTGTCCTGTCGGTATCTGACATTTTATTTTCCTTCTTTTTCTAACACTGCCGAGAGAAAGAAAGACGGACACGGTCTCTTATCAGACTGGACATTTCCTCCTGCGCGTGTGTGTGTGTGTGTGTGTGTGTGTGTGTGTGTGTGTGTGTGTGTGTGTGTGTGTGTGTGTGTGTGTGTGTGTGTGTGTGTGTGTGTGTGTGTGTGTGTGTGTGTGTGTGTGTGTGTGTGTGTGTGTGCCTGTGTGTGTGTGTGTGTGTGTGTGTGTGCCTGTACGCGTGTGTGTGCCTGTGCGCGTGTGTGTGCTTGCGCCTGGATGAGTAACTTCTAAGTAGTTTACCACCAAGTTCCACTTCATAATATAAAATATACTAGATTAATCCCAGAGAGGATATGATGGCGTCTGCCTGTACTTGAAATGCTAATCAAGGGAAATCGTATTATTATCTACAGCAGGTGGCAAATGTTCAAATGTATAAATGTTCACAGCAGTATCAAACTAATAATGAAGCTACAAATTGTTTTGTATATTCTAAAACATGTCTTGTTTACACGTCCCCATGTTTCTACATTGGTAAAATGGCAAAGTGATATTAATCATACATGTCATTGCACAAACCGCATGTTTCAGAGATGTTTGTACTTGTGTCTTAGAAAAAGTGTGTTTTTGCGTGAGACCTCTACACAGCTCCATTCTAATGTTAAAAGAAATAGATGACTTTAGGTGGGTTGCCCCAGTGGGAATCTGACCTCTGGCAACCAATCAGGCTACACAGGAGCACCTTCTCCGACAGTGTCTTTATGCTTATTACCATTATACGTTGCCATGATTAATACCACTTCAGCTCATGGCAACGCATCTCCTGCTCCTCCCCTTCCACACTCAGCGGCCTGACTGGGCTGAGCATTGGTTGAGTCAGCCAGGCTGGGAGGTGGTCTTGGTGGGTCCCTCTGAGAGAGAGAGAGAGAGAGAGAGAGAGAGAGAGAGAGAGAGAGAGAGAGAGAGAGAGAGAGAGAGAGAGAGAGAGAGAGAGAGAGAGAGAGAGAGAGAGAGAGAGAGAGAGAGAGAGAGAGAGAGAGAGAGAGAGAGAGAGAGAGAGAGAGAGAGAGAGAGAGAGAGAGGTCCCCTAGCCTTGGTCTTGTCTTATTCAACACCAGAGTTCACTCCCCCCCACTTGCCTTGGGCACTGCTTCCCAGCGGCTGGAGAGTCATGATGGTCTTGACCCCTTCCACTACCGCTGCCCCCCCCCCAACCCTGGGTTTGTCAACTCCCAGTGCTGTGTGCAGCCTGCAGCCACACACAATGTTGCTATACGCTTGTGAAAGACAGCTGTGTATTTATATTCATACGCATCTCCAGTAACGGACCGGGTTCAGGAGGATGCCAATGCTTTCGTGGCAAAGAAAAAAAAAAAGGGCAAAACAAGTATTTGTTTTTTTATATCCATATTCAGATTAGATAGGCAAATATGTTTTAGATTGAGGAACTACAGTTTCTGTCTTTCTTCCCTGGATCACTGCCCTTTCAATGGTTAATGGCTCAGCGGGTTACTCGCGTTGACTCATCATGTATAATAACACTATGAAGACGTACAATGATCACCACTTGATGGTTTCTTTGTTAGAGCAGATTTTCAGTTTCCCAGCCAAACAGATTGGATTGAATTGTAGCCTGAATGCCTTCAGGCAGGACTTTTTGTTTTTTGACATCCATACACATGCTGGTGGGTGTCATGTAAATACTTTATATCCAAAATGAGAGGAATGTAACGAGCAGGTACACAAACAAATATGACGGAAATGTTGCTAGTGATCGTATTGACATTATTTTTTATTTATTTTTATTTTTTTCGGTTTTTGTTTTCTTACTGAGACATTTCCATAGGTTTCCCGTGTCCGCTATGCTTCATTTACTGCTTTCCGTCTTTGCACCTCCATCCCCCTTTTCCCTGGAAACAATCAGACCTGGCAGGGCAGCCGCCGCCTTCCATTTATATTTATTAATGTCTCCGAGCTAATCAACATGTGGAAATGAGCAGGGCAATGAGAGGTAACCAGGCAACAGACCCCCAGCAATACAATTCCAATAAATGGAAAGGAAATTAGATATTTCCATTTGTATTTAATTAGAATTGCGTTGTGTTTATTTCATGTGTCAGCCTTGGTGTTTTTTGAAAGGTTGAATTTCTTTCTCTCTTTCGTTTGCGGCACCCTCACAGCTGTTTTTTTTGCTGATAAAACGCCCCCCTTAAGTTGAACAGCCTTTACCTTTGGTCGAACTTACAGCCAAACCCAGAGTGCTTTGGATTCCATGTCCATTTGCAATGTCCAGGAAAACATTTGAGAAAATATGGCGGGGGAGAAAATCTTGCTCTGTGAGTTCCATTCACCTCACCACAATGAAAATCATTCACACACATCCTCAGACGTCTTCAAATGCACCGCACACTCTCTGGTGCGCGAGCTGAGGTGCGCTGTAATGTAGGTCTTCGCTAGAATCCCCTTTCATCGCCTCCTCTTAATCTTTTCACGTCTGAATGGGTGACTCCAAAAGGATTTCAAAGCCCTAATTTAATCCCTTGGCTAATTTCAAAGTGAATGTCGCATTAAGAATCACACACATATACATACTCTGAAGCTGACACGCACACACACAAGGCTGAAAGCCAAATGACTGAATGGCAGGCAGATTTTCTGAGGAAAGATGAAGTAGCTAAGGAGAAAGAGAGGTCACAGACTGACCGGCTGTTTGACTGACTGACAGGCTGGTTTGATTTACTGTCTATTTGACTTTCTATATCTATAGTTATCTTACTGGCTAATGTAGCCTCCACACCGGCTAACCCATTTTGATGTCTAATTTAGCGGACTGGCTTACTGTCTACTTCACATACTGTTTGACATACTTAGCTTGCTGACCAACATCCTGACTGACTAAGCGTCTGGCTCGCTGACTACGTCTTTGTATTAGAAAGCTAACAACAGAGTATGTGTATAGCTGCCAACAACCGAGCAGAGTCACAATAGACTCTTATGGAGGATATTAATACCCAGGGTTATGGCATTTAGACTCATTAGTCCCATCCCTCTGGAAGGAGAAGAAGAGAAGACCGGCACGGAGCCCAGACCTCCTGGTCCAGAGAGCAAAGCAGGCGGCCTCCTGGCCAATAAACAAAACAACAGGACAAAATACAAGGCAAATAGATATGAGTCGATATGGCTTTTCATGCCACCAATTGGAACCAAGCAAAAAGTCAGACATGGCGAGCACTGCCAAGATTAGTCTCTCTCTCTCTCTTTTCTCTCTTTCACTCTTTTCTCTCTCTCTCACTCTTTTCTCTCTTCTTTTTTGTCTTTAATCTCCAACCCTCTCCAGGGGAAATCGTCCTTTACAATTTACCAACTGGTGCCAACATGGGCCGTAGCAGTCATCTGCTAGGAACCGTTTGATTTAAAGGTTAGCCTTAAAAACAACTCACCTCTTACTCCCCTCCAGTCATTTGTAAACTGCCAATCTGTATTTATGTCCCTGACCTCCTCCCCACCACCCTATCTCTCCCTCTCTCTCTCTGTTTCTGTGTGTTCCCCCTCCATTGTTTTTCTCTCTTTCTCTCACTTCATTCCTCTCCGTTCTCTCTCTCTCCCCATCTCTCCATCTCTCTCCCCATCTCTCCATCTCTCACCAAGAGCAAATGAGAGAGATTTACAGAGAAGGAGATGAGAAGGGGAGCTCTCGCCCTGTGTGGTGGTTACCATCCACACAGTCTGAGTGTTTTCCTTTGAAATACAAATGCCAGGTCAGTCCCATTGCTCCCAGTCTACTACCACTGTGCCAGGACGCCCAGTGGCTGGGAGAGACAGCTGGTGCAAAAAGGAACTGACATCACCGAGAGATGCCTGTCAGTCAACCACAACGAGCAAGACCTGTTGCTCGTGTGACTACATACTGGTAGGATCCCACAGGCATGGCATTAACGTTAGCTGCAGTAGGCTAAGGGTAGCTTTTGGAGAGAGAAAGTGATGACGTCACTTACACAAACTCTGGGTATGTAGTTTGTCTAATTACGTATTTTCACAGTCTTATACTTCAATAGTTTCACGACTAACTGCGACTTTCTTGACTTGAAAAATGATCTTTTAAATTGACAAACCTCATGCGTGTGATTCATGGCATGATTCAAACGGGATAAAAAAAGAAACAAATCTCCACCATTTACAACCGTACGTGTTTTCCCCAAAATAAGGTCCCCTTGTGCACAGAGGAAGGGGCTTGACTGAGGCTCTGCATTCAGCAGCTGTTTCGCTGGGCTCCCAATCTCTGTCTGTCTGTCCATCAATATTTACTTTTGTTTTATCCGTAGTATTTGTGTTAAATTCAGTGCTAGTATGTAGTAATTATACATACTAACTAGTACAACTACAGTGGTTGTACTACTGTAGTAATTAGTTCATTGCACAATAATATTCATGTTTTTATTTAGCAGTAGTAGGTATATTTACGTCGGTTTTATGCGTTATATTTAGCAGTAGTATTTTTGTAGTTTAGTAGTATATAATTAGGAGCGGTCTTGTAGGAATATTGTATTTATATATACTCCCGCACACAACTCTCATTCTGAGTATGAGAACTAGCGCCAGACTACAGTCTGTGGTCAGGGTGTGTTGTAAATACAGGGTTAACACAGAAAGTACAGGATTACCACAAGGGAACTCTCATCAACACACAAGCTTTTTTTTTTTCTAATTTGTTTGCTGTCTTGTTTTGCTAATACAGACAGAGGCGCCTTTATGTTTTAAATTGTGTGAGTTGTTCAGCCTTCCCCCTACATTTCCTGCTTTGTCAGCACCCCATGTAAATAGCAGCATCTGTCTACTGTTGTTGCAGATATTTAATCTAAACGTGTGACTTCGCCGCCTCCCATTGAGGTCTAAAATTGTTGTTGTTTCCCCCCGTGGACGGATTGGCGGTGAGAATTGACTTAATACCTTCTCACTTAATCCCGTGGTGCCCATTATGGGGGAAAGAGGGGCCATTCTTCAGCCCCCTTAAAAAAAAAAAGAAAAAAAAAAAAGCCAGTGTAATTCTCAGTGGTATTTTATGTGGTGGGATTAGGACTGGGATTAACTCTTCATTCTCCTGCCGACGTTGAATGCTGATTAATCCCTGCCGCTGGCTGGCTGTTAATATGGGTCAAAGGTCCAAACCATGGTTTGTGATTGGACGACTGGCCGCTAAACACAAGCACCCAAATCAAATTTCGTTGTGGCCGTAGATCACTTTTGCTCTTTCTGTTTAAGCGACCACTCTCTGTTTTGCTCGAATAGAATGTTGGTCGATCAACGCTGTGCTCTGGAGATCAAAATTAAAAGCAAAGATTTCTGCCGTGAAGACGTCATTCAGGGGACGCTACACTGAAAAGATCACATGGCTTTTCAAACAGTTGATGATGTGGGTCATTGCATCCATCTTAAAAAAATATTTTTTTGTTGTGTTGTGCCAGTAGTTTCTGCAAGTGGAAGTCTTACGGCCAACGGTACACTGCAAAAAAAAGACACCTCCATCTCACAGGAAGAGGTCAAAGGGGCATGTTTTGAACGAGAGATTAGACGCCAACATGCTCTCTCTCTCTTCTTCTCCCTCTCTTTCTCTGTCTCACTCTGTCTTCTAAATGACTTTGAAAATGGCAGAAATATATAATACATCAGAGGAATAATGAGTGGCTGCCTGTCGTAGACTCCCTTGGTAAAGAGAGCTTGTGTTTCTATTGCAACCGGGCAGAGAGAGAGAGATAGCGCTGCCTATCTCTCTGCTTTGTTCTGTGAGACACGTGAGTCATCAGAGATTTCTGGAAATATCGGACACTTTGGAAACATCAAAAACATTGCATGCACCCAAAGCATGAATATTGCGTCACATTTATTAAATCCATATGCTCATTTTTAAATTCTATGAAAATGCACTGCTTGAAACATTTAGGAATACTGTAGTCCAATCACAGAATAATTGTCTTTATCTCTAAAGACATCAGGTGGGGGTGTGTGTCACATACATGTTGGGTTGGTGGTCTTTGAAAGTGTGTGAATGTGCATACATGTGAGAAAGTGTGTGTGTACACATTTTTTTTTATTATCTTATTTTTTTAGTGTGTATGTCACACAAATGTATGTGTGGTTTTTGTGCATATGCTTGCATGTATGTATGTTTATACATTTGTATGTGTGTGCCTGTGTGCGTGCGTGTGCCTGTGTGCGCTTGTGTGTGTGTGTGTGTGCGTGTGCCTGTGTGTGTGTGCATGCGTGCATGTGCCTGTGTGTGTGTGTGTGTGTGTGCGTGCATGTGCCTGTGTGTGTGTGTGTGTGTGTGTGTGTGTGTGTGTGTGTGTGTGTGTGTGTGTGTGTGTGTGTGTGTGTGTGTGTGTGTGTGTGTGTGTGTGCGTGCGTGTGCCTGAGTGTGTGTGTGCGCGCCTGTGCGCCAGCCACCGGACTGTGAGCTGACCCACATTAAAGCATGATGCCCTGCATTTCCAGACCCCCCTCGATCCGTCTTACAACTCCCTCAAAAGCTCGCACACACACCCTCCATCCTTTCTCATCCTCCCTCTCTGTGTCTTGTCCTCTCCCTCTCTCTCTCTGGTCCTGCCTTTATCTCTCTCTGGTCCTGCCTATCTCTCTGTCATTCTATCTTCCTCTCACTCTCATCCATTTATTCTTCTGTTCACTGGATCATCAGATTAGCTGTGACATATGCTGCAGCCATTAGGGCCACGTGCCGTGAGCACACACACACACACACACACACACACACACACACACACACACACACACACACACACACACACACACACACAAAGTCATAGACAACATTTAAGGCGGGTGGGGCTTACTGGCAATGATGGCCAGAGAGGACCCTCCCATGAATTAAGAATCTATCCCACAGGCGCGTACACACACACACACACACACACACACACACACACACACACACACACACACACACACACACACACACACACACACACACACACACACACACTGAAGCCAACATCTTGAGGATGCAAGACACTTAATACATTAAGAGGCAGCTGTGCGTCAGTATGTGGGTCCACTTAATGAAAGTCCTCCAAGTGGTTCTTGTTGAGGGTCTTGTAGGAAATTGGTGACTCAGAGTGTTCAGTGCCTAGCTCTCTCTTACCATTTGCTCCACAGGAGTACCCAATCATTTTGATGGGGCCAAGGAGACGTTTGCTCAAACTGACCCCATGACGCTGAGGTGCCAATCTTTGACCCTTCACCTGCGTCACCTGTGTTGTGTCTCTATAAACACCTGCATTGTCTCTTCATACACCTGCATTGTCTCTCTATATACACATGCATTGTGTCTCTATACAGCCCTGCATTCTGTCTCTATATGCGCCTATATTGTGTATCTATATACACCTGCATTGTATCTCTATATACCCCTATATTGTGTATCTATATACACCTGCATTGTCTTTATATGCACCTTCAATCTGTCTCTATATACCGCCGCATTTGGGTCATTTTACAAATGCGGCTATTACCCAACAGTCTTTCATTTGTCTAAGTATTACTAAAGTAGTTTATGCCTGGTGGGCGGGCGGATATGCGTAGGAGAAAAGCATATGAGAAAGTTGAGAGAGCTTCCCTTCTTTCTGACCATTAAAATAGGAAACGAAAAGTGGTCAGGTTTAGTGTGGGAGGACACAATAGGTCTGAGGAGCAATGCCTAGGCAGTAGGTATGGCACCTTTTTAAATGTCACTCGAAGAGAGTCTGCAAATGTAGATATTTCCATGTACACAACACACACATGAAGGGTTTTACCTGTAATACACCTGCGCTAAATGTGTTTGGCAATGGCAGTGGGGGGATTCTCAGAAAAGAATAACTTGAATCACTAAACTTGAATCATTACATTTACTAGTCTGACAGAGCTTGGGCCAGCGGCAGGTAGGCGTTTCAGTGTCTGGAGTTGTGTATTTTTGCCGGAGGTGTGTGGTTGGAGACATAATTGGCTTTAAAGCATAAAATAATGTGTCTCTGGGAGAAGAAAGAAGTGGGTCTGAAAGCAACATAATTCCAACCTAAACTTAATCAGAAGTACAGCTCACAGATGATGGTTGGAACTGGAATATTTCCACGTATTGAAAGTAGACTTCTGTACTATGTTTTTCATTTATTTGAAGCACATACTTTGTATTCAACTAGTTGTACTATTCAGACATTTTGTTCTTGTTGTTGTTGGAGTTTGTGCCGCGACGTGTGTCATTTTGTCACACATTGGACTCGAGAGAAGGGATTCACAAACAGTCCTTGGAAAACAGCTGAAAAGCTTTCCCCATGTCTAAGTGCTCCAATGTTGTTTGAATTACAGACTAACTAAATAACAACAACCACAACAACTGCTCTCAATCTTCTTAACCCGTCGACCTCTTTTGTGCGACCACTTTGGACCATCAGGTCTCTGTCCGTACTGAGAAGGTTCAGAGTTTAAACTGCTTAGCGCTCCAGACTTTAATTATTTTCTTTATCTTTTAAGTCTTTGAGTCTTTGAATTTCCCTACGGTTATTGATCAAGTCTTCTCTCAGGAGTGTACCATGATAATTAACAACATTCTGTGTTTTAGATGAGAGATTTACATCTGTGGTATTATCCTGACAGAAAGTTTGAAGCTTAAGAAGAGAGATGGATAAAGAGGGAGAGACACCAATAGATAAAGAGGGAGAGAAAGAGAAAAGGGCTTAGTAGAATTTTGACAGAGAAAGCCTTGCTCAGTAATGGGTCTCTTAAGAAGTTGATTGATAAGAGCATTGACATATTTATATTTTGTGTTTTGTTGCTGGCAGGCTTTCTGGCAAAAGAAAAGCAGTGGGTGTGTTCTGTTTTGACTCAGTATTGTATTTCAAGGAGAACATCATAAAGAGTCATTTGGCAGACATTTGAACAGTTTGTCGTCTCTACTTTTGGACAATTAAAGCCATTTTAGATTTTGACGATGGAAAAGGATGCTGTGATTGAAGTTAATGGAGCGGACACATTGTTTCCACACACAAGTTTGGTGTAGAGAGTTAAACGTCTATAAAAGTCTATAAAATATACCTCTTTATTCGGACATGAAAAGCCATTTGAGACTTTGTGGCTATGAAAAAGGACGTCGTAAATGAAGTCGAATGGATGGAGAAAAAAAAAAAGGGGGATGTTGCATTATTAAACGGACAGCCTAAACTAAACATGCAGCTGGGAGAGCAGATGGCCTTGGAGGGAACAATATCCGCCGCTTGCCTCAACACCTGCACCCAATCACAGTCACCGTTTCCTCCGACAAAACAGCTTAACGTCTTGCCTTCAGCCCAAACATGACCAGCACCAGCGCTACCAACGCCGCCTCACGCACCGACAACACTCAGTGTCATTAAGACCACAAACACCGCAACCACACAGCCATCGCCCGCCACACAACACACAACAGTACACAGCACACTAGACCCCTGCAACTGTCAACACTTGTTGTCCAAAGATGCAAATGAAACAAACTACAATGGGACAGTATGTGTATGATCCTAGACAGTAGGCCTATATGTATGTAGATCTTCTGAACCTATTACCTTAAATGGTGAACAGTCTTCTATGTGTTTTAGTGACTTTGGAAGAATGTATCTCCTAAATAACTCCATTGAGGTAAGATCCATTGGATAGATCTTGCTTAATGAACAGGCGGGATGGGCAGCTACCTGTCACAAAAGGCCCCTACCTGTCACAAAAGGCCCCCTCCTCCATGTTCTGGAGTCCCGTCCATCGGCAGTCTACCGGCTGAGAGTTTGTCAGACTTTTTTGTTAAAGAATAATAAGAAAAATCAGAGTGTGAGAGGTAGTGTATGGGAAATGACTGCCAGACACCATTAAGCTGTGAAGTGGTGTCTGAATTTCCAAGGCATTTGACGGGCAACATTGCAATATTTTTGAATAGCTGACCAATCTTGGCTAAGTTCAATTACATTTCTAAGATGTTTCATTAATTTGATCTGATTTCATTGTGCAGTTTAAGCCCTCCCGTAAGAGCGTGTCATTTATTTGAATGCAACAGAGTGTTATTAGCATTACGATACGAGGACGATTAATGCAAGGATGGGCCACACAGGAGTCCCTTCCTGGGGCCCCTGTGGAGCCTTGCATGGCCCATGCAGCAGGCTCCATCTTTAGTTTTGTATAGTTTAGGAAAACATACTAACTTCCCTGTAAGGTCAGTCTCTCTCACCCTGAGGTCAAAACCTCCTGAGTGTCGTCTCTCGCTATCATTGTCCTCATGCACACCACACACACACACACACACTTATACAAACACACATGTACACACATATATAAATAAACACAGACATACAGTACATAAACACACGCATGCATATAGAGGCCGACAGACACACACACAGACAAGACAGACAGACATACACAAACACCCCCGGGTGGGGGGGGGGGGGGGGGAGGTGACAGTAATTTAGCAGCGTTCTTAGTTGGCGTGACAGGCCGTTCCTCTACAAGAGTAATGGACGGGAGCTCCGCCACAACACTCTCCAGATTTCCAGGCAGACGTGGAAGCTCGGACACATCAATCTTAGCCCCCCCCCATCAGTCGCCCACACGGCGAGAGACTTGTGGTTCCTCGGGATTTCATCCGCTCCTCGTCTCTCGTCGTCGTCCTCCGGTCTTCCCTGGCGACCGTTACCATAGCGACGCCGATGGTGGTGATGGTAGCAGCAGCAGCAGCTTCCCCCCCTCCCCCCTCCTCTCCTGAAAGGTCATGGAAAGCCCTACGCTGAGAAGGGAAAGGGGTCTGAGTGGTCTATGGGTTTAGCAACCTTTTGGGGCCCTCAGCTGACCACAGAGTTGGGGGGGGGGGGGGTGAAATTGAGTGATCATTCAGTGATTTGTGTAGTTACAAATAGTCTATTAGTTTTTGTTGAGGTCGATTCGTGGTAACTCCAGATATTTTAAATAAGGAATGTCTTGTGATTCATGGATTTGCCACCAAGTTGTGTTACGGGCTTATTCTAAATGCATGAAATGATTCCAACAGTGTGCGAATGTATTAGCAGATGGCCATTTGCTGCCTGATAAGGAAAGTTATTTAGTCATAAGTGTTTTCTTTACTAGGCCTATAGAAATATACTATTTTTGACTATTTTTGCTGCCTCAGGTCCATGAATTTTCATCTTTATTAATTACATTTGGTCATTTACATTTGTTTCATCCAGAGTGTCTTACAAGTGAGGCTGAATTGGAGTGGTGGCAAAATAATGTAAAACGCAGCAAATTCTAGTTTCTAAAAAACAACTGGACAGAGTGCAGAGTAGCTAAAAGAATCAGGATGGAAATTAGGAGAATTTCTTTGTTGTAGCGCATACTACTTAATTCAAAGATTGTGCATTTCAACAAAGGTGCATTCTAGATTCAAGACTACTGTTAACAACAAGACAAATATACAACATTGCACAAGTCAGTTTGGGAGATGAGATTAAACTAACAACTTTCAATTCTATCCTGAAACATTCATGTATGTCTTCCCATGGAAAACGCTTATTTATATTCTACTATGGCTTATAATCGACTGCCTTTTTATAATCCAATCCATGATCAAACCATTGTAACCATTTATCCTGGCACCGGTTACCAATACAATTTGTCAAAAGTGGGTGCTTATGTGGGGATTCAATGTTTTTTCATCCACAATCTTTCACAAATTCTAAACGGACACGAAATTGATTCCAAAATATGAAAGTGCTCTCATCGCTATTGAGTATTCACCCAGGCGTGGGACTGATGTTTGTATCCATTATGTACTTCGTATTAACACCTGTCAGGTAAGCACAGATCCCCCTATTACCTGCCTGCCACCCTCCCTCGTGCACGCAACATAACTGACCAATGCTCCATGTGCGCTATCCAGCAACACTTTACCAACAAACACGCACACACACACACACACACACACACACACACACACACACACACACACACACACACACACACACACACACACACACACACACACACACACACACACACACACACACACACACACACACACACACACACACACACAATCATGTTCACAAACATTTTCACAAACGAACACTCGTATGCACACTTTCGCAGATGCACTCATGACACACACGTGATTCTAAAACAGTAAACAAGTTAGAGTATTGAGTTTTAAGCCAAACTGTTTGACACCTTGCCTTTTAAATATTTATAGTGTCTGAATGATGCGGTGTCTTTAATTAGACTAGTGTAATATCGCCGTTTCTTCACTGTGGATTCTTAATGACTGGTCTGCTTCGGCTTAATGCTGTTTGTCACCAGCGCAATGCCGCCAATTTATGTGGTACATTTTCGGTTTTTATTTTTTACCATGATCTTATTTATCGCCTCTGAAAAAAAAGTCTTATTTTAACACTTACTTCCACGAAAAAAACGTTCCATTGGCACGTGTGCTGACAGCCCCCAGGGAGACGTGTTGCTTGGTTCGGTCCGTGTCAGCGTGAGAGAGGAGGCAGTGCCGCTTACCAAAGTCAAAAAGGGCCAATTACAGCATCACGTGTGTGGGCGCAACTTGTACCCGTGTTTGTTTTCTTTTGTCGTTGTCAGCACCGTAGAAACTAGCGGAGCTTATATTTAGTGTGAGTCGTCGTCGTCTCACCCCCCCCCCCCCCCCCCCCCCCCCACACACACACACACACACACACACACACACACACACACACACACACACACACACACACACACACACACACACACACACACACACACACACACACACACACACACACACACACACACACACACACACACACACACACACACACACACACACACACACAATTAAGGTAGAATTATGTGAATGACTCATTAAGGCGACCGACGGACTAGAGCGACAGACCGACTCGCTGGTCCGACCGACGGACTAGAGAGACAGACAGACAGGGGTGTCTTTCCTGCGACGTTTTCCGGTGAAATTATGATAAGCTACTATAAGCTAATAATCGACAGCTACATCAAATAGATCACACGATGCCATTGAATTCGTTTATTTGGGCGGATTAGGCTCGGTATCACAGCAAATGTGTGAAGTATCGTCTTGATTTGTCAATTTCTGTATTTATAATAAGATATAATATTTTGTTCATTCGTTTTGCTCCTTGCCATTTCACTGTTATGGATTTTATTTAATGAAAATGTACAAAATGATCAATCGTTTTTTTTTTTACTTGTACATCATACAAAATGCTAAATGATCACACAAACACGCTAATTATCGAACATCTGGCAACACTGGCTGGTGTAAAGGTGACGTCACCTGGCCATGTGATAGTCGGCAATTAAGGTCTGATCATTTCAACTGAAAAGTGATGCCGCTGTGAATGCATTTAAGGGCTCATTCACACCAAATCAGTCGTTGGGGCGAAAACGCCAGCTCAACCACTCATCTGAACGGGGGTCGTGCGTTTAAGCTGCGGCGGTGGGGGTCGCGGAAAATTACGCAGCTGGCCGGCGGCGGATGGCCAATCACGTAAGCCGGTGATCAGCCCGGAAGATGGCCACGAGAAGAACCTTGTTTACCATGTAGCGTTAGCATTGTGGCGACCCCGCTGTTTACCGGAGCAACTGTGAAGATGGCAGAGAGACTGGTCGCCGCCGTGTTGTCCTTTCCAGAGCCGTACAACCCTGCCATGCCATTTCTCTGACCGGTGGAAAGCCACAACCAGCTTTTTGTCTCCATCATTAAGGCCGGGAGACAAGAGCGCTCGTACATGGATCGTGTACGGAAAGGAGGCGATCGAAGCGAGGTCAAAACCATGTGCGTTTCACAGCAGGGGACTTTATTGGTGCGAGTCACGTGTCGGAAATCATTGACTTGAATAACAGTGAATAATGAAAGTGAATATATTTCAATGGCAAAGAATACAACAGCATAGGTTAGCACTGGTACTGCATTGCCATATGGTACATTTATTCGCAAATATTGGACGACGGCATTCAATTTTATACATGTATAACATTTACAATATACCGCGTAGATCCTTCAAATGCATAGTTATTATGAGTTCTTGATATTGAAAGTAGAACTTTAGTTTAGTTATGTCTATAAGGTTATCTTATGTTGTTTTATGTTCCAGGGCTGAAGAAAGTATTCTAACCATCTGTCTCCATATAAAGGCAACGATCACACACAAAAACGCTGAACCAGTAGTCTCCTTTTATTATAGGTATCTAACTATCATCTATCCTTTTACGAGGCCAATATTAAAAAGCCTAATATTTAGGACATCGATTTATCTTGCATGTCTTCAGTAATACTCTATGGTCTGAGAGGAAGGGAAAAAAAGATAGAATTTAATCATTTGGGTGAAAGCCGTGCAGCATGGCTGAAAGAGAGCCAATTATCAAAAAAAAAGTGGAAAAACCCATAATCCCTGTTCTTTATAAAAAGAAACAGACATGATAAAGTACTCTGAATGATTAATCCGAACCGTCCATTGCTTTTTTTCTTCCTGTGAAGTGATATTGTTCTCTGGAAACTCATAATGTTCCGTCCGAACATAATTGGTGTGGACATGAATCGTAATGTTAGTAATAAAAAAAATACAAAATCGGCCTCTGTTCTCGCTGGCACACAGAGACCGGCCTCCGCGTTGGGTCGAGGAAGGGGCTGATGGATGCCCAGGCAGCCTGATGGGGTCACTGATTGCTTGGGGTATTCTGGGTTTTGTTCAGGAGCAACAAGTGGAGCAGGTTTTATCAGATGGACTACCGAGGAAGAAACAGGAAAACAAAGCCCTTTTGGCTAGTTATACTTTGTTGTACCATTATTCCCAATCTTTTTCCCTGCCTTCCACACAACAACCGGGACCGGCTGGGAACAGCTGGAACAGTGTTATAACAGAGTTATGATTATATTGTGCAGTCATTAAAATGACATTTTGTCTGCAGAACAAGTACGATT
Organism: Lota lota; assembly: GCA_026745465.1. Classification (NCBI taxonomy): domain Eukaryota; kingdom Metazoa; phylum Chordata; class Actinopteri; order Gadiformes; family Lotidae; genus Lota; species Lota lota. The sequence goes on along the minus strand of JACYXH010000129.1, from coordinate 919,914 downwards.
TGTCATCCATTTTCTTTAACACAGTGGACAACCTTTTTTGTGTCGTCGGGGTGCTGCGTTGTGACCTGTTGATTGGGTCAGCATGAGTTTTTGTTTGGTCGCAATGAACCTTTGGTCTGTTCCATAGTGTCCTCAGAACCCGCCTCTACAGTGTAAATGTGTTCTTCTTGTCGGCCTGGCATTGCCGATGAAGTCACCGCCATTTCTATTAGATGAAAAAGCGAAGCGTGAGACAGGGATGGGGGGGGAATAAATGTCATGGGCTGGGTAATTATTGTTCCATTTGGTAGTTAGCGTTAGCCGATATCGCTACTGTTCATCAGATCCTGGCTGAGAGAGCCTCCATGAGGACCCCCCCCCCCCCCCCACACACACACACACACACATAATGCCTGGAGGCAAAGAATGAAGGTTTGATTGAGTTAAACAATAACTCCCCCTAGCAGAGGAAAAACAATGTTCAGGTCATTTAGTCAATGTTTTTTCTTGTTTCTTTCTTTTTGTATTTCTGTCCCTGGAGTGGTGGAAGGAAACCTGGTTCCCTTCAACATCCAACGGTAGTCCACCATTTTACGTGGGCAGGCATTCGTTGTCATTAGCCTTGGATGCTAATCACATTAGCCGAATTAGAGAAACAAAGGCTTCCGGCTTCCTGCTCGCCTTTCCTTCCCGTCGGTGGTCGCTAACGTTCACTTGTGCTAAATGTGATTAAGGAAATACATATTTATCAGGAAAGAAGCAGAGTGTTGGGGTAATTGCTTCTGACATCCTGTCATAATTACTTAATGGAGAGTTTCGTGATCGTTGTGCCGAGATTTAGAAGGATTTTCGCAGAAGTCGCAGTTTACTGATAGCTAACCTTCCCAGGGAAAACAATTGAGGGGAGTTTTATGGTTCACGGAAGCCCAGCGACGGCATGATGTGTCATTTATGTAAATCACCCACAACAGGATAGTTAATCAAGTGTGCACCCGCTGTTTCCCCCCAACCTCCACTAACAGAATAGATTTACTTTTAGTGTCTGTCGTTGCCATGGTGTTCATGCCTTTTTGTCATTTGGCCCTAACATTGTAGAGAGAGAGAGAGTGGGGGGGGGGGGGGGGGGGGGGGGGGGGAAGAGGGAGAGCTAGAGGCCATTGAGATAGAAAAAGCGAAGAGGGAGAGCGATAGGCCAATGAAGAGAGAGCGGTGTACAGGGGTTCTTCAAGCTGCCCTCTGATCCCATGCCGCTCTGACCTCGAGGGTGGTGGTGAATGGTACAAGCGGGTGGTACACTCTGTTATCCCAGAGCCAGCAGGCCTCCCATCATCTCACCCCATCCATGCCTTCCACAGTCACTCGCCTAAACCCCTCCCCTGGCCTCTCAGTCACACCGTTCTCTCTTGCTATTGGATTTGTCCTGGGTCGGGCCGATGCATTGTCCTGTTGCACCGGTGCCTTATTTAACCTTAACCTTAAGCTTATTTAACCTCATAGCCCCCACCATTCATCCCCTCTAATTCGCCGGCTGGACTGAATCAATGTTAATGTGTTTTATGAAATGTTAACTGTGCCAACGCGCCTCTTCCTGATTAAATATCGACAGACGAACATCATGCCTCACCGCTGTTTTGAATATGTAGAGTGTACCTGTGGTTACGTTCCCGCACCACATCAAATCCCCGTAAGAAGGAGGCGAGAATTAAAAGGGCTGGGTGGGCGAGGTGTGCCCAGATGTCAGGTTAAGAGAGGTGCGGCAAGGCAGATTGCTTTGCTTTGAGTCCTGCATTTATAGCTCCTAGTGGCAGTAAGCTTCAAACCTGCATCTGGGATGCATGTGGTTGAAAAGAAAGCAGCGGAGTGCTTAGGAGACATTCGTTCTTTTCTGTTAATAAGCAGATGATTGGTGCGTTTATATTTTAGGTTGAAGACGTCCACTTGATAGTTAAAGGTGGGATATGTAACAAATGAACTGTACTAATTCATAAAATGACCATGATATGTTATCAGAGATTAAGGAAACATGCTACGTCGAAATATTGGCATCTCTGACAGCAATGCAACAGCCAGTATGTTCTATTTTGACATTTTTGTGCCGGGTCAGAATGTTGTTTTTGTTTTGGCCTTTGTGTTATGATTCACCATTCTTAGAGTAGCCCGAATTGCCAGATATGGAACAAATTGGCACACAATCACAGCGTGTTTGTGTGCCATGGAAGCAAGCAAGCAAACAGAATCAGCTGAAATTGTACTAGATTTTACCTGACCTAAAATGCAGGGCCGCAATTAGGCCGCAAAATATGCTTCACCCCCCCCCCCCCCCCCACCCCCCCACCCCCACCCCCCAATATATTGATGTCAAAAACACAAAAAGGAAATTATAAAAAACATAACACATTTTCATTATTATTACTACCGGTTCTAGTAATACGGTGTACAGCAGTTCTGCGTCTGGACAGACTCGTGGGCAGATTTGGTGACCCCCAAAGTACGGCCTTGCTATAAAGCCTGGTCCTCTTTCGAAAAAGCTCCAGGACCAGAGGCTTGCTAAAACATGGGTAAATCTTGGAGCATGGGGAGTGCCACATGCGTTGGTTTACAATTTGCAAACAATTAATTAATTTAAAACGTATACATTTGCTGATCAGCTTACTGTGTAAAATTGCGCTTGTTTCAAAATATCGACTGGTCTTGCTGTCTGGGGAGGAGGGGGCGGTCAGAGACAACTCTTTCCAATACTGTGAATTTGGACTGCAGAACCCATTTTAAATGCTTGGTTACATACTGTACCCTTAACTAAATAACCATTAAAGTTGTGATCTCTAAACTTTTTACTTTAAACATTTGACCCAAATGGCTTGCCGTTCTTGGAAAAGTCCATTAACGTGTCCAGTAATGTGTAATGCTGCATATTGACAAGTGGTGTGCTTGTAGCTCACAAGCTAATGTTCAGAATGCTTTAATTCCACTGCATTGAAAGCTCTTGTGGGCGTTGTTGGATTCATGTCAAAGCCAACGGAAGGAGCTAATATGCGGTCTATGCCTCCATACTTGAAAACATAGCTCCATCCGGCTTTGATGAGGGACAGCCTGCGAGAGTCAGCAAAAACAACACACTGAATCAGGATCAGATGTGTTGTTGAGTTAAGCGTAAGCTCGAACGCCAACGACTGACTGGAGGTGACATCACGGGGGAGGGGTGTAATTCTGCAGTAATGTTTAGTGTGGCGAAGATATTTATTTTTATTTTTGCAATCCTTGACGTATCTGTTGATGGGAAAGATCTTGCCACCCACTCACCACCCAAACACTTGAATAAAAACAAAATGTTCCATGTTTTGAAAAGAAGAACGTGGCGGTAATTAGGAGATGCTCGTTTTTCAAAATGGTGCAGAGTAAAAGTAGATTAACATTATCCTTAGCGCAATATATTCTGGAGTCAACAGGACCCGTAAGTAGGTGTGCTCAGGCTGATGTGGAAGTATCCCATGATGAAGGTTCTTCTCACCTTGAGTGGGAAGTGTTGTGGAGAAGTCCATAAATACAAAAGACCAAAAACAAACCCTGACTTCGGTGTGTGAGCTCAATGTTCCCTCCAGGGACGAGAGAGAGAGAGAGAGAGAGAGAGAGAGAGAGAGAGAGAGAGAGAGAGAGAGAGAGAGAGAGAGAGAGAGAGAGAGAGAGAGAGAGAGAGAGAGAGAGAGAGAGAGAGAGAGAGAGAGAGAGAGAGAGAGAGAGAGAGAGAGAGAGAGAGAGAGAGAGAGAGAGAGAGAGAGAGAGAGAGAGAGAGAGAGAGAGAGATCACAATTCTCTGTCCACTCACCCAAGCCAACCTCTCCCACCTCAGAGATCAAAGTTCAAATACTGTAAAATCCAACCAGGGCATCCCAAAGATATCCCCCCCCCCCCCCCCCCCCCCATTACCCAGACTAACGTTTTTCTGCAAGGGCACAGAGCGGCAGAACTCTAGATCAGTGTGGGCCTCCTCTCGCTCCGGTACCGACACAAGCGGGTCTCATTACGGAGACACGCTGCAGAGGCCGAATGCCAAACAACGAAAACACATGACATTTATTTATTTCAGCCAGGGGGCAAAGGTCAACCGTGAAGGCTAGCTCCTGGCCCGAGGCATGGCCCTGGTGTTTAACTTCCAAAAGGTTATTTTCTACTATGTGATCAGCTGAACTCAGAGCGATGGAGCTACAGCAAACGGTTGACGCCTTTCGAATTTTTTTTTTTTTTTAAGTGTGTCTTAAGGGAGTGTCTGTATGCTTTTGCCTGTCTGGTTTGGGTTGTTGTATGGCTCTGATTTTCCACATGAACAACATAACTGCTTGAGACTGTTGTGATTGACCAACAAAGTGGTATTTCGGAAGCTTTCAACCAAACACGTCTCATGGTTCGACTCGTGTTTCCTGTGCTGTCTCCCATCCTTGGTTCCTTGCTTTGTACGTAATGTTGAACCTTACATTACTGTTTCTTCACCTGTTACTTCACTTTGGCAAGAGGTCCTTTGTGTTTGTACGACACAAAGGACATTACATTTTATAATATATTTCAAACTTCATACCAGCCGTTTCCTCCAATATTTTGACATCCATATTGACATATTCATACGCGTTTGAAAGAGTTCTCTGTAGACACATTTTGACAGACATCCTTTAACTCTTTAACCTTTGACAGCCTAGATGCTCTGTAGACTCAGATGCTTTGGCTGTTTGTGTATGTCTGTGTGTGTGTGTGTGTGTGTGTGTGTGTGTGTTTTTGGGTTGGTGTGTGATCCTGTTCATATCTGGCTTTTCCTTCTAATGCATTGATCCAGCCAAAATGGATGTAGGGATGGAATATGAATGGATGGATCTAGTGATGTACGATGGATATATGTATGGAAGGAATATGAATAAAAGGATCTAGTGATGGAACATTAATGGATCGATGTAGGGATGGAATATGGATTGATGGATCTAGTGATGGAATATGGATGGATGTAGAGGTGGATTATGAGTACATGGATGAATTGATGAATGATAAATGGATGGATGAATGAATGAGGGATGGATGGAAAGATGAATGATGAGTAGCTGGATGTAGGATTGGTGGATTCTATTTCTACATAGCTTAGTAACATGAATCAAAATACATTTGTGTTTAAATAGCTCAACAGTTCTATGCTAATCGGTTATTGGACTCTTCCACCACCCCTGTTCGATGCACACAGTGATATTCATAGCGCAGTGTACTGCAGCACAACAAGAAGCACTTATTTCATAAACCACAGTTGAACTCTGCCGCTGAAATAGCATTTCTTAATGGCACCTTATCCTGTCGTGGATATTTCTGTGTTGGAGTAATGCTGTTACACCTGTAACAAAAATACAACCACTAGGAAAACCTTTCCCTCCAAAAAAGAAGAGGCATTGGTCCAGCACGCATCGAGTGACACCCCAGAATAATCCATTCAGAGCGAGGCATTATCCCGCTCCCTGATGCAGCCTGTGGAAATCAGTTTAAATGGATAACCAGAACCTGCTGTTAATGGAGCCCTCAGCCTTATCACAATCTCGATAGGTTCCCCCAGCCGTACAGCAAACACGGGAAAGCAAGGCCTAGTTGGTCTAAATAAGCCGCCGTAATGATCACATACATTAAATAATCACATACATTAAATACTCCCTTTAAAGACGTATTATTTGATGGAACGATGGATACGCAGGGTGGTATACTTACTACCGTTTGGGTAGACCAATTGTGTTGTTTTTAGCCATATCAGCCGGGATTTTAAAAATAAAACACCAACAAGAAAGGTGTCTTCTGTTTTTTTTTATAAGATGGTTTGCTTGCTAGCACATTTTTTCTGCCTGCAAACTGTATAGTTATATCCTCACGTAAAATAAAGTTAAACTGATGCTGAACTTTGCTGAAAAATGCTTAAAACGTAGCCAACCATGTCCTTTTTTACGGTCTGAAAGTTGATGAATGTTTAACCTTTCCTACTGTTCTGAACTGTAATTAATTATGTTCATTTGTTAAGGGCTTAAAGACTTGCAATATCATTTATTATTTAGTAATAATTTGTCTGTTGCTTTGGCAGGATGTCAATGATGTGAAACTAGGTAATATTTTGCTTGTTTCGTGTTGCTTTTTGTCTTTTTATGCCACTTTCCTTGTATGTGCCAATATACTTGGCAAAATAAAATAATGTGACTCATATGATGTAGTAAAAACATAGTATTTTGTTAGGCCTCAGAAAACAATGGCTGTAAGTAAATGTTACGTGTAACTTGTTTTGTATTCTACGCATATATATATCTATATTGATTATCCAGAAGTATTTACATGGTTGATTTCAGCACATTCTATGATTTCCTTTGCATCATGTAGATTAAATGTATCTTCATTTAGTTATATTATTAAGTCCTATGCATATTATTTCCTTTTTCTTGAAATTTGACCATAATGTTCATACGAGTCATGTCAGTTGTAGCTCAGTTCCAAGATAGCTGTGCTGCTATCTTGCCCAATTGGATAAACGAAGGACATGCATTTAAATGATGATGTCATCAGGGTCACACTGAATTCCTCTATCCGTGTTCACCTGACCCATTATCAGCTGTCTCACCTGTACTGGCACCGCATTAGAAAAAGTTGATTCACAAGGTGCTTTGTCAGTGTTAATCAAATGAAGAAACGCATCAATGCTAATTATTTTGTACAGTCTGTAAAAGAGCCAAATTAGTTATGTTTCAAATAATCTTGTAGTTGTACAAATGCAAATCATCCAGTAGGATTTGGAAAGCAAATGAGAAGAGGGGTGTGCTTTACCTGATCGGTGGAAAAAGAAGATTCTCAGAAAGACGACAAGAGAGGTAGCTTGTGGGGGTGGGGAGGAGAGGCGGTTACAGAGAGGGTGAGAGAGAGGGAGATAGAAGGGGATAGAGGGTGACAGAGGGTGAGGTAGGACAGAGAGAGAGCGAGAGGGAGACAGAGAGAGCAGGGCAATAGACTGGAAGAAAGAAACGAGAGGGCGGAGAGAGCACACAGAGATAGAGGCACCAATGAAGAGAGAGGGAGGGAGAGAGAGATGGATCTGTGTGAGAGAAAGCCGGTGTGGTCCAGGGCTCGGAGCTGTGTCATTTAAAGATGGCCACGCCATTTCCCGCCTCTTATTACTGTCATTAGAGACGGTCTCCAGGGAGTGCTGAAGTGCACGTTTATTCCCTCATCCGTCTAATGTGTCATCCTAGCGCATGCACACACACACACACACACACACACTGCCCCCACCACCCACCCCAGTCTGCCCTATCCTGCCTTTCACTTTCAGTTCCTCACAAATGTATATTTCCACATCAAGGCTGTGCTGGTGTTGATGGAATCAAAGGGCTGTGGGGCCTTTGAAGCCTAGCTCGTCAGATCAAAGAGCCAAGGTAGCCCGGGCCCACATCCTGTACATCTGACCCCACCCCACCACCCACCCACCCACCCTCTCTTCCCCAACCCACTCATCATCATCACCACCCACCTCATCTACTCTCATTGGCCCGCACGCTCTGTCTCTTTCCTGCTTCACTGTGTCTTATCTCTTCTCATTTATCTGATCTGATGCACCACCCTGCACACAGACATCACACACTATAGACACTCACACATGCGGCATACACGCTCACACATACACATATTATACGCTATACACACATATATGTCTGGAGAGAGAGAGAGAAAATGAGTGTGTTTGGAAGGGGAGAAACGCAGAAAGAGGGCATGTGTGTGTGTTTGGAGAGGAGGAGACCGAGTGAGAGAGTGTGTGTGTGTTATAGAAATAAAGAGACTATCACTGGGGACTGGGAACTTTCCAGCACTGCTGATCTGACCTGGCCCCTCATAAACGCTTCCATTTCAAATGAAGATATTCTCTCTCTCTCTCTCTCTCTCTCTCTCTCTCTCTCTCTCTCTCTCTCTCTCTCTCTCTCTCTCTCTCTCTCTCTCTCTCTCTCTCTCTCTCTCTCTCATATACTGTAACCAGATGAGAATATGGGGGCGAGGACAGCACAAGGTCAGCACCTGCTCTAGGCACTCTGTGTGTGTGTCCATTGTAGACGCGAGAGTGTTAGCGTGTGGGCGGGACCTGAGTGGGTTGAAGGGGCAGTGTGTGATTGGTTGCCTGCTGGTGTGATTTGTGAGTGGCATTTATCTAATGAGCACCCTGGAGAGCCAGGATGCTTGACTGTACGCGGCCTACTCTACTCCAACCCAGCCAGGGGCAAAACAAAAAGCCTCCATCTCCCAGAATGCCTCTTCACACCTGCTAAGATCAGGTCTCATTAGCCGTACCAAGCAAAGGACCTTGGGAAATGAAGTTTATCTTGTGTGTTGTGGTGGGCTTGTAAGTTGAACGAGTGCTGTTAGTGGGAGACACTTGGGTCTTTGTGAGCCGCTGTGTTATATAATAGAAATAACAATCCACTGTGTCCGATGGTTATGTGGCTGATGTAAGTGTTTCACCCTGTTACTCAGTGCATCCCCAGAATAGACCGCATACATTCAACACACACACACACACACACATGCACGCACACACACGCACGTGCACACGTCACATCAGTGTATTATCCTGTCATTGTGTCGTGGCGTGTCACCTGATGCCTCAATCGAAGCCCGCTGAGCTGTCGATCATTTTGACAACCATATTGTGAGAGAAAGAGCCTGACCGCGGCGGGCCCCGTGGCACCAAGATGGCTTCCTGGCCAGGATGTGTGCGTGTGTGTGTGTGCATGCGTGTGTGTGTTTGTGAGGCCCACGTAGTGTGATGATCATTGCCCGGCTTTTGTGTCAAAGGTGGAGTGTGTTAGACCATTAGCCGAGCGAGGGAGAGGCATCGATGTGAATCTACTAAATGAATTAGTCTGTGTCAAAGAGAATTAGAGGGAGAAATAGATGGTATGTGCCACAGGCTTGGTTTGGTTGTGGGTATGCTCTGTGCACACTATGTACTGTGTGTGTGTGTGTGTGTGTGTGTGTGTGTGTGTGAGCGCTTTGTAAGCGATTGTTTAAGAGGAAATAACCATTGTGTAATTTTAGTTTTGTTTGTTGTGAGTGTGTGTTGGTGATTACCCTGCTATTGTTTACCTCATCGCTACCAGGGTGACCTAAAAACATCAACAATACCATCTATTGTCCAAACCAAATAGCAGCGTCTGTGTGCCATGTTCAAATTTCTGTGTGTGTACACACACACACATGCACACACACACACACATGCACCTGCACAATGTCCATACAGGACTTAAGGGACATTTATTTAAGAGCACGACATTAGAACTTTTACTTCCTGGTTTATCTTTATCTGGAAGTTCTTTATCTGGCCAGTTAAGGAGCACTTAACTGGCCGATTTAGGAACTTTTGTGGCCATGTCAACTTTCAGGGTTCCTCTATTTCTGACCAAATAACCTTTTAGGGAGAGATAAAAAAAGAACCAGCGGATGGCAATGTCGTACAAACACAACTCAAGTTGGCCTATTGATGAACATTATTTGGAAATCAGGCTGTTATTCAATCTTTTTATGATATATGATAAAAGGCTTTCATGTATAAACAATTATCCCTTGGTGCTTCTGTAGAATACATTCACATTGTAAGGGCAGTTCACGTTTACATTAGATAATAGGCGGACTTATAATGTTCAAAGCAATCAGTCAAATATTTTGTCGGAAATGTAACATCCGTTTTAATAACAAATGTCTTATTTTGCTTGTGAAGCGATACAGACCGCACATTTTTATTTCATGTACAAATGTGTTGACTATGAATTTAAAGACAGTAACAGATAATACAGGGCTACTCTTCCTTCTATTCAGTGAATTCTGAGCCAGGAATTCTTAGAAGGAGTTTGTGCTGAGATTTCCAGAGATGAAAGAGATGCCCAGTTCCAAGTTCGAATAATGTTAAAAATGAATTGAAAAGGAAAAGGAGTTTAGTGCTCGTTAAACGTGCACTAAACTCCACTGAACCAAACGCAGCCGTTCAACATCCAAAACAATTTGTCAACATGTTACACAAAACTACAATCGATTTCCCCCCACATCTCACCACACACATTCTTCAAATTAATTCCAAAAAGTGTTTGGAACCCTTTAACAAGGAACTTGAAATATGACACAAAAAACTAACAGAAAAGCCCAATAACTGGTTTTATATACATACAAATTAAAGGATACATATATGATACTAGCAGAGTGAAATGATAACATTAATAACATAATAACAAAAACAAACAGGACCTGTCAAGCCCCTAATGTTGACCTCGTACACTTAAAATACACAACGGCCAACCACATTAAATTTAACAAAAAAACATGACGTAATGTACTGTCTCAGCAGAGTGAGAGAGAGAGAGAGAGAGAGAGAGAGAGAGAGAGAGAGAGAGAGAGAGAGAGAGAGAGAGAGAGAGAGAGAGAGAGAGAGAGAGAGAGAGAGAGAGAGAGAGAGAGAGAGAGAGAGAGAGAGAGAGAGAGAGAGAGAGAGAGAGAGAGAGAGAGAGAGAGAGAGAGAGAGAGAGAGAACTAGATAATGTTGCACTGCATTCTACATTTTTTAATTTACAAGTATTTCTTAAATTGACATAAATTGTAATGTTCACACTTCCATGTAATATAATACAGTCTCAGTGGGTATACATTTTTTTGATTTGTTTGTATTTTTTACTATGTGTGTTTACCATGCCAACAAATCCATTTGAGTTGAATAACAGAGAGTGAAGTATACAGAGAGGGAAAGAGATACATATTGAGTGAAAGAGCCTGCAATACAGAGAGAGAAGGGGGAGATGCAGAGAAAGCAAGATATAGACAGTGATACAGCTAGATAGAGAGAGGAGAGAAGAAAGGTGGAGGGGGAAGAGAGAGAGAGCAATGCAGACACAGAACAGAGAGAAGAAAGATGGAGGGTGGAGAGAGAGAGAGAGAGCGATGCATAAAGAGATACAGGTGAGTGTCTGGTAGCCAGGCGAGTCTGCAGGGCTCTCATTGATAACAGGATAATAATGGGGGGAGAGAGACAGAGACAATGGCGGGGTTACGTGACAACATGAACGCAGTTCAAGACGATATTTACCTGTGTTCCGCCCGTGCAGCCCACCCGAGCAATCGGGGGCCTCCCCTCTGCACGCGGTTGATCCAGCGACTCACGTGATTGGCTGACCTGACACCTGAACATCAACTTGTTTATTTTCCCGTATTCCTCCAGTACGGGTCATGGAAAAACAAACACGACGTTGCTATGGTTACCGCGCCAGTAAATACAGGTCATTATGCCGGTTCATTAAGATTTAATGAGTACATTGTTCATAGGCAAAACGAAAAACACAAGCAACGTTCTGCCTCTGATATGAAAAATGCTGTGCCCTGTTACTCCCGGGTCAGTTAGTTAGTTACCACTGCTGTCTATTAGAATTAAACGATGATGTTTTATATTTTGTGTGTGTGTGTGTGTGTGTGTGTGTGTGTGTGTGTGTGTGTGTGTGTGTGTGTGTGTGTGTGTGTGTGTGTGTGTGTGTGTGTGTGTGTGTGTGTGTGTGTGTGTGTGTGTGTGTGTGTGTGCGCTAAAGATCTGACCAACAGGCTGCTGTTGTCTAGGTTCACTCAAACCCACATGGCTAGCAGTTCAAGTCCCAGTAGTTCTCCTCATGACTCCTGCCCAAGCCGCACAACTCATGCTGACGTGCACGAGCAACGTGTACGGACAGAGAACTCGCACATCAACTTGGATTTGCTCTTTCGATTCTGAATGTTGAATACGTCTTATGAAACTAAATTGAAAACAGGGGGATAAACTGTATGTTGTAGGAGTCAAGAGTTGTACGTAAGTGACAAATACTTGCCAGACACATCTGGATTTGGTTCATTTCGATTTACGGTGGATTTACGATGACCAAACTTAAATGCTTTTGGTCCACGGTTGCTAAGCAACGGAGTTTGTTTGCACGTTTTGTCGGACGCGCAAGCGGAACTTTGTTAAAGCGACAGACTGTACGCATGCGCACGCAAACGCCACAGAACGCTCATAGCGTCGTTCGATTCCTCTCTCTGCAGTCTGTTGTTGCCCCCTGAATTGAATGTTTATGTTTATTCTTAATTGAATGTTGTTTTTAAGTGAGTTTGCATAACATGAATCAAACTGTATTAGTTAAAAGATGAACAACATGGTGGAGGGTAGTTGAGTAAGGAGACCAAGTGTGGGTGCTCTTTTTTTCACGATTGTATCATTTGTAATTATAATTTCACATTTTTAGACACTCACTGTACTACGGTGGCCCTGAAGTGCAAAACACAACAGCAAAACACAACAGCAAATTACAAAACACAACAGCAAATCACAAAACAACAGCTTTAGAGAGACTCAAACCGGAAAAAGTAGGTACATTGTTTTTAAAAAGAAATGTAAGAGGTAGGTACGTATTGGACAATGATGCCTCGTCCTGATTGGATGTACTGTCTGTCAGTCTGCAACTAACAGATGTAGTTGCTTTCGCAGTGTTTTCCGTGTGCGCAAACTCATCTTATTGTTATGCAAAGTTGACAGCATATCAAGTATTACTGCGTATGTATAGCCTTGATCGAAATAATCTTTAATTACTTCAATCCTCAAATCAATGTTTGGTTCCACTTGCTTTGAATTTGAACCAGAACTAACATTATGTAGATAGAGACGATGCTGAAGTTAGCTTCCGGTTCGCAAATATTCTAACATTAAACTTAACATAACTTACATACTGTTTTTGTTCCAGCTCCTAACTTCAAAACTAACTAGATCATAGATACTCTATGCTAGACTACTTTTTCTGAGTGAAAACACCGCGAAAGCAACTACAGCTGTTAGTTGCAGATTGACAGACAGTACATCCAATCAGGACGAGGCATCATTGTCCAATTCGTACCTACCCCTTAAAGATACCAATGTACCTACCTTTTCCGGTTTGAGTCTGTAATGCTGTTGTGTTTTGTGATTTGCTGTTGTGTTTTGCACTTCAGGGCCGATTTGCTGTTGTGTTTTGCGATTTGCTGTTGTGTTTTGCACTTCAGGGCCACCGTACTGAACCGTGTGAATAAATGCATCAACGTGACGTTGAAAAGTAAATTGTTACTAGCTAAAAACTAACAAATAAATAAGCTGAAATGTATCAACAAGTATGATTGCACATTACAAAGTGATTTGAGGACTGGAAGTTGACATAATAGTGTTGGATTACGCAGAGTAACGGCCTGGACTTCGGTTTACACTCCTCGCTCATCTCCTTTCTCTCATCCCATTTCTCCTTTTTGTACTGCACTACTCCCTTAGTTGAAATTTCCCATTCATTTTCTATTTTCTTTGCCCCCCCCCCCCCCCCCCCCATTCTCCGTTGCTATTGGTCTTTTGTTTCCTCCCACTCCTTCTTGTTCTCGCCTCTCCTGTTGAGACTGTACCTCATTCTCTAGCTCTACCTCTCTCTCGCTCTTGTCTCTTTCCGTCTATACCTCTCCCCTCTTAACAGTCTCTCTCTACCTCTATCTCTCTGTCCCCATCTTTCTGCATGGGATGGTGTAATAGTTGAATCAGTGAGAACCCAACAGGCTAATTGGGTGAATAGAGCGACGGTCCACCAATACAAAGAAAATGTCATTCCCACAAGCTGTAATTTGGCTGCCTATATTTAAGGGCAAAGGTCACGGACCCCTCTTGAACATCTTCCGCTCACCTTTATTTAAATGTCACTCAGGAACCATTAGTGTGTGCCCGAAAGTGCGGCATTGGGGACTTTCAAAGTAGCGCACACCAGCCCTGCATAATAGCCTTCTGCAGTTCTTCTGAACACTTGAAACCCTGAGGAGGCAGGCCTGGCGCCCGGTCCTCGGAAAGCCACATGAAAGATAAACAAACCATAACCTACGACACTCAGCCACCCTTTTTACATTAGTGTACATCAAGGTTCAACTCCTCCACAGTAGATTAAAGCCAACACAAATACATGCACACACACACACACACATGCACACGCACACTCAGAACACAACACATTCTGCCGGAGCACCCTTGTTTATCCTAGTCGGTATCCACGGCAACAGCCTCTGAACCTCGGCGCTGTCTGACAGTACCAGTTGGGGCCAGCCGGCCGACCTGCTGCTCAGAGCATCGCTATGACGATGGTGGCTGCAACGACACTCAGCTGGCATTAATCAGCACATCAATCTAACTGCAAGATAAATATACCCCCCCCCCCCCCCCCAAACACACACACACACACATAGTGTGTGGTTCATATAGGTTCATTGAAACCATAGCACACTGACACACACATATTCATATATATATTAATATGTGTGTGTTTATTATACACACACACACACACATTATATTAGACATATTATTATATTATATATTATTATTATATTATTATATTATTATATGTTCAATTATATATTATTATACATTATATTAGACCAAAACAAAGCTGAACAATATCCCGAGGACTATTCCTGAACAATACCGCACACAGCAGTAATATCCAAGCTGACAGTGTGATTATGGTCTGCAATTAAATCTATCCTTTTACCTGTCTGCTTCGAGCATTTTGCCGGCATGCTGCATGTAGTCGCAGTGGGAGAGGGGGGAAGTAAATGTTTTATCTGTTTGCTGATGAGAGGCCAGTGAAAAGGGACATGTGTGCACAAGAGGGGGTGGTTGTTTGTGTGTCTAGCCCCCCCCCCCCCCCCCCCCCCACACACACACACACACACACACATAAACCAAACACAGATCAACCATGCTGTGGTATATTAGCCTGATACCTAGAACCCAACTGTTTATTTAAGGCTGATGTGTGTGTGTGTGTGTGTGTGTGTGTGTGTGTGTGTGTGTGTGTGTGCGTGTGCATGCACCAGTCACCGTGAGAGTGTGCGTACGTTTCAGTCAGCCAGGCGAACGGCAAAACCGAGAGGTCACATTTCCAAACTTTTCCCAAAGAAAAAAAAAATAGACCCCGCTTCTTTTAATGACAGGAAAACAGCGATGCGACTTGTCCGTGCGCCTGGAACGTGGGCATGTTTGCAGGCCGGCTTTTTAAAAGCCAGAGCGGAGGTGCGTGGGCTCATTAGCGGAGGATTAACTTCCCACACCAACAGGATGTGACCGTGGGGCTCTCACACGCAGAACACTTAGGAGGGGCGGCGGCGGCCGGAGCCGCTTCCAGGATGTCACACGGAGCCCAGAGTGGACCATGCCACTGAATTAATACAACACATTTTAGGAATTATACCCACACCACACCGTTGCCTCGTTTTGGTGGCTTGGCGGTTTGACCGTCTTCTGGTGTTTGTTGTTAGTTTTTTGTCTGTGCGTTGGGTTTGTTGTTGTGTTGAGCTCCACCCCCACTACACATTTGGATAGTGTGTGTGTGTGTGTGTTTGGGGTGATTCACCCTCATCTTTAATTGATACTCATAAGTATGATGAATTGTAGTGACAGAGAGCAGGACAATATTTGATAGAGAAGTGACACACAGAGAGAGAATGATGGAGGGAGGATAGAGGAGTGACACAGAGAATGATGGAGGGAGGATAGAGGAGTGACACAGGGAGATATAATGATGGAGGGAGGATAGAGGAGTGACACAGAGATATAATGATGGAGGGAGGATAGAGGAGTGACACAGAGATATAATGATGGAGGGAGGAGTGAAACAGAGACATAATGATGGAGGAAGGATAGATAAGAGACAGGGAGAGACAGGATGATAGAGAATGATAGAGCAATGCCATAATGAAGAGATATAGAAGTGACATAATGATGGAGGGATAGAGGAGTGACATAATGATGGAGGGTTGATAGAGAAGAGGCAGAGAGATACCGGATGATGGAGGGATAGAGGAGTGACAGAATGATGGGGGGTTGATAAAGAAGTGACATAATGATGGAGGTATAATTACTTTTAGGGATCTGGTTAAAATAATCGGGAATAAAACACACAAAGAATGCATGACTATATTAGGCCTACCATTCCAAATAAACAACTTCTAAATCAGTTCCATTGCATAAGCCACACCTAGCCTATTTATTTGGCAAAGGCGATATTTATATCCCCATACCAAATAAATGGCCATTTAACTTTATTGATACTTTGGACACACTCATCTATAACATAATATTGATGTAACTTCACCTTACATTTGACCACATCCGTACTTAAAGCTGTGTGTGTGTTTCTGTGTGTGTGTGTGTGTGTGTGTGTGTGTGATAATCGGATATAGAATGGCATCCCCTTAAGAGTGTCTCACCCTGTTACACTCCCAATAGATAGAAAATAGAGACGGATGATAGATGGATGGATGGATAGATGGGTAGATGCATGGATTGGATATATGGATGGATGGTCAAAATGGATGGATGGATTGGTTAGATGAATGGAAAGATGAAGGTTCTCAAGCGAGGGAAGGTTTCCTTTAAGCATGGATTTGACAACTATTTGAATAGCTTTACGCTAAAACAATAATTCTTCAGATTCAATTATTTTTGGTTTGATTATTTTAAGAAAAGAGTAAAGCAAATAATGAAATACGCCTCTTAATGCCATCTCTTTAGCAGCTGGGAAAATGTTCAGCATCCCAGACATTGTGACTAATCCAGGGTAGATACAAACTCATCTTAAATACAACCAGGAAGTCAGTAAGTGGACAAATAATTACCTCAAGCAATTGCTGCTGTCGTGAAAAAAAACAGACAGAATCAAATTTAAAAAATATCAGGTGGTCATCTGGCCACTGAAATGGTTGCTGGTATGATGCCCTCCACTGCTGCTGAACAGCCCTTGGGCAAGACACCTCAAACACCACTCACTGCTACTGACCAGCTGATCCCTCTTGTTACCCTAAACATGACAAAAGGACTGTTTTGTGTTTTCGACTTGTTCGGCCTGGGATGTTGATCTTCGGACATGGAAAGACTGCTGTGAGCCCTTGCATGAAAACAAAACCATTGGCAAGGATTCTACGTTCTGCAGTACCTCGAGAGGCCTGCGGGGGGCGCTCAAAGCACGAGAGAGACAGCCCCTCTACACGCCGCGGAGCTCCTGTCCCCTGCCCTGCTCTAGAGTTAAAGCGGGGAGTTGGATAACCGGAGATAAACATAAAATCTCTCATTGTATATCAGACGGGGAGTTTGTTTTCACGGGTATTAGCATATAAAAATCTCATAAAACAACGGCTAGTGTGTGAAGAATGTTGAAGGGTTGGCCATATAGGTCCCAGGTGTGTTATCTGTTAAATTTCCTCAAAAGGAGAAAGTATATCCGTGTTTTTTCTCTTTCTTTGGGTCGTTTTTGTTAAACTGACCGGTCCTTCTCCAGGACCGCTCTTCCAACTCAACCTCCTTATCTAGCCAGAACAAGGATTTCCAGCTTTTTAAAGCGAATCGCGTGTTGTATGGAATAGGAACAAAGTTGGACCCCTTCCCAAAAAAAAGTGACATCTACACACACTTGACGCTTCGCTTGCTGGCCCCGCCCCCGCTACAGTATGTGAGAGAGAGAGAGAGAGAGAGAGAGAGAGAGAGAGAGAGAGAGAGAGAGAGAGAGAGAGAGAGAGAGAGAGAGAGAGAGAGAGAGAGAGAGAGAGAGAGAGAGAGAGAGAGAGAGAGAGAGAGAGAGAGAGAGAGAGAGAGAGAGAGAGAGAGAGAGAGAGAGAGAGAGAGAGAGAGAGAGAGAGAGAGAGAGAGAGAGAGAGAGAGAGAGCAATCGTTTGGAACCACTCCATTCTCTCTCTGCACACGCACAGCACCCACAGCACCGCGCCAAGTGAGCTGTAGAGCGCGCGGAGGAGAGTTTGTGGCACACAAACCCACTGGCACAGGAGGACTGTCTGAGGACCGAGGGTGATCGCCGGTAACTATACCGGCCATTGCTCGTGCATTGGTGATTTCTAATTCTTAATTTTTTTTGCGCGTGTTTTCCTCGGTTCTTCCACTCTTCAACCCGCAAGCCGGAGGATGATGATGATGATGGTGAGGATGCTGTCAGAAGAAGGCGCCCAGTGAAGTAGCCTCTCGAGCCCCCGTAATGCTGTGAGACCGGACTGGACGGAACTCCCGCACAACCCGGTTCTTGTCAACGACGGTCGTCATACGCGGCACAGCCCGTTGGACAACCGTTTTCTGCGTATTCAAGGAGAATCCTTCCGACTTGTCTGCCCCTCAGCGAGAGAATATTGAAAAAGGATTTCGAACTTGGTGGAATCCGAAGGAATAATCGTCTCGGCGTTTCTGGATGTTTTATTTGCGTGTCGAGGAGACTCTCTGTTGCGACATAGTGGATCCTTAATTGTGCGTCGTGTTTTTTTTTTTTTTGGCACGGCCGAAGTGGCGTTTCGGAGCAGGACTACAGGATTGGACGCCGGTTGGACTCTCCGGACTGGAATACTGAGCAGCTCTCGCCGGTTTCAAGGTACAAAGTTCTCCGTCACGACTCGCAGCGCACAGTTTGTCCCCCTTTATCGACCCGGTGCGCAAACACACCGGTCCGTCATTAAGGGGGGCCATGGACCCTCGCTCCATGAAATATGTATCTCTGGTTGTTGTCATTCAAATCCCCCTGCAACTGACGGTTTTTCGGGGCTACGTAATATTCTTCAAAAGCAATCCATGCAACACTGCATCCGCGTTTAAATAGGGCCGATATTTAATTAACAATAATAATTGCTGGCTTATAATAGGAAACACAGTTTCGTTGCAGTACATTCCTCGCAATGGAATATAATTAGACGGCTTCATCTATTGGTTCATCATTTCGAGCTCGAGAAAACACTTGTTGGTAAGCCGAAACCAGCCCCGTTTAGCGGGTAGGCGATACGTACAGGCTGCCCCGGCGCACATTCATATCCCGTCAATGGTGATCGCTGATGGCTACGCGTGCTGTGGACATTTTCCCCGTCTACCCTCAGAATTACCGTGCCCTATCTATCATAAATAAAGACGCTCCTTTAATCTATCATACATCACTCGTTCCTCTTGCATTTCCCGTCCACGCCAACCGATCAACCATCCCGTCGGTATGGTCCGGGAGAGAAAGAAAAACAAAACACTTAGTGGTTGTAGTTGGGGCGTTTTGCTTTGGGGTTTACGAGGCTATATGCAAGGGAGTGGGTTTTATTTGCCTGCAGGGACATCCGACAGCGCCAGTTTCGACGCGCACGTAAAAACGGCCCAAACAATGGTCCGTTTATCCGCCGCGGGCGACGGCACCTGTAGCCGCGCTTCTTGTTCCACGTGAATGGCCGTCAAGTTCCCCTAAAACGCTCACGGACCATAATAAGCGTGGAGACATTCATTCGCCCTTTTAAAACTCCGCTGGCACTAAAAGCAAATACTTCCACGGGCTGAGAAATGACAAGACTGCTCTGTGTGTGTGTGTGTGTGTGTGTGTGTGTGTGTGTGTGTGTGTGTGTGTGTGTGTGTGTGTGTGTGTGTGTGTGTGTGTGTGTGTGTCTGTGTGTCATGTGTCATGTGTGAGGACTGAGTATGTGTAGCCTGTGTGTCATTACCGGGGAATCCGGTCTTTCCTGCCTCACCCGTTCCAAGCCTCTGGGACGGCAGTCATGACACAAGGCAGCCTGCTTCACCAGAGCTGTATTTACGTTGGAAAAGCAGACATAACGTAGAGGCTTCCCATGCAAGAGAGAAATACTGGCTGCATATCGAAGAACGTTCTGTTTAAAGTACCATTTATTTTATTTTTTGTTTTTTTGTTAAACAATATAGGGGCCTTCCCTGTAGGACCCTTCCACACGCTGTGTGTTTTTATCCTAAAACTTAACGATACAAAACGCTATTAAGACGTTTAACGTGGAACTAATTTCCACGTTACACCTCTTAAAACCAGTCCACTCGAATACGACGACACGACGGCTTGTTATGCTTCTGCAACCCCGGGGGTATACTGGTATTTACCTCTCCAGTAAATGTGTTGAGACAACGACAAGGCGGTGCATGTAGTGGTCGTGCCGTCTGCCAACCGTCCTTCAATTGATTGATTGGGTATTTTGACCACGCTTGACGTGCGTGCGTGCGCCGTGCCGGACGTCAAACCTTGCGTTTTTTTCCCTCGCCCTTCGGAGTTCCTGGTCTCACCTGAGGTCCCAGTAAGTATGCCCGCCGCGTGACCGGAGAACGCATGTCTTGTCGTATGTTTAAAAAATGAAATGTGCGTTTACAACAAGTTAGATCAGCCGACTTTGTGTGGAGTCTTATTTATTTTAAGAGGGGGGGGGGGGGATAATGCACTGGCGTTGCAAAGTGGCCGTAGAAACGTCCGCGTGGGCACGGTGGGTTTGTAACGCGCTTCACGGTGGGTCCGGGGGTCCTGCTCTCCCACTCCCACATCACCATGTTAATGTTTCGGGCTGGATTTATTCCGAGCACGTGGTCTCCCCCCGCTTGCTTCCATTAGGAGGCATATCCGTTCAATTTGGCCGAATAAAACAAACCGTCACAGCGATGTGTGGCCATCGCGGTGCAAATTAACCAGGCAGACACGGATAAAGTGGCAAAACGAGCCCAGCGCTCCACTGCCTGTGCTTCACATTTTCTTACGTAAAATGAATGATCCAAGCGAACAGCGTTGCTTATGCATTCATTAAAATAGTAGGGGATGATGATGGTTGTTTGGTACGTGTGTGTTTGTGGGACGGGGGATATGAAACTTATACTGGCCCCCTGTGTGATCAAAGTTCGTCCGTCACCCCAGTGTGTCAGCCCATTTCCATGCTTCCAATGATTGTGTTTCACGGGCTGAGTGGAAGTGTGAAGCTGCAATAGATGGCTATGTGTTCTTCAGTCTGGCCTCAACGCCGTCAGAGGAACAAAACAAGAAAGAATGCAGCGTGTGTGTCTCGGCCGGTGGAAAGCCTTTTCGTTCTGAACCGGTCGCTCTGTCCTCTACTCCTAACATGTTTCATTAAACTGGAGCAGATTTTTTTTTTTGGGGGGGTCAACACAGCCATGAAGCCAGATGCACGCTTGATCTTCTAATACTAACCCCCCACCCCCACCCCCGCCCCCGCCCCCGCTGCGGGGGTTAATCCCGGTCTGTTTATTACGGGGTGCTCTGGGCTCTTGAGTTCTTAAGCCAACCCCAGGGTCCTTGAGCAAGACGCATGGTGCACCTGCTGACCGGGTTCGAGGGGCCGTCGGCGAGTCTGGTGGCGAGACCAGCTCCTTCCGTATCTACCTCGCCGCCGTTCGTTTTCGGTGACGGCTGATTGTGACTGACAGCTCCCCAGTCAACCCAACTGCCACAATAGTTTCTTCCTTCTGTCTGTCTTTCTGTCTGTCTAGTCCCCTGTCTGTTTATTTTCGTCTGACTCTGCCCCTTAATCCGTCCAATTGCCTAGTTGGTGTGCGCCTTACGACAGACGGTGCCAATCTTATTGGTCGCCTGACAGATTTCTGTGTTGTGTATTTGCGTTCTTCTCTTTGTGTAACGACTTTAAGGTAAACTGGTATGTGTGCAGCCAATGTGTCCTGGAGCCACAGAGAGAGCACACACAGACACGCACGCACACACAGACACGCACGCACACACACACACAGACACAGGCACACACACACACACACACAGACACAGGCACACACAGACACAGACACACACACACACAGACATAGGCACACACACACACACACACACACACACACACACACACACACACACAGAGTCTGGTCTTCGTTGAGAGACTGAACAAAAACACTTGCAACGCTGTGCAACGCAACAGTTGGTGGTTTCCTTATTGTAGTCATGATGAGGCATTGTGTGGTGTGTGTTACTGTATGTGCGTTTGTGTATGTGTGTGTGTGTGTGCGGTTGTTAGGGTGAGGAGGAGGGGTTACTTGGACTAATCTGTACCAAACAAAGGCTGTGAATGAAATCATTAGAGTAATCCCCCATGTGCGGAGGGGGGTTAGAGGGCCACACACACAGACACACACACACTCACAAACAAACAAACTGCGGGCAATTGCGGGGTGACAGCTGCAACTAGTGAGTTCCTACCCTCTACGTGACCCCTTCTGACTTTTCATCCTCGCCTCTTTATAATTCTCCACTCCTCTGTCCTCTCCTTCCTCTCCCATAACCCTACACTGGCTCTCGCTTTTTACGGCAAACATTTCTCTGTTCCCATCGCCCGGTCACCAATTTAGCGCAAGCTTGGTGACCTATTATTGCACCCCAATGCTGCCCATTGGTGACCAGGACCCCTGCAAAAGGTTATAAATACCGGCATGCCTTCTGTCCTCTCCTCATTATTTTGTTCTTTCCTCCCCTTCCTCAGATCTCTCTATTCCTCCCTCTTCCCCTCTTATCTTCCCCCGCCATACCTCTGTCCTCGCACTGCCGTCCTCCCTTCTTCTTTCTCTCCTGCTCTCCTCTGCCCTTCCTCAGAAGTAGATTTCTTGACCGGTGAGGACGCGGAACCTCTTGTAACCGTTAGGTCTCCGACTCTGAGCAGCTGTGCATGCTTATGTATTCAGGGCCCCTCTGGGAGAGAGGGGGAGGGGGGGGGGGGGGGGGGGGGGGGGGGGCAAACACAACTAATAAGCTTCCCAGGGCACACATTGTCCTGGAAAATAAAATAATACAATCTGGACGCAACAAAATATTCACATTACATCAGCATTGAATGTATATTTGTATTTTTCGGATGTAATTGTATGGCTATAGTGCAGAACATAACTGAAATGCCTGTGGGAAATGTACTTACTTTGTATGAAGTTGAGCATTGTACACTGAGAAATAGGTTGGCTCGTTGGATTTTCCGTACTACTTAATATGTATATACTACTAGTTATTTACTACTAATTAAATTTGATTATTTATATAATTTAAGTAAAAAGCTGATTCAGAGTTGTCACTGGTAATTGTGCATGGATGTATTGTTCTTTATTTACTTATTTACTTCCAAATACGTCCATATTTAATGTGGACTTCATAGAAAATACTTTACGCTATATAGTGTGTGTGTGTGTGTGTGTGAGGACTTTACGCGCTGTAATTGACATTTTAATACTAGGCACGCAGACGATGCCCTTTATAAGACAGTGTTTCCTATAGACTTAACTGTGACAAAGGAGAGCGGAGGTTTAACTCTTAAAAAATGTTGACCGAATGTTGAGTCGGTAGAGGCAAAACAATGTTGTGTGTCTGCATTCTACGTTGGCTTGACAGCCATCCGCCACTGGAGTTACCTTTCCTGATATAATAGGGTGTCTATGGGTATGGGTGGGTGGGTGTGTGTGTGTGTGTGTGTGTGTGTGTGTGTGTGTGTGTGTGCACAGTGTAGGCCTGAAGTTAACCTCTGACCCCCCCTGTCACTGTGGTAGTAAGCTCCTGTAGAGGTTGGGGGGCAGTGGTGGTGATGGAGGAAATTGTGGTAGAGAAGGTGGATGTGGCAGAGGAGGCGGTGGTGGGGGGTGATGGTGATGGTGATGGGGGAGGAAGTGCTGGATGAATTGGTTTGTAATGGTGGTAGAGCAGGTGGTTTTAGTGGTGGTGCTGGATGTGGTCAGCCATGGTGACATGAACAGACTGGGTGAGTCAACACGGTCCACTGTGTGTTTGTTTACCTTGGGGCCGCTAGTCCACCGGGGAACAGGGCGGACCTGCCCAGTTTCACGGCCCTGTGCTATCTCTTAGCTTACACATTAACCTGCTTCTCTGTCCTTCCTCTCTCGCTCTCGCTTTGCATCTCGCTCTCTCTTGCGCACACAAACCTAGCAGGCTGCTCACCTCGCTCAATCAGGGGCTGATTGTGATTGGATGAGAGAGAGAGAGAGAGAGAGAGAGAGAGAGAGAGAGAGAGAGAGAGAGAGAGAGAGAGAGAGAGAGAGAGAGAGAGAGAGAGAGAGAGAGAGAGAGAGAGAGAGAGAGAGAGAGAGAGAGAGAGAGAGAGAGAGAGAGAGAGAGAGAGAGGGGGGTTGTGTATTTCCATGTTCTTGGCATGTCTGTCGTGGAACTCGTCAGGCGATACTGTGTCACGTGGGGAAGGGCAAACGTGTCGGACAGCGTTGCTGACACACACCCGCACAGACCCACACACAGTCATGCTGACCTAGTGTTGTCATTGTCTGTGTGTTTGTGAGGGAGAGGAATGCAGGCCAACAGAAACTGTCTGTGCATCAGAATGCGTTTTTCTGCTGGTTTTGTGTGTTAATCTCCCGCGGAGGTGTGCGGATAAGCGGCAGGAAGAGGGAGAATGAGACCGAGGTGAACACAGAGAAAGGAGAGAGGTGTTGCTCCCTAAGCGGAAGAAAGGATCCGTAATCGGACGGATACTCGATGCATTACGCACACTTCATGCCACACATAACCGCGGTTCCGGTACCTGCCCCGTGAGAAGAAGTCGCTCGGATATTGTTCCGCATTCTGTTCTTTTGTTTCGTAGAGGAGGAAGTCACAAACAAACCTCTCCATTTGAAAGTTAGCTCTCTTGCCTATGCAATTAGGAGTAGGGCTCGGGCTGGGGTAAGCTTTGGCCCATTGTAACGTGTCCTCCACCTTCATGTCCAGCCATCACCCCCGCCCCCGCCCCCATAATGGCCTGACGACTGTATTTACAAACACAGTGTCTTGCTAATGCAGCCCATAGATACGCACAGAGCTATTACCATTACTATAGGACACACACACACACACACACACACACACACACACACACACGCGCGCTACGGTATATACTGAAATTAAACGGAAATCCACAGGATAGATACATTCCTTCATCCTCAGTTTTGGGTAAGTCTAGTTTCCTTTACACGCACACTTTGTGTCAAAGAAAATGGCGCCATGGCATTGCCTGTTTTTATGTTTTTTCTTCATATCTGTTTACTTTGCCACATTTCAACTGAATGTTGACTGAAGCTTATTGGAAATATGCAAAAATAATATACATAGCCTGTCTCTCTTACGCTTAGGCGAACAGATCTCTGTTGATGCTAAAACATATCATGTTTTAATGTAATATCCTGGGAAAATGATACAGGAATGAAAATCAAAAGCTTGAAGGTATATAGAAACAAATTAAAAACGAATGACTAAACCTAAAGAGAACACTGATGCGGCCATACCCTCTCACAGCTTGTTCATTTAACGTCATTGATTAAAGCTTACGCTATTGATCGATACTGGCGGACAACAATGACTACAAAATAGGGTGGTCTACATTTAATAATCGATGCTTTGCTTAAACATTACTGAATGCACCAGCATTGCTAAGTGAAACCATTGACAGGAGGTTTAAATAAATAAATAAAAACGAACCCCCAGGGTGGCCATGATACTACCAGAATGCAATCTACTGACTGTATCTGAGTGTAGTATCTTCTACATATCATCAGTCCCACATAGGATGTAGGTATGGTTGTATTTCTTAATTTTTTTGCATTTGCTTTGAAACATGTTAGTCTGTCTTATTCATTGTCTGTTTATTTACCGGCTGGGCAACTCAAAACGTTGAGTCAGAGCACAGCATTTAGCCTTCCACCGGGACAAAAAGGCATTTTGTGAACGTCTCTGGTTTGCATGCGCTGGACACCCTCGCTGTTTAACAATGAGGACCTGCAGGTTTGGTCTTGGAAACCTACACGCGCAGACACACACACGCACACGCACACGCACGCACACAAACCAAAGGTGGTCGAATAGGAACTCCTCCTTCCTGAGAAAGAGCAGATTTACGGCACTGACCTGATGTGTTTCCCCTTAGAGGGTTAGAGTCTTCCACGCCAACTAACGTCTATGTGATGAATTACGATGTGTGCGCGTGGTGTGTGTGTGTGTGTGTGTGTGTGTAGGGGGGTCAAGTGACAGAGGTTGGAATCCAGATTACAACACACGTGGTTTACGTAAAACAGCTTACGTCTTCAGCGTTATGCTAAAGCCACCTGTCATTACATTCTGATGGACACCCGTGTTTCCTTTACCGTTGAAGGAAATGAAACCTGTGGACAGCTGATGTCGTTGGGCCTTCCAGAGCCACCTAGCCCAATAATAATAACAACAACAACAATAACGCTAACCTTTATATATTAAGCATCATACAAAACCAGTGGGTAACTTCAAAATAAAAAAGGAATTAAAAAAAAACGGAAATGGCGTGAAAATACAGAAAATGGTCGCCGGCGGTGATACGGACGACCGGCGTGGTAGCAGTGACGTCGGCCTCGCTAGTCTCAGTCGGGAGAGGCGGCTGGCACCAAGAAGCTGGACATGCGAGGCGGCAGCCGGCCACAGCAGTGTGTCTTGTACGGCACTCTAAATAATACCCCACAAGACAGGCAGGCTGCGTCCCCTCCCGGCCCTCGTGTGCTGCGTGCACGCCGTCCGTCATCACAAATCGCTGTTCGCCTGCCTTGCAGGAACAAGAAATTCACCTTATTTTTTTAAATATATATTTTTTTTTATGTATGCGCCTTGCCCACAAATCCCCGGTGTGTGAAATGTTTGTCATGTTTGTTGTTTTATGTATAAAAACAGTTTTGTTTTATTATTTCAGTAGGTTTTGTTATATATATTTTTTGTAGCAGACATACTTTATAAGTGTTCTGACCATGGCCTTGTAGGAAAAGTAGAGATATTACGGTTTCTTTCATTCCAGCAGAGGCTTTCATCCAAAGGCACTTACAGTGAACTCAGATACTAGTCAATCATGAGCGGGTCGGGGTTAGGGCATTTCGGTCTTGGATGCCTACAGGTAGACTGGAAATTGCAATTCGAACTCTGAACCTTTCGGCTGGGAATCGGACACCCTAAGCACTAGACTTTCCAGGTCCTCGCTGTAATACTGCAAGACATTGTGTGGGAAACAATGGGTGGACATTACGATGTGACCGAGCTTGACTGAAAGTAGCTCCCAGCTAACTGTTCCTCCTCCTCCTCTTCTTCTTTTTCTTCTTCTTCTCCTCCCCCAGTTTCTCCAAACGGTTCCTGTTCTGGTGGAGACATGGCTCAGAGGTCGGCGGTGACGGCGGTTCTGATGGCCGTGCTACTCCTCGCGGGCAGCGTGGCTGCGTCCGACATCCTCTACCGACTCCCTGAGGAGCAGCCCCCCAACAGCCTGATCACCAGCCTGGCGGCCGACCGCGGGCTCCCAGACACCGGCCATCTCTACAAGCTGGAGGTGGGCTCCCCTTACCTGAGGGTGGACAGCAAGTCCGGGGACATCTACACCACGGAGATCCCCATCGACCGCGAGACGCTGCACGACTGCCGCAACCTGTTGGAGGGCGACAAGTGCTACCTGGAGTTCGAGGTGTCCATCACGGACATGAACAAGGGCTTCGGCACGGGCCCGCGGCTGATCGAGGGACGCATCGAGGTGCTGGACGTCAACGACAACACGCCGCAGTTCTCGTCGCCCATCCTCACGCTGTCCATCCCGGAGAACACCCACATCGGGGCGCTGTTCTCCATCCAGATGGCCACGGACAAGGACTCGGGCGTCAACGGCGTGGCCGAGTACTCGCTCAACACCGGGCCGGACGCCGACCAGCTCTTCAGCCTGCAGGTGGCAGTGGACGCCGACGAGAAGCTGCCGCAGCTGGTCGTCATGGGCAACCTGGACCGGGAGGTGAAGGACTCGTACGACCTGAACATCCGCGTGGTGGACGGCGGGAAGCCGCCGAGGGCGAGCAGCGCGCTGCTCCGCGTCACCGTCACCGACCAGAACGACAACCCGCCCAAGTTCGAGAGGGACCACTACGAGGCGGAGCTGTCCGAGAACAGCCCCGTAGGCCACTCGGTCCTGCAGGTCAGTGCACGCCCGCATGCGGAGGCCCTGCGTACGCACATTCATACGCAACGCGCCACCACACGTGGACGTAGACACACGCGCAAACAGCCCTCCCATCTATTTAGCCGTCAATCCATATTTTCCCCGTATTGTACAGAGAAGGGAGAAAATGCGAAGAACTTTATGTAATTGATTCTTTTCCTCATACCAACACCATCCTTGTTTATTGGGGGGGGGGGGGGGGGGGGTTGGGGGCTATTCCTAGTGGTTTTTTCTCTTCAAAGTGAAGTCAAGGTGGAGGGAACCATCCCATCACCTGGCCTGGAAATTGATCCCTGCCTCCTGCTCAAGTCACTTTAAACACTAGTCGTAATAAAGCACAAGTGCATTATCGACAGGTGGGGAGAATTGTGTATTGAATTTTAAAGCGGTTGTGTGGCCGAGCGTGGAGTTTGGCCAGGGTTCAGGAAGTGTCGTCGGATGGAAGGAAGGTGAGTAGACGTGGTTTAAACGTCGCTAATCTCCGGGTCCGTAGCTTGGCGGAGTGGAATGCGTGTCAATCGTCTTTTCTTTCCGCGTGATGTGCCACAGAGCACGGCGCGATATCATCTGACCCGACCAAACAGAGTGCTCTCTTGCCCGTAAGTCACTGTTCCAGCTGCTTTTTAAAAGATTGCTTTTCAGAGGCACATTACGCAGAATGAAACAAACTGCAGATTTTCTTTCCTTTTATATATATATATATATTTTTTATTTTTTATGGAACAAGTCGCATACAGGGCAGTGATACTCTTAAGCTCCGTGGAACGTCGAGAGTAGCACTCTAGACTAAGCTGGTTCTGTTCCTGTTCAGTCTGGCTGGGTTTGGGGGAGTGATCAGAGTACATGAAGCCGCCACGTGATTCGTCCGATTGAGACACAGCACAGCGAAGCGCCACCGAGGCTAAAGACTAAATATCTGGTTAATGTATACTTGAGCTTATGCTCCCCCCCCCCCCCCCCCCCCCCCCCCTCCCCATTTCGACACACCCTCTAGCTGGCATGCAGGAACTCAGGTGAGGTTATCTGAAATATTAGCCTTGCCTGGGTAGCAACTGCAAACAAAGAAATAGAGCCAGGGGAAAGTGTGTGGAGAGGGGCTGAGGGGTTGCTGGTTGGATGATTGTGACATTTTTAAAGCCAAAAGTTCCCTGATACACCCAGGTGGTTTTTAAATTAACAAAAGGTGCGTTATCATCCCTATGGCAACAAGACCCTGCTATCGTCACTACCAGCGGCACAGTTTGAACCCTAGAGAACAAACTCATTATTTTAGTACAGGCCTTGCAAACAGAGCTAATCTGTTGAGCAATAGGGCTCAATCAGCTCACACAATGTCAATTCAGCAATCACATAAGATATTCTGGATAGGCTGTGTTATATAAAAAGTTTAAAAAGTTCGAAGAATTAAGAAATGGAAAACACCAAATGTGGAAAAGTCACACTCTTGGTACTAAGTGGAAGCATGTCAGTGGTTGAGTGTGATTAATGTAAATCCACCAAAAAACATGCTGCTTCTTTAGATAAAAATAAGGTTGTTTCCTGCGTAATATAAAAATCTAATTGTGAAATGCTGAAGACTAAATGCTCCCTTTCACCCTTATATGAAAATAGATAATAATCTATATTCTTTATAAACTGTAATTCCATGAACTTTAACATCTGTTAGTAATTCATAGAAATTAAATGAAAAACAATATCTTTAGACTAATATTTGTACTTCAAAATTAATTAGCGAACTGAGTCTCAAAATGAGGATGATCATATAAAATTATCATCATTATTATTGTCATTTCAACGTGTTTGGAATAAATTTTTATAAATTGGCCTGTACGCCGACCTGGCCTGGAGGGTTGTAGGTGTTGAATACGTTTCCATGGTGATTATGTCATCGTCCGTGGCAACAGCTTTGAAGCACTATGACAATATCAGTGAAAATACAAATCCTATCATGGGTGTTGGTATGCGATGCATGTTAAGAGGAACCCCATTTACTGATAACCTTCTCCGTCCTTTGCCTTCAGGTTCGGGCCAACGACGCCGACACCGGAACCAACGGTGAGATTGACTACAGCCTCCACCAAGCCTCCGAGACAGTGCAGAGGCTGCTCCGCATTGACCGGTCCACTGGCGTCATCTACGTCAAGGGCGCGGTCGACCGCGAGGAGGAGAACTTCCTCAAGTTCTTTGTCGTGGCCAAGGACCGCGGCCCCAACTCCAAGAGCTCCAAGGTCCTAGTGACCATCAGAGTCAGGGACCACAATGACAACGCGCCAGCCATTGAGATCCGCGGTATCGGCCTGGTTACCCACCATGATGGCGTGGCAAACATATCAGAGGACATGCCCATCGGCACGCCGGTGGCCCTGGTGCAGGTGTCTGACCGCGATGAGGGGGAGAACGCAGTGGTTACTTGTGTGGTGGCCGGTGACGTCCCGTTCCAGCTTCGACCGGCGAGTGAATCGGCCAACGACCGAAAGAGGAAGTACTTCTTGCAGACGACCACACTGCTGGACTACGAGCGTGTCAAGGACTACCGGATTGAAATTGTTGCTGTGGATTCCGGCAATCCAGCATTGTCCAGTACCAATTCTCTGAAGGTCCAGGTCACAGACATGAATGACAACATGCCAAACTTTTCCCCAGCATTGTTGGAGGTGGACTTTGCAGAGGGTAACCAGCCCGGAGATAAGGTCCTGGACATGATGGCCAGTGATGCTGATAGTGGCACCAATGCAGAGCTGAGCTACAGCATCGTTGAATCCTCCTCATCCAAGCTATTTGAGATTGATGTCAACACTGGCGAGGTGCGTGTGAAGAACCAGCTGGATCGTGAAGAGGTCCAACGCTACCAGTTCCACGTGGCCGCAGCAGACAAGGGTGTACCCAGCAAAACAGGCACAGCCACCGTTGTGGTCAATGTTCTGGACCGCAATGACAATGACCCAAAGTTCATGCTGAGCGGATACAGCTTCTCGGTCATTGAAAACATGACCCCGCTCAACCCAGTTGGCGTGGTAACTGTCACTGATGCAGATGAAGGGGAGAACGCCAGAGTCAGGCTGTACGTAGAGCCAGACAATGGCAAGTTTGTCATCCAGAACGGCACAGGAACAATCCTCTCCAGCATCTCCTTCGACCGGGAAAAGGAGAGCACCTACACCTTCCGGCTCAGGGCAGTTGATGCCGGAGATCCACCTCGCTCCTCCTATGTGGGGGTAACCATCAATGTTCTCGATGAAAACGACAACGCCCCTTACGTAACCAAACCCTCAAACTCCACGTACAAGTACCTTGCACCGGTCACGGCCCCGGATGCCCTTGTGGAGGTGGTTGAAGCGGAGGACATGGACTCTGGTCAAAATGCGGAGCTGATTTACAGCATCACCGGTGGCAACCCATACAACCTGTTCCACATCTCCCCCAATAGCGGCGAAGTCACCCTGGCACAGGAATTTACCCGCAAACACAACGGTCTGCATCGCCTGGTGGTGCGGGTCAGCGACAAAGGCAAGCCTCCGCGCCACACCACCGCCCTGGTCCACATATTCGTCAATGACACCATTGGAAATGTCACCCATATCGAGGCTCTGGTGGGACACAGTCTCTACACCCCTCTAGACAGGGACATTGCTGGGGACCCCGAGTATGCTCACGCCCAACGCAACAACATCCTGTATGCCATCCTGGCGGGGATCGCCGGGGTGATTCTGGTCATCGTAGCCGTTGTGGTAATTCGGCACCGACTGCAGAAGGACACCAAGAGCGGCTACCAGCCTGGCAAGAAGGAGAACAAGGACCTGTTCGCACCCAAACAGGGTCCAAAAAACGGCAAGGGGAAAAGGAGCAAGAAGGGAAAGGCTCCTAAGCCAGCCAAGCCCCTGGAGGAGGACGAGGAGGCAAGCCTCCAGAAGGGCCTCAAGTTCAACCTCATCAATGACGACGTCAACGACAGCCCCAGGATCCACCTGCCCCTAAATTACCCGCCAGGAAGCCCCGATCTGGGCAGGCACTACCGCTCCAACTCCCCCCTGCCCTCCATTCAGCTCCAACCCCAGTCCCCCTCGGCCTCAAAGAAGCACCAGGCGGTCCAGGACCTCCCGGCCACCAACACCTTTGTGGGGACAGGAGACAACAACTCCACGGGGTCCGACCAATACTCGGATTACAGCTACAAGGCAAACCCGCCCAAATACAGCAGCAAACAGGTAGGCGAATACTACACCACAAGGTACAACAGGAACATCACGTGGGACAATCAGGTGTGGTAGTCACAGGGGACCGGTTGGTACTCACAACGCTGCACTGATTACCTTGTCTATCCGTTGTCCTGCACCATAGCTCACAGCCACTTCAGCTTCTTTGATCAACCTTTTATTTTGGTTCTGTGCACCATTTGAGTTCATGCCATTTTTTTTTCCTGTTGTTATCTTCTATATTAATTCATAATACATCTTCAACTGTCAGTTATGTTTTTGGTCATTTGTTATATTTTATGTTTCACGTTTTTCATATCGGGTGACATGAAGGAGTTTAAAGATGTATATTTTCCAACGTTTTGATTCAAAACCTTTTTTTTTGCATTCATGAAGTTCCATTCATTCGAAATGTTTTGAGTTTGATCACATTCCCTCCACGTCGAGCGGCTGCTTAATCTGAGATAAGAAAGCTACTGTGAATTTCGAAGGCATTTTATGATGTGGGCTCTCCGTTTGTGAGGACCAACTCTGCCGGACTTCAGACAGTTGGTCTCTGAATCGTGGCTTACGACAAAACGAAGGGAGGGACCCAAGGTTTATAGTTGATGAACCAAACGGAAGGGGGCGCTTGTTTCACGGTCCAACAATCGAATAAAGGAAAGGCACATTTAAAACCATTTCTTAACACCCGTCGCCACTGCACCCGTCAGCTTTACTGAAATACAGCTTTTAATTACGCTGTGTCCATTCGCCATTCGCCAGGGCTAAAGTCAATCGTTTGCACACATTAATGGGAGGCAATTCCAGGCGATGACTTTGCCTCTGCCCATAGTGCCTTGCTACTATTTAATGTACACGCTGAGGGTCGTTAACTTCAGCGCCTAATGAGGGTCCGTGCGTGAGTCCTGTGGTTCTTGCGGCAAGCGTTCACGTTACAGGCCCGGTGTTTGTGGTGGTGGATGATGTTGTCCGCTGTGAAATCAGAGCGGTAGATTGGGAAGGAAGAAAATACGTCCCTCGCACAGCAAGCCGGTGACAATCAAAGTGAAGTCATATGCAAATTGTACATATGTGAATAACAAAACTATTTTTTTGGGGGGTTCTTGTGATTTGTCTTTTGTTTGTTTAATTGTGCCGTTTTGGTTCGTGTGTGTTGGCTTTGGCACACAAAACGCCTGTTCGCTCAGTTGTGTTCTAATGACATTTGTTCATCGTTAAAATATGCTGTACCAAAGAAAATGCACACACACACACACACATGTACAAACGTATGCACACACGTGCACTCCGGCAGTATTGCAAATGTTACCAGAAGTCCTATGTAGTTTATTACCCTTAGGTGGCTGGGTGACTGTTAGCCACATAGAGCTAGGGATGACTACTGCTGGCATACCTACCAGACAGGTGTGGTTCAGGTCTAGGTCAGGGTTTGTCCTCTTGAGGGTTGGCTAAGGTGAATGGAAATGTTTAATTCAAGATAGTCTGTAAGAGTGTCTGAGTATGTGTGTCTGAGTGAGTGTGTGTGTGTGTGAGACTGAGAAACTGTGAATGTTTTACCTGCCAATTCTCCCTTTATCAGTTCATTTAATCTTTTTTTTGGAAGATTGTATAATTTTTTCATGCTACTGTGATTCCCCGGTTATGTTCGAAACCTGTGTATTTGAGTGGAAAATGTACAGTGTAGCGTGTGTCTTTTCCACAGATTTCAAAGCCAACTTCAATAAACGTGTTATCCAAACGTGTGCTTTACATTCTCTGTTCATTCACTTGGGGCATGGGGGAAGGGGGCGGGCAATGGGACATGGGGTCCATTCAGGAAGTGGCCAGTCACACCATTACCATCCGCTGACCTGTCATTAATGACACACATCCTGCTGCTGCTGTTGATGAATCATCCGCAACTCCATTTTGTACCTCCATGCTGTACTTCTTGTTTCCGATTGGTCTCCATGGGATTTGGCACTGCCTGTCTACAGTCGATCTGGTATCTATATTTGTTACTGTTTATCTGGTGACTATATCCGTAACAGTCTGACTGTGACTTTATTCTTTCTTGATAAAGACTGATCCTGACCGTGTCTGAGGCAACTAGCATCAAAGTCACTGGGGTTGTCATATTTAGTTTACTCGTACCTATAGTTTACCATTAAGAAGGACAATGTAGAATGCTGCGTTGTAGGGTAGCAAACCGCTAGCAGCTTTAGCTAGCTGATATCACCACAGTGAAACTTGAACGCAGTAATGGTAGAATAGATAGAAGACCAGAATATTGTATTAGAAGGACCATGCACTCAAACTCAGAACTCAAGACTCATTAATATCCACCCAACAAGGCAACACACTTAGTATGAGCGGCGCTGAAATGTTTGTCTAAGCAGTCTGTCTGTCCTGTCTGTGAGTAGATATTGATTGCCAAAATGTGTCCTTTATCAGTGTGGTTTGTTTGTTTTACCTCTGGTTAATGTTGAACAGAAGGAGAAACACACAGCCAACCAACACTCTGAATAGCCAACGAGGAGGCTGCGATCAAAACTAGGCTGATTAAAAAAATGATAATGTAAACCTATACATTCATTATATCTAATCTGTTTCTTTTTTTTATGACAGTGGCCGCTGGTAGTAGCTCTGTCACAGCGTTTGTTTTCCTTTTATTATTCTCGTTCTTTCTCTACCATGGCTGCATCGAGTATAGTCAAGAAGAAAAGGTGATTTTTACGGATAATGTAACCGCTTAAGGCCTTTCTTTTGTTCGGAATCTGCTCTAGCTTAGCATTAGGCAGCCATTAGGGTGGATGGTCTTTACAGGGAGCTGGGCTGCTAGCACCTTTTCCCACCGCATTTTCATCAGAGAAAATTGCACCAATTTCAAAATGGCTCCATGTAGCTGCAATCAGCCAAGCAACTCGAAGAAACCGGCTCCCCACTGTGGAACCCTTTTTTTCAGTTCCTTTTATTCAGTTTCCTTCCCCCTCTAACACCATTCTAATGCATATCTGTTGAGTCAACATGTTTGTAACCCTTTTTTTGAGGGGAAAATGTTGTACACGGATCACAGAGTAACCAAACACTGCAAACCAAACCACAGGGACAGCAGCACACGCGCAATGCTAACCAATTGCTGCTTTACATTGGCTTGAATTATCTCCCGGTGATGTCACTTTCCACCTGTATGAGCCAATTAGAAGCAGCGATTTGAAGTGAACTTACCCTGTGGTTAGGTTTTAGAACTCGGTTTCGTGTGTTTGTGTGTGTCATCAGAGCAGGTCAGTGTATTTGGTCTGCTTTTTGGATCGTTAAAGTGAGGACCAGACGGTGGTGGGACCGGTATTTCACAGAAAAGGTGGCAGTGGTGTGTGGGTGTGTGTTTGGATGAGGGGGACGAGGTGGTGGTGGTGGGAGAGTTTGTAAGAGCTTTCGCGGTGTCAGGGCTAGTTGAAACACGCCGGAGACACGGAGGGAAGATATTCATCTTCCCTCGGTCACAGGCAACAGGGAACAGCACCGTGGTCACAAAAGGGCTTTTGTTCTACCTTGGTACGGATGCCACAGTGTAACCATCGCTCAACGCCATCAGCCTGCTCCCGAGTGTGTGTGTGTGCACGTGCGTGTGTGTGTGTTGGGGCACCGAGTGTTGCGATGGCCTGCAGGTTTTCGGAGGGAACAGAAAGGTAACAGAAAGATGTACTACGGAGCGACACGCATGAATAGAGACATGACATGCAAGCAGTGACAGCAGAGAGACAGGCATATGAATAGCGAAACATGCACAGACGGCTCACGAAAAAGATAGACACGCAGTTGAATACAGCGAGAGACAGGCAGCTGAATGGAGAGATAGAGATATAGGGAAAGACAGACAGGTGAACAGAGAGACAAGGAGTTGAATAGAGGGAGGGATAGATAGAGGGACATGTGAATTGAGTGCAATAGACAGAGGTCAGGAAATAAAGAGGTAGACAAGCCGCTGAATAGAGCTAGATATATAGGTGAATAGAGAGACAGGAACAGGAGAATAGAGGGGGTGCCCTGTAATTTTTCCCTCTTTGTCCTGTAATTGGTCTTCTTGAACTCTGTCTTTGGCCATTTCCTTTAACCTCCTTCCCTCGCAAACAAATACACACTGCAGTGCTTTCAACACCTGGTGGGTGTGGCCAAGTCCCTTGGACACGGCCGGAGTCCATTCTTATTGGTTCTTAGGTAGAGTGATGTCACAGGGTCTCTGGGGGAAAAGGTAACCAGAACAGCTGACATGAGTTAAAACAACAAAACAGACTTTATTTGTGAAGTCTGTCCTCTACTTAATTTATCCATTCTCTCTGTCCCTCTCTCTTAAACACACACCTCTCAGATTTGTATTTATTTATGCTAGAGGGAAGTGACTTCTCTCTCTGTCTCGCTCTCTCTCTCTGTCTCTCTGTCTCTGTCTCTGTCTCTGTCTCTGTCTCTCTCTCTCTCTCTCTCTCTCTCTCTCTCTCTCTCTCTCTCTCTCTCTCTCTCAGGCTGACTATCATGTTGCTGTCTTCTCAATACAAAGGATAATGTTTATATGAAGCTTGTGTGTGTCCATGTGTAGGTGTATACATGTAAATAGGGGTTGTGTAGGGTGTGTGTGCATGTTTATGTTTATGTGTGTGTGGCCTCAGGCATAATTCTGTTCCACTTCGGTCCCATCTTAGAGCAGGTGGCATAGCAACAAACACACACACACACACACACACACACACACACACACACACACACACACACACACACTCCCGATGACACTAAACGCTCCGCAGTCACATGGAAGTTCTTTAAAGGGAGAGATGACAAAGACAAAAAACCAACATGATGTTTGAAGACGACAGGAAGGAACAGAGGAGAGAGAGAGCTGGGGAAGGAGGCACTGGGGAGCCTTAGAGGATGGAGAGAGAAAGAATAGGGGGGGAATAAGGGAGGCAGAGTGAGAGAAGAGAGGGGGAGAGCGAGAGACAGAGAGAGAACTAGGGGGAATAAGGCAGGCAGAGTGAGAGAAGAGAGGGGGAGAGCGAGAGACAGAGAGAGAACTAGGGGGAATAAGGCAGGCAGAGTGAGAGAAGAGAGGGGGAGAGCGAGAGACAGAGAGAGAACTAGGGGAATAAGGCAGGCAGAGTGAGAGAAGAGAGGGGGAGAGCGAGAGACAGAGAACTAGGGGGAATAAGCGAGGGAGAGTGACAGACAGACAAAAGTATTTTAGTTTCTACACACACACTCAAACACACTGTTACATATTGTACCACATTACAGGGAACTGCACTATGTTACATGTCCTTACATCACATCTCTGTAACATCCCCTGCCAGGAGAAAAACACAGATAAGTAGACGAAGAAAATACCAGAATACAAATTAAAATAAGAGGAGAGATCCCAATCCCAGTTACACTCCCAAAGGGTCGAAATAATTAAAGAGAAGACAACTACCCTACAACATGTAATGCGGGGGATACAGATGGAGGGTGTGTGAGGACTTGAGGCTGTAGGGTTGGTGTAAAGTTGCCACCCTGATTCCTAGATGCCAACTGACAACCATGGCTGACACATACTCCCCCCCCCCCCCCCCACCCCACCCAGCCCCTCCATCCCAACTGACAGGAGTCAACATGAGGATGGGGGGAGGGGGTAGAGAGGAGGAGACAGAGAGAGGGAGATAAGAGATACTTACCATCAGCTCCAGTATAGTCTTTAGACAAATTCAACGGCAATCAAACTTCAGTATGTACAATTATTGTAATTAATCCAATAATGATGGTACACTTTGATTGTGGTCAGCCTCACCTTGAAGTCTCTTGGGATAGAAGTCTCAGATCAGAGAGAGAGAGAGAGAGAGAGAGAGAGAGAGAGAGAGAGAGAGAGAGAGAGAGAGAGAGAGAGAGAGAGAATAGATTATCCTGTAAAAGATTGGGAATAAATAAATAAATAAACCGTGACAATGAGAAATGTGTCAGGCGGGCAGAAAAGAGTTGAGAGATGTTTGTAGATGATTTGAACCTAATCGCTGAGTGACTCCTCCTCCTCTCTCTGCAGAGCCATTTGACTCTATCTCCTTCCCTTCCCCGTCGTTGAAGTCACCTCTTCAATTAGACTTTACGATCACACAGCGTTCCTGAGATCATCATTCATTTACTGTGTAGACCTCCTCTAGAAAACCCAGACCGTCATGCTATTATTATTAAAAATAATAGTATTATGGTTATTGGTATTGGCATACTTATTGATGTCATATTATTTACATTTACTCATTGAGCACACTCTTTTATAGAGAGAGAGAGAGAGGATGTTGTAAGCTAGCTCTTCCTGTCGGTCGATGGGTGGACATACAATAAAGAGGTTGTTAGAGCAGCGGATTTGGTACCAGGAGTGGAGTGCTTTCTCCTCTGATCTGACTTCTCTCATGTTGAGCTAGAGAGGGAGAGAGGTGTGGCTAAAGGCTGTTAGCACTGAAAGCCTAGGCTTGCTTCTGACACAGCAACACTCAATGTATAGGTAGCTAGGTTTCAACTCTCTACTTCCTCTTCTCATGGTTGTCTATCGCTCATCCATCCATCCATCCATCCATCCATCCATCCATCCATCCATCCATCCATCCACCCTTTAAGTTTAGAGTAAGGTAGAGTGTGTGGCTGGAAAAAGGAAATCCATGTACATGTTTAGAAATTCATTAAATTACATTAAATTAATGTTGGATGAATGGTAAAGACGAAATGGCAAAAAAAGTTTCCACGTTTCTATGTGCACATAAAACAACTAACAAATAACAAGAAGACAAGGAACTCGTAATCTGCCACAGAATGTTCGTCTCCACACAGGCATGCTTTGGCACAAAGTTAGAGAACCACAGTTTCTTATGAGCCAGGCTCACCACCCTTTGGCACAACCGTCTTTGGTGGCCACACTGTTTAAGACTGACTTTACTGCGGAAAACATCTTTGCAGCATTGTAACCCAACAAGAACATACCACGCTTCACGCTTGTGTCCCCACAAACCCTGGAAACAAAAGCACACTGAAATAAACGCACACATCTCTCTCTGCTGGGGAACATTTAAGATGGCCGCCGTGTTTCTCACCTTGAGTCTCCTCTCCTTCCTGTCTGCAGCCAGATAACACGGATCGTTCTCTCCTACATGCACACACAAACAAACACTGACGCACACACTCGCCGAGCAATGAGGAACATAGATAAGGGAAATAAAAGCGAAACCCTGATAGCACCACCTTTCTTTTGCAAAACAAACCATACACTCACACACAGTAACACATACACACACACACACACACACACTGTACACTCACACCACTCACTCTCACACAAACACTAAACACACTCTACACACGTGCGCACACTAAACACACACCACACACACAAACACACACACACAGATTAAGATAGAGAAAGTGCAAGAAAAAGAAAGAGCAACAGATGGAGAAGGAAATAAAAGGAGAAGAGGAGGAAGGAGCGAGAGAGAGACGCTATGTGTTATCAGAGTTAATTGGCAGTATATCTGGTTATTTTAGAGTGTGAATATAGATCTCTAGATCAATCCATCTGTCTGTCCACCTGGAAATTGTATTGTGTGTGTGTGTGTGTGCTCCCTGTGTTTCCCCCCTTATGTAGACCTATGTACACGTGGGGACCTCTAACCACTAATGACAGCCTTAATACAGTAATGGATGTAATCTGTTTCCTTCTCCATCCACGGCCATTATTCACTAACATATGTTAGACCGTATTGATGCAGAGATCACAGATACCCATTACTAACAGACTCACACAC
Organism: Lota lota; assembly: GCA_026745465.1. Lineage (NCBI taxonomy): Eukaryota > Metazoa > Chordata > Actinopteri > Gadiformes > Lotidae > Lota > Lota lota. Next base: position 880,106 of record JACYXH010000129.1, on the reverse strand, counting down.
CTACATTGGTAGAGGTGTGTGTGTTTTATGTATGCATGGATGTTTGTGCAAGTATATAAGCTTCTGCAGAAGTAGGGGGAGGGGGGGGGGGAGATGAGGAAGGAGTGTGTGTGTGTGTGTGTGTGTGTGTGGAAGGGTTCCAGAGCTTAGTAGAGATCAGAGGGTAACCATTGCGTACAACCAGGGACGCCTCGCCTAGTATCCTATACTACCTTGGAACTGTGTCTGTGTTTAAGAAAAAAAGAGTCGTTTGTGTGCATATAGTCCCCATGTAGCCACACTCATTAGTGGTGAATGTGCGTAATCATGTGTGTTTGCAGTTTTGGGGCCATTCCGTTGACTATTGGAAGCCGCAGAGCGATCCAATGCAACACAACAAGCTGAACACAAGGCACCCTGTGGTTCGGTTGGGCCCGGGCTCTGCTGCATCTCTCCCGCTTCCCGCCACAGACATTAACCAGAACCGCATGCCAAAGCCCCTAACTGGGTTTAAATCAAACTCACTGGAACTCAACCTGATTAAACACAGATGAAGTGACACAGAGAGAGAGAGAGGATGTTCTGTTGAGCCAGTTGATCCAGTTTTACTCCGTTTAACCCGTAATGAGAGACCATGGTGGTTCCTCCGCCTCAGATCCTGCAGAAACGTCTCTATCCATTGCAATTCAATTGAATTCATATTCATGCAAATAAACTGAAATATAGAAATGCGTTTTAAATAGGAACCAACTACAATACTCTCTTTCCTTCGCATCTCTCTCTATCAATCTCTCACTCACCCTCGATCTCTATCGCTCGCCCATGTTTTCTCTCTTACCTTCTTCTGTCCATCTCCATTACTCTCTCTCTCTCCTTCTGAATCCATTCTTGAATTGAATTGAATGTACACAAATGTATGTCAATTTGTCAATTTGTGTCAATTCTTCATTGATATTAACATTTATATTTTCAAAGCAGGTGATTCATCGTTAAACAAAGTAAATAAAAACCGTATTATTGTAAATATTAAAAAGTCAGACCGAAAGGAGATGGATGCAAACAGAACATATTTCTTTGACAAATGCCAAACATAGAAGTACCCAAAGGAGAGCATGTACAGCACTCCAGCCCCAGTAGGAACCCTGTGTATTGTATCCCTGCTCCACGTCTGTGAGTGGATCCGAAGTGGGCTGCTTCATCCATTTATAAATATTAGTAATTACCGTCTCCAGAAACCGGCGACAAAGGCGACAGGCTGGATGAAAAAAAGAAAAGGCCAACAGCGGAAAGAGCATCCAGCCGTTTCTCTGCTCTCCGTCTCGGTCTCTCTCTCTCTCTTTAGTGTTCTTCCTCTCTCTCTCTCTCTCTCTCTCTCTCTCTCTCTCTCTCTCTCTCTCTCTCTCTCTCTCTCTCTCTCTCTCTCTCTCTCTCTCTCTCTCTCTCTCTCTCTCTCTCTCTCTCCCTCGGTTGTCCAATTGATTAACATGCTCTCTCTCTCTCTCTCCATCTCTCCCTCTTCCTGGCCTTTGCTTCCCCTCATGTCTGACAGGAGTGTGAGCCTTCAATGGTGGCCCTTGAGAAACCTTCTTTTTCTTTGCTTTGCCTCTTACGTGTCCGACTCCCATTTCCTTCCGAGGCGGTCTCCTTTGTATCTGAACTCAGTTGTTTTTAAATATCCGATGAATAGCAGTTCACAAAGTGAACGTGAATGACAGAATGGGCCCATCATGTGCAGGTTTCTAAAGTCCTTTCTCTGTCTCAGTTAACACTCCTTTAGTGTCAAGTCGTATTATGATCTTCAATGGTGAAACTCGGCACGGATAAAAAAAATTACGTTGAGCGTAATTGACAGGCATTAAAAGTCACATTTTCCTCGCCGTGTAGGGAGTTTTGCTTTCAATTATTGTGCTGTCTCCTGTTCACTCCCATTACAAACAGCCTGCGGTCAGAATCCAACACTGAGACCATTCTCCACGTACGTATAAGTGTTATGCAGACATCAATGGAGATGCTAATGCCCAGGGAAGTGCTTTATGATTTAATTAGAACTATGATGGTACACTGCTTTTAAAGATCTCTGACGTCTTTCAGAAACCAATTGTTCTTCCTTTCATTTGTTCTTTCTTTCTTTCGTTCTTTCGTTCTTTCTTTTGTTCTTTCTTTCATATTTAATAGTTAATTGGCTACAGATTACTTCGTTTTGATTTGGTCTGTCTGTGTATTTTTGAATAGGGTGAGCTTCACGAGCCATTTCTCTCTCTCTATATACAGTATATATATATATATATATATATATATATATATATATATATATATATATATATATATATATATATATATCTCCCAATGCACATCTCTGGCTAAGGCTTCAGTGTGAAGGTCATGTAGAGAAAAAAAAGAGAGAGAGGGAGGAAAGGAGAGGGGGGGAATGTGTGTCACTGTTAAATGTGTATTTCCGTATCATTCTACAAATTCAATTTTCTTCTGATAACAGCTGTGGCTGCCTCACTGCTGGATAAGCTCTTCCCCCCTTTCCTGCTTCCAATTCCCTCCTTTAAAAGACTCCCTCTGATGCACTCATACCTCCTCTCCTCGCCTTTCCTCTCCTCCATTATGTCCTCCTCTCTTCCTTCTCCTCTCATCTGTCCTCCTCTCTTCCTTCTCCTCTCCTTTCCACTCCTTTCCTATTCACTCTTCTCTTCCTTCTCCTTCTCCTCTCTTCTCCTCTCTCCCCTCCTCTACTCTTCTCCTCTCCCATCTTCTCTACCTCTCCTCTCCACCCCATCTCCTCTATTATCTTTCCCTACCCAATCTACTCCTCCCCTCCTCTCCTCTCTTTTTCTCCCTACCTCTCCTTCTCTTCCTCTCTCCCCCTCTCCTCTCTCATCCTCTCCTCATCCTTTGCTATAAAACACTTGAGTGTGAACAGAGAGAGTAACTTTTGTAAATTGGTCGCCTCATTCCTTCTAAAACATATACAGCATTAACTCTTTCACTGCCCAGCTATTCTCTGCGTGTGTCTGCTTTATCCTGTTTAAGCCTCCCTCACTCTTACCCCAACTGTGTCTGTCCTCTCGCACCCGCTTTGTCTGGTTATTTTCTCTCTCTCTCTCTCTCTCTCTCTCTCTCTCTCTCTCTCTCTCTCTCTCTCTCTCTCTCTCTCTCTCTCTCTCTCTCTCTCTCTCTCTCTCTCTCTCTCTCTCTCTCTCTCTCTGAACCAAGCCCATATTGTATGTGATGGCAGATGCCTGAATTATGTTTTACGTTTGGAAAGCAGTCATTTTTACACGCCTGCCAGCTGGGTCATTCATATGAATACAGATGACATCACTTCCTGTTCCAATCGTAGGCCTTTACTAGTGTGTTCCACCCGAACTTTCATGACTCCTTAAACCCTTACAGCTGACCCAGTAAACTAACCAGATATTTACTCACTTCTCTCTCTCTCTCTCTCTCTCTCTCTCTCTCTTGTTCCTCTGATCCATCTACCTCTCTCATTCAAATCCCCTCCCTCTCCCCCCTCTCAGTTTCTCTCTCGCGTGAGCCTTTCTTTTCTGCATTTCCCTCTCTTTTGTTCCTCTCCCCTCTCTCTCTCTCGCTCTCGCTCTCGCTCTCTCTCTCGCTTTCTCTCTCTCTCTCTATCTCCATGGTGGTGGTTGTCATTAATATACTTTCTTACAGCCCAGAAGATTAGCAAGCACACACAGCCACACACACTCTCTCTCACACACACACACACACACACACACACACACACACACACACACACACACACACACACACACACACACACACACACACACACACACACACACACACACACACACACACACACACACACACACACGCAAGCATGCATTAGCTTCTTCCTGACACCTGATATATTCTCGCAGGTTATGAGGAAAGTTTATTTCTGATGGCGGTGGAGATATAGGAACCTAATGAACACACTTGTTATTTTACCCTGGTTTCTAAATTAACTTTCACATCTCATCCACTTTGTCTGCTGCTGCCAAAGCAAACTCAATAAAAATATATAAAGGTCCATTCATAATATACATAAGAAAACATACCTTATGAAAAATGACCTCTAACTCGCTCTCTCTACCACTCCCCTTCTCTAGTTTTCTACCACTATCTTCCCACCTTTCTGGCCCCCACCCTTCCTTTCTTTTCCCCCTACTCTCTCTCTCTCTCTCTCTCTCTCTCTCTCTCTCTCTGTCAAAATACCCCCCCTCACTCTCTCTCACTCTCTCTATCCATTATTGTTCCCTCTGTAAAAATATTCCCTATTCCCCCCCCCCCCCTCTCTTTCTCCCTCTGTCTGTCCTCTCCCCCCACTCTCTCTCTTTCTCTCTCTCTCATCCACCCTCTTGGTTTTGGCCTGATTCCGCTACGTGTGATTGGAGCTGATAGGCAAGCATAGCCTCAGCACTAAGCTCGGAAACATCTGCACTCTTATTTAAGAGATTTCTCTCTTTCTCCACGCATGCTAACACACGCTAACCAATTTTGCTAACCGAGGCTCGCTCGCTCTCTTTCTCTCTCTCTTTCTCTCTCTATTTCTCTCTCTCTCTCTCTCTCTCTCTTCAGCAGCACATTATGAAGCTCGCCCAGTTTTTCTCTGTGCTTGCTCAGCGCTACACCTGAATCCTATTAGCCTCTGTCAGGGAGATTTAACACTCTTATCAATAAGGCATTCACATCTCTTCTCCCCTCGCTCGCCCGCCTGCTCTAGCCTGCTCGCTCTCTTCATCAGTCATTCCAAGTCTCCCTGCCGCACTTTCTTTTTTTTTCTTCCAGAAACTGCTTCCTGCTCTTGCTCTCTCTACCTCTCTCTCTCTTTCTCTCTCTAACTTTCACACAGACACACACACACACACACACACACACACACACACACACATGCTATTGCATGCACGGAGATGCGTGTGTGTTGTTGTTGTGTGCGAGTTGTAAAGTAATGATGAATGACTAAGAAATTAAAGAGAGAGAGAGAGAGAATGCACAAGCGATAGAGAGAGCGATAGGGAGAAAAAGAGACATTGAGAGAGAGGGGGAAAGAGAGTGAGGTGCAGTGAGATGGATAGGGAAAGATGGGGAGAGAGATAGACAGAGAGGGAGAGACGTAGAGATGGGAAGAGAGAGATGTGACAGAGAAGGAATGTGGGTTTGATGAAGATGCAGCCACCCAGCTGGATGATGGATGGGTGAGAAGAGGGAGGGAGGGAGGGGGAGGGAGTAAGGGGTGAACAACTGGGGGAGGTGAAGACAGACTCATAACGGTCCACTTAAGCATGTCCCCTGTGGAGTCCATTCAGCCGATGCCATGGTTACAGACTCAGGAAGTCGTCAAGGGTTATAAGATGTCATAGGTGACCTTTGTGTGTGTGTGTGTGTGTGTGTGTGTGTGTGTGTGTGTGTGTGTGTGTGTGTGCGCGCTTGCTACCCTGGTAACACAGTTGTTCGACTGGTTGATAGCGAACCCAATACCGTCCAATAGGATTCCAGAAGATTAGCTTGTCGTTGTTTGTTTGTTTAATCATCCGCAACATCCCATAATGAGCTTTCACTTCAGCAAAACACTAACTGGAAGGGAATTATTCCAACAATACAATACACATTATTATCATTCCAAGTATTCATCAAATATCCGTTCTTTCCTTTCCTCACAATCGCTCACACACTTGCTCGCTCACTCAGTTTCTCACTTGCTCTCTCTCTCTCTCTCTCTCTCTCTCTCTCTCTCTCTCTCTCTCTCTCTCTCTCTCTCTCTCTCTCGTGTTGAACTGTTAAACCGTGCCGGTTGTTCCAAACACTTGGACTTTTTCTACCTCTTTCTCTCTCTCCTTTTCCACTCTTTAAACACTGGTTCTGTCGTTGTCTGTTCTACCTCCTCCTTTCTCTTTTCTCTATTCTGCTCTTTCACTCTCTACCTTTCTACCTTTCTCTCTCTCTCTACTATTCTCCCTATCTCTCCACTGCCCCTACCTCAGTGTGTACTTCTCCCTCATGCTGTGTGTCCATCTACTCCTCTTCCTGTTGACTCCCTTTCTCCCTCCCTTTCTCTACCCTCCACCTACCTCCATCTCTTTAGCCTTCCCCTCCCCCTCCCCCCCCCTCTCTCTCTCTCTCTCTCTCTCTCTCTCCCCCCCCTCTCCCCCTCTCTCCCTCTCTCTCCCCCTCTCCCCCTCTCCCCCTCTCCCCTCTCCTCTCTCCCTCCCCCTACCTCCGGATCCAGAGTGGAAGCTGAGCCGTGTGTCTGTGTACTCTGTGACCAGCAGGCAGTTTGCTGTATTTGTGTCGGACAGGCTGTCAGTACAGGGGTGTGACAGAACGCTTTACGTGTCACCTGGTCTGTTTGTCTCAGAGGCAGCTGTGACCCGCTGAAGCTCTAATCATAATAATAATCATGTAATTTAATAAGCAGGGCCTGGCTGCACCTCTGTGTTTGAGCCTGTTGGAGATCATGTTTTTAAGTGTGTGTGTGTGGGTGTGTGCACATGTGTATGCCCTTGTGCATGGATACGCCTGTGCATATGCATGATAGTGTGTGTATGCCTGATCTGCATACATGTGTGTGACTATGTATGTGTGTGTGTGTGTGTAAATCTGTGCACGCCTGTATGTTTATTTGACATTGTGCCTGTGTGTTTAGGTGCGGTGTATGTGTGTGTGTGTGCCTGGTGCCTGGGTGTCAGGTATAGAGGTTACTCTATCATTACCCAGGTAATTACATCACAGCACATGTGGGCCTGGGGCGTGAAGGCCCTTCGTCAGAAACTACACAACAACCACCTGACACAAGAACAGCAGCTTGTTTTACTACAAAACAATCATTCCACCTTTGACCTTCAGGGTGACAGCTTTTTAATAAGGAGGCGATAAAAGGCTTTTGTACTTCATTTACCCTCAAAATACTGTTCACTAATTGTCCCAAATACTACGGTCTCTCTCTCTCTCTCTCTCTCTCTCTCTCTTCTCTCTCTCTCTCTCTCTCTCTCTCTCTCTCTCTCTCTCTCTCTCTCTCTCTCTCTCTCTCTCTCTCTCTCTCTCTCTCTCTCTCTCTCTCTCTCTCTCTCTCTCTCTCCCTCCCTCCCTCCTCTTGGTGAATGCCTCAACCTCCACAGTGATTTTAGGGTTATTGTAGTGGTGCTCTGCTTCGGCTGCTGAACTTTGACCATTTGAAAACGCTGCTTTATTAGTTTCAAAACTGAGTTGATTTTACTGAAACGCTCTCGGGGATTTCAAAGAATAACATAAAAAATGCCAAATAGAGAAAACCAAAGAGTCTCCTCTCTGAGTCCTTGATATGCTGAGATGCGGACTCAAAACTGATAATGAGGTGTCAACTCCCTCTCTCTCATTCTCGTTGTCTCTCTCTTCTCGGCCGAGCAAAACCACAAATAATTGGAGATGCCGTGACATTGCGCCGATTCCTCTTCAGATCGGCGTTTTTTAGAGGACATTTCGCTTAAAGTTACCCCTCCAACAGGTCAGTGTGGTTGACCAATAGACCGGCAGAATACTAAACTAATCCCCCACCTCTGAGTCGTTGATATTCTGCCAACGCCCCGGACTCTCGCTCTATGTCCGGAATACAAACAAACCAAGATGGCTCCTCTGGAGAAAGACAGTGAGAGAGATAGAGAAATGGAAATGAGAAAGAAATCCTGTCATTTTCCCTTCTCAAAGTTTATGTAAGAGAAAGTGTGCTCATTAGGGCCATTTGAGGACTCGCACTTGGAGATAGAGAGAGAAAAAACTGAGTAGAGAGGGAGAGAGAGAATGAAGAAGAATGTATTAATAAGTGTTCTTTAAAATATAAAATGCCTTAAAAGAACTCTCCACTCAAAGTACATACTGCTTTGTTGTGTCCTCTCTGGAAGCAACTGAGGGGTTGGGATTACCATTAAGTGGCCTTTCTTTCATGAAAGAGTAAAACAATAGATCCCCCACAGACCCACCTGTGTGCCAATCTTGTACAGGTATCACATCCTGCCTGTTGTTCAGCCATAGAGAGGGCGTGGGCAGTTTGTCATTGGCTTCTTCAAAAAACGGTAACCCAATAGAAAATAAGGAGGTTTGCACATTTCTATATTGTATAGCCTAGAAAACAGGCGACGATTGGAAGGCCTTTGATAGCCTTACCCTTGTTGTGTGTTTTTAAACTGTACATTAATTAACAACGTGTACCAGGATGGGGCTGGCGATTGAGGTAACCTGCTAATAAATAAATACTAATACATCAATTATTGAACATTGTGTCTTGACTCTGTGGTCTGTTTGGAACTCCAAACTTAGATTTGAATCGCATTCAATAAGAGAAAAGAGACAATAGAGAGAGAGAGAGAGAGAGAGAGGGAGAGAGAGAGAGAGAGAGAGAGAGAGAGAGAGAGAGAGAGAGAGAGAGAGAGAGAGAGAGAGAGAGAGAGAGAGAGAGAGAGAGAGAGAGAGAGAGAGAGAGAGAAGTCTGTTGCATAATTTCCGTCACGCTCAACTAAATCCTCCTTCTGTTTGTCTTCCACTTGACGGGGAGAACAGTCATCGGCTGTCTGGACGAAGGTCTCTCGCCCAACCCCCCCTCTCTCTCCCTCTCTCTCTTTCTCTCTCTCTCCCTCTGCTGCCATGAATACGGAGTGGTTATGTAGATTAAGAAATGATTAATGACACAGTCAGAGTAAACGCTGCATCCACAGCCCCCAGTACCACCACCACCACCACCACCGTTTAAAATAATAATAATCACAAAGCAGGATGATATGAGACACGACACACCGTTAGAATAATTGATAATAGCAGGGTGAAGGGTCACTTATCAGAGAGGTCAAGATCAGAGTGTAAGCAATGCAGAATATAAATGTATTTAATTCAGTTCAGTTCAGTTAAGTTCACTGAAGTTCAGTTCAGTTCAGTTCACTGAAGTTCAGTTCAGTTCAATTTAGTTCAATTCAGTTCAATTCAAAGGGCTCTATCAGCCCTGGGATGTACATTTGCCTCGCCACAATAGGATATAATGAATGAAACGAAAACTACATAATTCAACCGTTATATTCTTCAAAATACAATGGAATGATAATCGAAAAAATCGGTACAGTGAAAAGTACTAAAGGAAGACTATGAAATGACAGGTGTAAAGTGTAAACATTGCAATTGGGTTGTCAAACATATATCAGTCACTCTATTATTTAGGTTTCTATAGATCACTGTTTTGAGAAGTCTGATTAATGTTGCCTTGAACTCACCTCTACTGGGACGTATCGTAGTCCAAACTCGCACACACACGCACGTGCACACACATGACACACACACACACACGCACACACATGCACACACACAGACATGCACACACACGCACACACACACACACACACATGCACACACACACACACACACACACACACACACACACACACAGTGCTCAGTATCAGACACAGAGACAGTCGGAAAGCAATAGATACTATGTGCCGGCGCAACTTCAAAAAGCTGACGTAGAGAAAACAATACGGACACCGAGACAGACAGCTCAACCTGAGACCTGCAGTTCTTGTTTAGAGCTGCCCTGTTTATCCCCTTTCTACTGATCAAGACACACAGTCCTGTCCTTATCCTGGAACACACTGTCCACGGAGCCAACAGACACACAGACACACAGACAAAGACAGGCTGGCAGGCAAGGGGATGGACTGACAGATAGACAGACTGACAGAGAAACAAACAAAGGCAAACAGACAGACAGAAAGAGAGAAACACAGAAATACGGACAGACGGATATGAACACGAATAGACTGACAGACAGACAGGGAGGAAAACGGACTGCCAGATAGATAGACAGAGAAAAAAACATAGACAGGAAGACAGACTCATATCCACACACATGCAAGAAAGCACTCACACATCAAACTAAAGCTAGCAGGAGCTTGATATCTAGATGCTTGATGTCTAGATTTAGCTCTCTAGACAGACAGACAGATAGATGGACTTTTTAGTGCTTTCTGCTGAGTAGTTGCAGTGAAGTTGGATTGACATTAATCTGTTAAAATCAGTCTAACAGATGGCCTTGTGTTAGTGTGTGTGTGTGTGTGTGTGTGTGTGTGTGAGTCCTTGCGTGTCAGTCTGTGTGTGAGAGCGGGTGTGTGACAGATAGTTATTTTTGATGGATACGGTGATTTACGGTCATAATTACAATCTTAACACTCTTTGTGTTTCTTAATTGTCCACGATCTGCACAGTTCCTGTCTACCTGTAGTATTTTCCTCTTCTTCTCCTTGTAAAACAGGTTCCCCTCAACCTGCCCCATGTCACCCTGACAGAGGAATTAGGGAGAGAGAGAGAGAGAGAGAGAGAGAGAGAGAGAGAGAGAGAGAGAGAGAGAGAGAGAGAGAGAGAGAGAGAGAGAGAGAGAGAGAGAGAGAGAGAGAGAGAGAGAGAGAGAGAGAGAGAGAGAGAGAGAGAGAGAGAGAGAGAGAGAGAGAGAGAGAGAGAGATGAGAGATTAATGTGACGCATGCAGATGAAGGGGTGAGAGAGGAGTGGGGGGAGGGATGGATTGTGCTTGGTGGGGGGGGGGGGGGTGGAGTCATGTTGATTGTTTTCAACTGATGCCAACAGACTGACATGTCAGAAATGGAAGGTTTTAGATGTGTGTGTGTGGGCGGGTGGGTGGGTGGACGAGAGAGAGAGAGAGACTGGGAGCGAGTGCATGACAACTAGATATATTAAGGGATAAAGAGAGAGTCACTAAGACTCTAGTAAGCGGTGCAGATGGCTGTGGCATGCAGTCCATTAGTGGTTTGACCTTACCTTACCTAAAGCTGGACTCAAATCACTGCGTCAGAACAACACACACACCCTTCCCTGCTGCCGCAGCACTGCACGGATGAATGGATGAACGTTGGATGAGTGGATACATTAAGTTTAAGAAACTCCATGTTTAATGCAACCACTTTAGCCTAGGCCAGTAAATGAATAATTCAGTAGTTACAAATCAAACAGTAAAAGATGGGGGGAAAAATGATTTTTAATACAACACAGTGTCTAGATTCATATGACGACATTTTAAAACCTTATTTTTGTACCACGACCTGCAACACTTGTTTTTGTTTAGCTGTTGTCGGTTGGAACACACTGGACAGGCTGCAATGGTTGAGAGAATTACCCATCAAATGGTTCACATTGGTTTCAACGTGTGTGTGTGTGTGTGTGTGTGTGTGTGTGTTTTACTGGGACCGATTACTGGTAGCTATCGACATACCGTTTGGGAAATGAGCCAAAGTTATCTGGGTGAGGCCTTGGGGTCAGCCACGAATGTAGGCCAATCACAGTACACGAGTGCACACATACACCATAAATACAGAAATAAGAATGTGCACACACACACTATCCATGTATCTTTCTATGTAACTATGTGCAGTGAGCAGTGTGATGGAAAATCTGTATGTTGTTTAGTTTTAATAAGTTAAACGTTGTTTTCTTCAGGTTGTGCTATCTGGCCGCCCCATCTGTTAACTGGTGTTATCTAGTTCCCCTTTGTTAACCTTTTCCCTGGGGTCAACCGGTCACAAGGACCCCCTTATCTATACCAGAAAAACTCCTCTATGTCAACATTTCTCTCATATAATGTAAATACATCATGAGGAGGGTGAAACTGTGTTAAATGGCTGTGTGAAACTGTATTCTGGGCTCACTCTGCTAGAGAGGGGACTAGTGTACGCATACATTAAAATAGGTTAATTTTCTACAACTATTGTGTGCTTTTTTGCATTTAGAAGTCTCATCTGTCCTAGACGCAACATCTCATAAACAATTTAAACTGCCACGACAGCAGTAAATCAAAGCAGAATTTGTTTTGTATTTTTACATTATTTTGTAATTTCACAACTCAGGCAATCCTGCCTGTATTACGTGATACATATGAGAAAGAGAGAGCAAATAGAGAAAGATAGATCGGGATAACATACTATTCATAATCATGCCTTACATTAACTTACATTATCTTTGAAAATAGTATGCCTTGGTTAAAATGTGTCTGCAATGTAACAGTTTACATTGCACTTAACTTATGCAGAACAAATAACACTGTCAATGGCCATTAATTAACATCACAAATGTCGTGGTGAAATCGATACATAAGACAATGTGTATCCTGTATATATTTAGCACTTATCCAACTCAGCAACTTGCGCAGGACATATTTACTGCGTTAGCGCATCTGCTAATGGAGACGGTGGAAATGACACCTTTTCTACCCTTGACCTGCGGTCACTCCGGTGAAAGCAAAATCATGTCGCAACATTTCGACAATTTATCACTCGGCTTCCGTCCTCCACACTTGGGCACTCGGATAACCCAGCTGTCCTCTTTAAAATAAAAAAAAATAAAAAGATATTATTAATAATAATATGAGATATTAGCGTGGCATTTCGCATGCTGGTCGAATCTGTCTGGTACTGACCTGGTGTTCGGCGACATTTCGGGTTGGGGGAACCAAACCGTGTAGCTCACAGGGATCTCTTCAGAGAAAGACATTTTCAAAGGCTGATGCCGGGTTAATATTAGCGACGGGCGTTCTTCCGCTAGCCTCTAATGATGTGGAGTGTGACCAGAGACGGCCAACTATAGAGATCCAATGGGAGGGAATTACTTCCAAATGATATTTTTTTTGTAAATGTAATGGTTTGGGTGATGAACCAATGGAAATGTTCTCGGTTTGAATCCCAATAAACCCATACCTCCTGCTAAATGGCACGTAGCTACAAATAAAATGTACTGTAAGTCACTTTAGGTAAAAGCCTCTGCTGAATTAGTTAATTGGTAATAGTAAAAAACACTTATCTGTATGAACATGCTGGAGTTTAACTGCTTTTAGGGTACGTTAATCTCTTTAGGTCTTTAGTTTCGTAATGGATATGTACACAACCAATTTTGCCTTTTTAATAAATTATTGCATATTAAGGTTGGCTGTCCCCCTCAAAGGCTTATATCCTGATTCTGTGGTTCTCATCATAGACCGTGCCCAAGTCAACACACCCCGGGTCTGTAAATATAGTCCTAAACACATGGATGCACGCACACACATACTGACAAACACACACACACACACACACACACACACACACACAATTACACACACACACACACACACACACACACACACACACACACAATTACACACACACACACACACACACACACACACACACACACACATACAGACTGAAATGCACACCCACACACTGACACACACACACACACACAAACACACACACACACACACACACATACCAGACCATACATACCCAGAGAGTAAATTCTCTTGCCGACTGCTTGCGTCATTTACAAGAGATCAAACACGGACTACAGCAAGTACAAGCACATCTACACAACTTAGCCCAACACTATTTGGTTTATCCCCCATCCCCCCTCCTCCCCCTTCCCAGACCCTTATATCTCCTCGGGGGAAGATGTCCTTACCGGTTTGTACTTAACTGGGTCCTCAGCTGCATGTCTACCTGACCATAGTACACACACACACACATGCACGCACGCGCGCACACACACACACATGCACACACGCGCACACGCACACAAACACACACACACACATGCACACACGCGCACACACATGCACACACACACACATGGATGCACTTACGTAATGTTAGCGGTCTGCTAACTTTGTTGAAAGCTGAGGGCCAAAGCAAATTTTAATCGATTGTGCTGTGGGACTGGGGCAATTGAGCTCCTGAGCATGCTCAGAAAGCCTGACAGTCTTTTCACCTTGACCTTCCCCTCTGACCCCTGGCCTGCCAATCAGCTGTAGAGTGAAGGAAAAGCACAGAGAATATGTGGGTTCTGCTGATTAAATCAGCAGAACACCTTCTGCAGCTGGTAGTGTGGTCTCTATGATACCGTTAATCCTACATTTCTTCATGCATTCATACATTTCTTCACTCCTTTCTATGTTCCTCATTTGTTCAATCAGTCCATCTGCATATATTGGTTAAATTAGTAATGTTATAAGAATAAAACGAGTTAAAACATCATAGTCTCGTGCTATTACATCAAAGTACTATAAAGTTAAGAGATGGAGCACCCTGAATAATACATTACACATGCAGATCCACCCACGCACACTCAGATACACACTGGTCAGTGATGAATGATGGCTGACTGGACGCCCCATTGAAGCTCTATTCGTCCTCTTCTTCCCCTCTTTTTGTCGTTCTTTCCATCTCTCCTCTAGTCCTCCACGCCCAGGAGGACAAATATTCCATCCTTCTGGATATCTGTAGCGAAGAACAAGAGAATCACCACATCCTTTAAAATGATGAAGGTAGAGAGAGAGAGCGAGAGAGCGAGAGAATGTAGAGGTAAAGGAGAGTGATATAGGGTGAAGAGTTTAAAATCTGTTGACTGGAGAAAATAGGTATTAATGTGATCATTACGAGCTTGGCTGTGTGTGTGTGTGTGTGTGTGTGTGTGTGTGTTTGTTTGTGTGTACCTATATGTGTATGTGCTTGTGTGTTCATGTGTGCGCTACACATGTTCCCACTTAGTCCGTCCAGATCCCCTACTGATTAAAGCCTTTTTGCTGCTAATGGACAGGAAGTGGCCACCCGTGCCCTTTGACCCCACTGACCCCTGCGGCATGCTGGGTAACAAGCTGGATACCTGTTAGTGAGACGGGCATCTGGAGGCCATTCACAAGAAGCACATAAACATTTACACAGGCACATGCACACCAATACACTCACATATGCACACACACACACACACACACACACACACACACACACACTTACACACACAGTAATTAGCGGGATCTGGACTGTGTGTGGACGGAAGCTTGGTTAATGTCACCAGGGAACAAGGGTGGTGTGTTACGGTTGTGCCATGGCTTCCTGTGCTGTCGGTTTGAATCGCCGTGTTTTATAACGTGGGGGTGAAATTCACATCCATCATGCCCCTGACTGCTGTCAAGCTCGTTCCCTTCCCCTCCACCATCTGCCTCGTCTGTCCACCACCACGCAGACCAGGAGCCAGTGCTCTGAATAAGAAGGACAGCTGAACAGTAGAACAGTGAGAGCACAGTGGCTCGTGTGGCAAG
Organism: Lota lota; assembly: GCA_026745465.1. Taxonomy (NCBI): domain Eukaryota; kingdom Metazoa; phylum Chordata; class Actinopteri; order Gadiformes; family Lotidae; genus Lota; species Lota lota. Next base: position 865,019 of record JACYXH010000129.1, on the reverse strand, counting down.
TGGAAGTGCATGCGGTTATGATGGTCGTAGCGAAGGAAGGGGTGGTGTTGATGGTAGTGGTGGTTGTAGTGACGGTACAGACTGTGGGGCAGAGGAGTGCGACCGGGTTGGTATAGATGGTGGGGGGCAGTGGTGGAGGAAGTGGCATGGCTGGTGGTGTGTTGTGTGTGGGGGGGGAGTGATGATAGAGGTGGAGCTGGTGTTGGTTGGAGTGGGAGTTGGGCATGTGGGGGTGGCAGTGGTGGGGGGCGTAGTGATGGTGTTGATGACGGTGGCAGTGGAGTCGGTGAGGATGGTGGTGATGGATGGGGTGTAGCTGGTAGTGGTGGTGGCGTTGGGGGTTTGGGGGATGGGCTGGTGGGGGCAGATCAAAGTGACAGGACGCCAGAACAGTAACAACAGCAGTTCAAATGTCCATCTATTTGCTCAGTTTTATTTCCTGTTGTGTGCGAGACATTGCTATCCTGTTGCTAGAAGCGCCAGACAAATTGTGATTCCAAAACTGTTAGACATGTACTATCTATTGAATCAAGGACAGAGATGGACTTGTGTTTATTGAAGTCCATTTATTTTAAGAATATAACATTTCCAATAAAAACAGAGGTACATTCAACCTGCTCTAGCAGAATGAGGGGTAGCAGAGATGGAGCGATGTTTCAATCGAATGGGTGCTTAACTCCCAACGGAAAAACACTTTTCCAGTTTGGATCCACGTTGATTGGACAGACATTGAACGGTGCATCTCATGTCGGCGATATCTTTCTGGCGTTGATGAATTGGACGTTTCGATATGCATTGGACATGGATGCCCTTGTTCAAAGTGTGTAGGTTCAGATGTAGGTTCAGCACCAATCCTCAAGGGACAGAAGACCTTTATGTGAGTGAGTGGATGGATGTGCTGTCACAGCTATAACCAGTCGATGGATCAGGAGTCCTTGGAGATGAAGTGGGAGGAACTTATTCTTATTGAACTCCTTATTGATTTTATTCCCGTCGCACACTGTTAATTAATCTGTGTGTGTGTATGTGTGTGTGTGTGCACTTGGAAGGAACCAAAATGAGTGAGAGCTCCAGAAAGGCCTGTTAATTATCCTATTTAAACGGATGAAATTGAAACTTGAACCCCATCGAATAAACTAATTAGCCTAATCAGCCATCACCGTGACTCTGTTTGTGTGACTATATGTATGCATGCTTACCTGTCTGTGCGCGTGTGTGTGTGTGTGTGTGTGTGTGTGTGTGTGTGTGTGTGTGTGTGTGTGAGAGAGTGTTCTTCATTGTGGTTGTAATTGCCTTCCACTGAGTTTGCTAATCCCTTGTGTCGCCAAAATAACTATATTTGTAAGACCTGGATTAACATCATAATGCTGGCTCTATGGCACAAAGAATGCTGTAATGGCAACTGGCAGGAAGCACACATGCACACACACACACACACACACACACACACACACACACACTGTCAGTGATGCAACCTAACTAGTCTAACAAGTTGGCAAGACAACACAAAGCCTTTTCATGGTGAAAGGCTACGACCTGACACTGTTGAGTTCAGGCAGTGACAGATTCCTGTCTGTGTCACAGTTCAAAGGTTACGAGTGGCAGGCGAGACAGGGGTTATGTTGTGGTAGAGCATTGGTGGTTGTTGTGGTTGGCTAGTGCGGTATGTGGCCTGTATACGTTAGCGAGCGAGTGTGAGAGCCAGTTTTGAGACAGAAGCGCTAGCCTGTAGCAATCCGACAGACGTAGATTTGATTTGACGGCTGAATAGCAGATGTTTAAGTAAATAGTTGGGTGAGTGAGTAGGGAGTTAGATCTTTTTTTAGTAAATGCGCTGTTTTTCTATTCCTCCAAATTGTCTGTTAAGTCGTTTAAAAGTGAATTAAACATATTGACTTTGACTTTTCACGCATTGAGTTTCCTGTGATCACCAAAACGCACCTGGAATCTCAAGGAAACTTTCACATTCTCAAGTGTTTCTCCATAAGAATAGGATTAGTTTACACTCAAAACACAGCTTCATTTCCCCCTGGTTCCTGCGGTTGGCTTTTGTTCCCCCTGCTCTGCGTGATTCAAAGCGCGACTGTTGCTGAACTCTGTTACGATGAAGACATTCTCTGCTGTTCTGGATGTAGAACTCATGTACCACGGCGCATGAATATGAATTGACATCTCTCTCTCCTACGTTCCCCCCCCCCCCCCTCCCCAATACACACACACACACGCACACATTCCCTCTTCTTCTGCTCTCTAGCTCGTTCCCTTCCTCCCTCTCTGTCCCTTCCAGCCACCATCCCTGTCTACCTATAATTGTCCCTTCCTCTTATCTCAATGTAATTTGCCTGTTTTTCTTTTCCACATTCCTCCTGCTGTCTGCGTGTTTGTGCAAAGCAGAGCTGCTGAGGAGACCAGGCTATGTGGGCTGAATCTGGGCCTGCTCAGACACCATACTTTTAATTTGCACCAGCAGACACACCACTATGAGAGGAGCTCTCTCGCTCTCTCTTTTCTCTCTCGCT
>JACYXH010000129.1:832500-860000 GCA_026745465.1 Lota lota | reverse complement strand
AAAAACAGAAGAAGAAAGTATTGGAGTGTTCTCCAACGCTTTCTGTTTGGTGAGAACGGGGCAAATTTCCCTGTGCAAATTTAAACACAAAAGACATGTGTCAGTATAGTTGAAGCTCTCCTGTTTCCAGTTTGTGGCCTCCAGGCAAACTGTTCAGCATAAAAAGGCCTGAATGCCACATAGTGAGAAACGACTGGATATTTAGCATAGATTCTAATCATTGTGTGCAGATGTGGGACAACACCTCTGCTATGTTGGCATTTGCATAGCTAACGGCTCCAGTGGGTTCTTTGTTAAGAAGTCTCTATCTAAGTACTAGGGATGCTAGCCGGAGACGCTAGCTACTTCCACTGGTAGACCCCTCATGGCCCTGTCTGTATCCAACCCAACCAACCACCCCAAGAGATACAAGAAATAACAAAGTGAAGTACATAATCCATTCTTTACACACACAGACACACAGTTACACAGATCTTTGTTAGTTTGTCAGTTACTTTTCTCATCTTACAATCTTTATAAAAAAAATTACGTGCCAACCTTCCACCTGACAGTGGTTCTTGTAAATAAAAAAGCCTTTTGACCTGTCAAATAAAATCAGCGCGTCGGATTTTGACAGCTCCCTACGCTGGTAGCATGCCTGTTCACAGTAGCGATATCTCCTGCCTATCCCTCTTCATGGCTAGACAAAAGACAAGATGGCACCCGGCGATATCCTATTATCTTGTGGTTGGAGGCTCAATAGCCGCTCGTCACGGTAGAAGTCTTAGTTAGTTCTGTCACTGTTCCATGGAGTAAAAGGTCTAACAGCCTCCTCGTCTTTCTCAATCTCTCTCTCATCAGTGCTACTGTTTCACCCATGTGTGGCTATGCTGGTGTATCTCTAGTTTTTGTTTGAGTAACATATGAAGCAACATGTGAAGTAACTTGTCACACCTTGCCCATGAGTCAAATGGATTGTGTGTGTGACATTACGAGTGCGATGGTAGGATATTATGAATGCGATGTTGGGAGAAAATGTACAAAAAGGTTGTCACTGATTAGACAATGGAAATATCCTTTCTGCACAGTTTACAGCTAAAGGTACAGCTAACTGCCAACATGCTAAACTGGTAAATGCTCCCTTACATTGGTTAGCTGGAGCCCGACGGTGTGACTTGTCATGTGACTTTGGTCTCATGAAATCCCTGCCACTGGCTGCCATGTGACACAAGACCAGTGGTGTGTGTGCATGAGTGGATGTGTGTGTGTGTGTGTGTGTGTGTGTGTATGTGGGGTGGGTAGGGGTATGAGGGCAGGTAGTGATGTCACCGTAGGGACCGAGATTGGAATAAGGCTCAAGGGAGCCAATTAGACGGCAGAGATTACCACGATCTGTGTGTGTGCGTGTGTGTGCATGTGCCCGAAAGGTGAAACACTGGTGGCAACTCGGCTAGAAGCAGTGTGGATGATCACACGCGCACATGGTCTCTCTCGCACACACACACACACACACACACACACACACACACACACACACACACACACACACACACACACACACACACACACACACACACACACATGCCCTCACACAGTAAGGTAAGGTAAGCCTGGCCATCCTGTTAGCCTCGTGCATTATTGATGGTGGTGGGTGTCGAGGAGAGGTGAGACATAAACATGTTGAGTTGAGATAATTGAGCGACTGACCGGCCTGAGATGTCAACGCTGCTGTCGGTCTCTTCAAAGAAGGACAGTTTCCTGTCTGTCTGCTCTTAGACAGAAAGCACGCTGACACACAGGCAGGAATAGATGAACACACAGAGAGAGAGAGAGAGAGAGAGAGAGAGAGAGAGAGAGAGAGAGAGAGAGAGAGAGAGAGAGAGAGAGAGAGAGAGAGAGAGAGAGAGAGAGAGAGAGAGAGAGAGAGAGAGAGAGAGAGAGAGAGAGAGAGAGAGAGAGAGGAAGGAGATAGAGAGAAGGGAAAATATCAATTTTAGGGGGTAGCTTTTGTATTTACAGACACACACACATGGGAGTATGGTGCTGAACACGCACACAAGTGTGCACACATGCACGCAAACCCATTCACACACATGCACACACATACACATGCAAACACATGCACATGCACACACGCAGGGGCACACACACACACACACACACACACACAGTGCTCTATCTCCTTGCCTACCCGAGTCTTATGGCAGCCTGCTGGCGTTCACACACTCTTGAGTAATTAATTTTCACCATGGCTAGTCTCACTGGAGTGAGGGGGGGAGGAGAGGGGAGGAGAGGGGAGGAGAGAGGAGTAGGGAAATAGAGAGAGGGGTGTGGGGTGTTAGGGTGCTGCACGCCGTCAATATTCATTTAAGCCTGTAGAAAACAAATGTATTTAATCCATGGTTGCCTTCCACTGTTTCCCGCTATCCTTTTCTTTGTCTCCCCTGCTCTCTCTCTCTATCTCATTTACCCACTCTATCCCGCTCGCTCTCTCTCTCTTTCTCTCTCGTTCATTTTGTTTACCCTCTCTGTCTCTCTCACTCCCTCTCTCTTATGCTTTTTACCCTCTCCCTCAATCACTTTCTCCCACTCTCCCCCCTCTCATTTACCCCCTCGTTCTCTCTCTCTTTCTCACATGCTCTCCTTTATCCTCTCTCTCCCCGTTCTGTCTCGGTCTCTCTCTCTCTCTCTCTCTCTCTCTCTCTCTCTCTCTCTCTCTCTCTGTCTCTCTCTCTGTCTCTCTCTGTCTATCTTTCTCTCTCTCTCTGTCTCTCTCTCTCTCTCTCTCTCTCTCTCTCTCTCTCTCTCTCTCTCTCTCTCTCTCTCTCTCTCTCTGTCTCTCTGTCTCTCTCTTTCTCTCTGTGTCTCTCTCTCTGTGTCTCTCTCTCTCTGTCTCTCTCTCTCTGTCTCTCTATGTCTCTCTTTCCCTCTCTATCCCGGGGGCTGATAGACTTTGAATGGAGGAAGAGGGAATATGAATTCAAAGCAGGCATCAGTGATGTGGGATTAATATTTAAAACACACTCTCTGATGGCTGCACTAAAACACGATGACGTGCTCTTCATTTAAGCCCCACACACATACACGCACACACGCACACACAGACGCACGCACACATGCACACACGCACACACAGGCACACACACACACAGGCACACACACACACACACGCACGCGTATGCACACATGCATTTACACACAGGCACACAGACACACATACACACACAGTATACACACACAGGCATGTGCACACACACACACACACATGCATGTGCACGCACACATACACACACACATATATACACAGTGACACGCACATAAAAATACGCACAGACCACTTGGCTATTTGCCAACATGAGCCCTGTTGCTCTTTCTTCATTGGTCCCATCCCAACCGCCCGCATTGTTGAGGCCTCGGGGGAAATCTGTGTGTTACAGCAGCACAACGGAGGTAATCACAAACAGGAGAAGAATTATTGAGGCAATAAAATATATTTTAGAGCAGGCAAAGCAAGATACATCATGCAGATTTTGAGTTTTATAAGTCAATATAAACAAAACAAAAGAGACCCTTTACTAACAACAAAAGCTAGAGAAGAACGGGTATAAATAATAGGTAAAAATACAAATAAAAAGAACAATAAATGGTATACCACTATAAATACAGCACCTGCAAAGTCATGGTATGGGTATACCATTGTATTCATATGTAATGTACTGAGTTTCATGGACCTAGTTTCAGCTCATCTGTGTACCTGAGGAGGTGTGAATGTGCTGACATAACATCTGTGTTAGGGCGTGTGTGTGTGTGTGTGTGTGTGTGTGTGTGTGTGTGTCGTAGGCCTGTGGACAATTCCTTGTTTTTGTGGACATGTCGCTCTCTGTGCGGCTTTCGCAGTTTCTGTGTGTGTGTTTGTGTGTGTGTGTGTGCGCGTGTGTGTGTGTGTGCGTGTGCCTGTTTGTGTGTGTAAGCAGTACAGCGTGGTCTGCACAATTTCTGTTAGTTTATCCTACTAGCTGCCAGAGATGATGAGGGAATCGTTAACGAATGAAAAGTCATTTTAAAGGTAATGTTTCAGCTATTGATCTCAACACTGTACCCCCTGTGTGTGTGTGTGTGTGTGTGTGTGTGTGTGTGTGTGTGTGTGTGTGTGTGTGTGTGTGTGTGTGTGTGTGTGTGTGTGTGTGTGTGTGTGTGTGTGTCCGCCGGCGGAGAACACAATACTTCCCGATGGTTTGGGTTGCCAGGGCGATAGAGACGTGGCTCTTTGGTGGATGTACTTCCTTTGAAAAGGGGAAGTGAATCTGGGAAAAGATAGAGATCTGTCTGACACACTGGGAACACTCTAACTGAGATACTGACAGACAAACAGACTCATAGACATAGGGACTGACCCACACACACTGACAGACATACTGACAGACGGACAGACTAATAGACATAGGGACACACACACACACACACACACACACACACACAGACGGACATACTGACAGAAATACAGACTCATAGACATACGCACACACACACACACACACACACACACACACAGAAGGATTGACCCACTGGACACTTCAGCAGGACATACAGATAGTCCATCACTCCGTCTTTCCATCCATTGAGAAAGACACAGCCATGGTTCTAGATAGGTAACTGTACAGACACACATACACACACACACACAGACCAACAGACAGGGGAAAGGTGGAATGCAGAAGGCACTGGGGGTGGAATGCATCAATGCATGCATCGCAGGATAGTAACAAGATCCCAGTCAATATAAGTCTATGAGCCGCTGACAAGAGAGCTGCTCCGCCTGTTTTATGTGGAGATGAAACGGCAGCGGCAGGCTGCTGAATGTGCTGACGCTGTAGAGATGGCTTATGGCCTGCTTAGAGAGAGAGAGAGAGAGAGAGAGAGAGAGAGAGAGAGAGAGAGAGAGAGAGAGAGAGAGAGAGAGAGAGAGAGAGAGAGAGAGAGAGAGAGAGAGAGAGAGAGAGAGAGAGAGAGAGAGAGAGAGAGAGAGAGAGAGAGAGAGAGAGAGAGAGAGAGAGAGAGAGAGAGACCTACATTAAATATAACCACAGATAAAGAAACTCTCTCCAGAGGCTTCTCAATGAGAATTTGTGTTGCATGATCTGTTCCGTTCTGGTCCATGCTGTTCAGTTCTGCTTTCTTGGGGCTTTGGGTTCTGGTTTCCTTTGGAGCCGGTATAGTCATCATTTTGAGTCCGTTTCTTTTCATTTGTTATATAGTTTTTGGGCCCTTTTAGGTTTTTTCTTTCATGAACTATTTTTGAGGCTAACTAAGAGCTGACAGACAGACCGACAGACTGACTGACAGACAGACAGGCACACAGACAGACAGACAGACGGACTGACTGACTGACTGGCAGCAGACAGACAGACAGCAGAACTGCGAGACAGACAGACGGCCAGACAAGACAGACAGACAGACAGACAGACAGACAAACAAAAGGACAGAGACACATTGAGAGAGAGCGACCCACCGACTTAACAAAGCGCAGCAATGTGAAACACTTGTGTAACTGCTCCTCAGGGCCTTGTTGGTGCCGTGTCTAGATGGACGAGTGCTATTGGACGTTGTCCAATAGAGACAATCACAGAGCCAATCACGTGCTGACGCTTTGGCAGAATGAGGAAGCATTAGATTGACCCTTCCAAAGCCCCGCAGATAGCGGGTTTAATGGGTCCTCAGCGGAAATCCCCGCCAGCCAGAAACTGCCATGGTAGCACTTTCACCTGCGGCTCGGGAAACTCTAGCTAGGCCCGAAGCAGCTGACAGGCAGTCAGAAAACAGCCTGTCACAAACAGCCTGCTCAGCCAATTGGCCAGGCAGGCTGCCTCGGGAGAACTGTTTTGGCAGGGTGTGACTATAGTGATGTTTCCTTGACGAAATGCTGGGGTTAATGTTAAATGCTAAATGGAGTCAGATGTAGGGGAAGTTAGGTGGTGGAGATATTACCAGGGGGTTGATTATTCTTGTCTCCTCATCTTCTCCTCCTCCTCCTCCTCCTCACCTCGCACCTGCTCCCTGGGAGGCTCTGAGTGTCTCCTCTGACAGCTGCCACCACGGCTCGGGAAAAATGGCTGGTTGCGCGTCAGCATTCACATGCTGGTATTTCCAGTCCCCCCCCCCCCCCCCCGCTGAGCCACCTCCCTCGAGGAAAGGAAGAAAGGCCTTTGTTCACTTGGATGCAATGAGTGTTTGATTTAGCCTTCCACGGATGTTGCTATTTACTATTGAGTTTTAGTTTTAGGAGATGGCTTCATCCATAGTTACTTAGAGTTCATTCAGAAACATGTCATTAGGAAGCAGGTCGAGGTATCTTTCTCAGGGAGGCCGATATGTTACACTGTGGGCATCAGGGGAATGGAAGTCAAACACTGTACCACCCCAGTCAAGCACTGTGCAACCCTAGCCTGCCCTGCCCCAAGACCTGGCCGTCTGTTGAGTTTGCTCTCTGTTCCCCAACATGACCTCGATGAACTTGGAGGATGTCTCGGCGGTCATGATTGGCCGATTGTTTGCATTGTGACGGTTGCCATGGCAGTGGGCTCTGCTCTGTGGAGTTATTTAAGGTTTAGGAGCCGGAGGAAGAGGATGTTTCTACTGTAAGGCGACACCTCCACGTCCTGTAAGATAAGCTGTGCCTCTCTCTATCTCTCGCTCTCTCTCTCCTCTCTTTCCCCTCTGTCATCTCCTGCGTGTCGCTTTCTCCTGTAAGAGGACACTGTGCCTTCGTCTCTCTCTCTCTCTCTCTCTCTCGCTCTGTCTCTCTGTCTCTCTCTTTCTCTCTCTGTCTCTCTCTCTCTCTCTGTCTCTCTCTCTCTTTCTCTCTCTCTCTCTCTCTCTCTCTCTGTCTCTCTCTCTCTCTCTCTCTCTCTCTCTCTCTCTCTCTCTCTCTCTCTCTCTCTCTCTCTCTTACTCTCTCTCTCCATCGCTCTAGTGTCACATGACCTGCCAGTAGGTCAGGTCACTCAGGCCAGATTATCCTGCAGGTCTCCCATTGATATTTACTCTCTCTGATCTCATGAGAAAGAGAGGGAGGGGGGGGGGGACAAAGAGATGGAGAGAAGGAGAGGGCGAGAGAGAGGGCTGGGGGAGACGAAGAGGGGAAAGAGGGAGAGGAAGTAGGAGAGGAAGAGAGAAAGAGGGAGACAGAAACAATGAAATAGAGAAAGAACGGAGGAAGAGAGCAGTAGTTTGGGGTTTCAGGATGTGAGATTGGTTTACACACAAAAAAAAGTCCCAGGGACAGCACACAGTGCTCTGGGGTCACATTGCTATTAAGGATGGACACACACACACATAGACACACACACACATACACACACACTGCACACACATGCACATGCACGCAGGCACACACATGCTTGCAATGCAATGTCACAGAAAAAGCTTTGTTGATCCAAGCTGTGTTGTGAACATTTCTGTGTTCCCAGACCTTGAACTTTGACCTTGACCTATCGCACCAAGTATAAATAATCCACTTGATTCTCCTGGCGAGGAGACCCAGACATACAACCACACAACTAGTTTTTAGTCCATTGCTCTGGGTTTAATTAAACATGGTCTCTTTGTGTCATTGTTTACTTTCTAATCCAACGACACAAAAAGACCACACCAGCTGCCGTTTACTCTGCATGGGTGTGTGGGTGTGTGTGTGTGTGTGTGTCTGGTCCGTGTGTGTGTTTGTGTGTGTGTGGGGGGGAGGTCTGTGTGTGTGCTCTTTAATAATTAACTCAGTGAAAACCTGCAGGATGAGTTTGACTCTTTATTCCATAGACAACGATGTTAAGGTCACAGTTGATCGACAAGTGTGTGTTGTGTTTGTGTTTGTGTGTGTGTGTGTATCCATGAATTGTTGTGCTTTAGAGAGAGAGAGAGAAAGATAATCTGTGTGTGAACAGAGAAGCAACATTCAAGTCATTCTTAGGAGAAACCGGTTGGAGGGAAAGGTTGTTGAACATTCACCAAACATGTCGGAAAACGTGCACACTCGTGAAGAACGCCCATGTTTCACAGACGCGCTGACCCGACCAGCTGAGATTACTGGTTCGGATCCCGGAGGAGAACCACGATCAACAGTAGAGCCTTGAGTGGGTGTGGGCTCCATTCTGTCAATCCATCTTTGTCATGGATACTGATGCATGCCTGTCAATTGTCAAAATCCATACCAAATATAAGTCACGTGTAATGCTTTAAAAAAGGTGAGCGAGAGAGTGTGTATGTGTGTGTGTGTCTGTTTGTGTGTGAAATAGAGAGAAAGAGAGATGGATAGAGGTTGTTGGTGTTGCCTCATGTTGCAGAATGTTAAAAGCTAACCGAAAAGATCATTCACAGCTCACTGAATACTGAAGAACATCACTGCGTTTGTGTGTGTCTGTGTGTGTGTGCATGCGTGTTTGTGTGAGAAATGGAGTGTGTGTGTGTGTGTGTGAGCAATGAAGAATGTTAGTGCGTATGTATGAGAGAGAGGGTGTGTGTGCATAAGAAACTGTATGTGAGATAGAAAGACAGTGAACGCGTGTGATGAAAAAGGAGAAAGAAAAGAAGATAAAAGGGCGCATGATGAAATATTTTATATAATAGAGAGATAGATAGAGAGATGGGTAGACATAGGTGTGTGTGTGTGTGAACTCTTTCCTTTATGATGAGACAGGTGATATCAAACATAATGCCATTTATAACAACAACATAAACAATTGAAGCTAATTTTAAAAGAAAAGGAGCATCAATCACTCCATCTCGCTCTTTCTCTCTCCCTCTGTCTCCCACTATTCTGTACGTCATGCTGGTTGTTCTACTCCTCCTCCTCCTCCTCCTCCTCCTCCTCCTCCTCCTCCTCCTCCTCCTCCTCCTCCTCCTCCTCCTCCTCCAGATGACATCATCATCCTCCAGTCCATATGTCCCAAGGGACCTCTGGAGCGTGTGCGTGTGTATGTGTGTGTCTGTGTGTGCGTGTGTGTGTGTGTGTCCATAGACACATAACACACATAAAAAAAGAGGAATCGTTTAGATTACCTAAAGGCGGAATCAAAAAGTGCATGATGGTAAAATAATAAATATTATTAGGCAGACATACGTTTTTAATAAAAAGCTGCAAGTGTTGGTCTGCAAATGGTCAGGTCTAGAGGGGTCCATATCTCTAGGTCTACATGTTTGAGGTCTACAGGTCTGCCAGCTCCACCACAATGGGGTGATCCAGGGCCACTGCAGTTGGGCCCCTGTTCCTTCCGTTATTGATCGGCCCCTGATGCTATCTGTCCTGCCGCCAGCCGGCCCCCACATCAGTTAGCAGGACGGTCCCCGGGCCCAGAAAGACCAGCAAAGATACAGACGGACAGAGATACAGACAGACACCCAGACAATTAAAACCATGGGGCGGACAGCCTTTAAAGCTTTAAATCTTTTTGATGTAGATGGTATAAATATCCTTCATCCCCAGTTCTGATATGTTTTCATGTTTTAGTGTGTGTGTGTGTGTGTGTGTGTGTGTGTGTGTGTGTGTGTGTGTGTGGTGGGGGGGGGGGGGGGGGGGGGGGGGGGGATAGTATGCGTTTGTGTGTGTATTTTATTTTTTACAGTTGAGTTGAGATTTTTAATGTGCCATGTTCACCCCAGCTGCCCTAAATATATTTCATAGTAACTGACATACATTTATGAAAAATACATGTGTATTAAAAGCCCTCACCCTATCACACAGCTCTCACTTGGTCACCCTACAATTGTCAACCTTACCCCACCTGCTAACCCTTTCACCCTCATAATTCTGTCCTGTCACATTCACCATGTCACCCTAATGTTGTCATCCTCGTCTCATCACCCTGAATCTGTGACCTTTCACCCTTTCACCTTTCTGCTATTACAGTCGTAACTCCCCACATTCTCTAAAACACATACACACACAGACACCCGCCCACACACACACACACACACACACACACAAACACACACACACACACACACACACACACACACACACACACACACACACACACACATTTTTGATTCCTTTCAAAGTTCTCTGAAGATGATGGGAGAAGGTTCCAGCTCCTCTAAATTACTCCCCCTGCTATGATAAAAGAGGAAATGTGAAATTGTTGTTAAATGTATGATATCATTAACCGTACTCAGTGCGGTGTCACAGAGCATTACAACTTCTGTGGGGGTCGAGTTCTGATAGAACAATGTTTCGTTAAGGAAGAAAAGCAGTCCATTCCACATGGGAATAGTTGGGTTTCCTTGTCATTTATCTCACCTGAGACTGTCTCTGATGAGGAACAATAGATTTTATAAGCATTTGTCTGTTATTTAGGGAAGACTTGGTCATCCCCAAAGGTATTATCAATACAAAAGCCTGTTTCAACTCTCAAGAACTTAATTCCCACTGATTTGATTAAACATCTTTTTTTTTGAGGGGAGATAAAGAGGAACAAATAGCCTGGTTAATAAACGTTTATTGGAATGAACAAAGAGGTTTTTGGCTGGTAAATAGAGGGTGGGTGTGCTGTATGTGCGTCTCTCTGCCAAGGCTGATTCTCATCAAGATGATATTCAACCGATTAGCCAATCTTTACAATTAGAATAAAGATTTGCAGTTGGCATAACCAGCGGATGAGGATGCCATGCTACTCCTGTCAGAAATGCACAATCTTTTTTTAACCCTTTCGTTAAGTTTGCGCACAAGTGTCCCACAGCATGTGTGTATTATGTGTGTGTTTTCTATCCGTGTGTGTGTGTGTGTAGTGTGTACGTGTTTGTAGTGTGCATTTGTGTGCGAGTGTGTGTAAGAGGACATTTAACAACGTCGTATAAAGGCAGCAGAGGGTATGTTTAAGAACCATTTGTCTAGGGTGCCGGTGTCAAACTGTGTGTGTGTGTGTAAAAACATTCATGTTTGTTTGGAGGAGCTATCTGAATAGCTATTTGTAATGTTTTCAACTGTTGGCGTACCAGCCTTCTGTGTGTGTGTACCAGCCTTCTGTGTGTGTGTGTGTGTGTGTGTGTGTGTGTGTGTGTGTGTATTTCAGTCACTTTATTTGTACAGCTGCTGTGATTAACAGTTTAAGAGAGAGCACATGTTGTGTTGCCCTGAAACAAGCTAACGCACTGAGCTTAAACACTGAGCTAACAAAACAAGCCAATACCTGGACTATCTGTCCGTCAGTCTTTCTGTCTGTCTGTCAGACTTACCCCATGTCGACAAAAGCTAGCTATCCTTCCGCCCATTAGCCATGAAGCATTAGCTCTTTATTTTGGCCAACACCTCTCTGCTCATTTTAATATATTTATACTTCTCTGGCCAACACTGCCTAGCATGAGGTCCTCACCAAACACGATCTCTCATTGCATGCCTCAACTTGCCTTTTGAAGATGAGAGAGAGAGAGAGAGAGAGAGAGAGAGAGAGAGAGAGAGAGAGAGAGAGAGAGAGAGAGAGAGAGAGAGAGCAGAACGGAGACATTAAGAGTGCAACGCAGAGTCCTGATGAAACAGGACGGCACCTCAACAACATTTATTGTTGCTCCCCTCTCGCATACACCCTAGTTAGCGCATGCTAATGGCCTCTCAGGTTTACTTAGGAAGCCAGTCCCGCATGCTAGGCTACGCTCTTGTTTTGCTCTTGTTTTGCTCGCCAGTTTGTGTCTTCTTCTCCCACTGAATTTGTTGTATCCATTGTTGCTGCTTTGGCGACAGATGCACTGGTCGGATGTCTCTCAGGCTGTCCACGGGCTAAATACATAGTCCCAGCTAGACATTTAGCATAACACCAATTCCCAATTGGTTTCCAAAGCTAAATGCTTAGCAGGACTAAATAAATCGATTTATTACACGTTTTAGCAACCCGTCTAAATACTAACTGGTATCCTGATGAGCAGTTGACTCAGTTGTTTGAATGCAATGTGTGTAATTGATAAATGAGGACTAAATGTGGAGAGTTGGGGGTTGGAGCTCTGGTGAAAGATGAAACACGGTACAATATTTTAGATTTTTCTTTGTCTTTGGTTATGTAATGCTTGTATTTGAAGAAGGCTTCATGTCTCAACGTCTGTTCCCATAACAAACAAACAAAAAAACAAAAAAAAAAACTTTTTATTTTATCCCAGAAATCAAAATGAAAGATAAAGCTGTAAAACTAAAAGGATAACAAAATGCGACGGCTGAAGTCGGGACGGTGGTTTGGTACACGGAGTACTCTGCGCGAATGGAACCTGCCTGTCAGTCACACTCTGGCGAGGCCCAGGGCCACCTGCTGAGCAAGCCATTTTACGGCCCCAGTTTGTTCAGGTCAACTACACCATCAGCGTCAATCGCCTAGAAACAACAGGGGGGACCCTGGGTTTTTTCTTTTTTCTCTCTACCCGTGTCCCAGCATTTGGCAGCCATTTGTAGAGCTGGGCGAAGCGGGTCAGAGAGCACTGGCAGCGGCTGGCTAGCTTAAATAGCAGCACAGCGAGGACTCCTGGCCTTGTTGAGCTTGGGTTTTGTTATCTAACCATTACCGCTGCCGTTGACCTATTTAGACAGACATACCCATTAAGCTAGCTCAAGGTAATGTGCATGCTTACAACGGCCATTACAAAGTAAGACACGGCATAATTAGCATACTCATATTAGCATTTTGATGGCCATTTCCATCATAATGCGTCAGCGAAAGAGCTAGATTAGCATTAGTGGCTAACAGCATCCGCAGAGTTGTAGTTGTTTGATTCAGAGATGCTCCTAAGTGTTATTAGACTGCAGATGCGAAGAAGACAGGCCTACAAAAAGACATGCGTTCTCCAGTACTGCCTTGAAAGGACAAATTAATTAGGACAAAAGAGCAAAATATTGACGACAGTAGGCAGTTGTCTGCATGATTGAACCTTGGCACATCTTTCTATATTCCTATGAATAACCTCCTTCTGTCTGACCTATACACACACAAACAGTGAATGCACACAGACAAATAGGCACACACACACACTCTCTCTCTCACACACACACACACACATACACACGCACACATTAAGGAATGTCCAAATCCATAAAGGGAGGAGTCTCTTGTTTCCTCTCCTATGGATCATCTATTGTTGTCTCGGCTTCTTCCTGGAGGTTCCAACCTAGTCCTGGTCCCTCAAGTCCCCCTTGCATGGAACTCTCTCCCCCCTCCCCCTCTGTCCTGTCCCCCACTCCATCCTCCCGCTCCATCCTCTTGTGACGTCCATCTTTGCTTGTTCCATATGTGTTTTGGATCTCAGCGGGACAAACTCTCTCTTTCATCTCTTTGTTCCTTCCTCCTGCTACTTCCTGATGTCACGGTTCCTGGTCTGCATTGACCAATCACAAGGACCCCCCCCCCCTCCCCCATTCCCCCTCCGCGATGACCAAATGAGAGGAGCCCATGCCAGCTCTCACGAATACAAGGGACTCTTGCCAACTTTTGTGAAATCAGCAGCAATGGCAAAAGAAGACAAACAGAAAGGTTGCCCACCTTCCTGTTTGGCACCTTTGCTGCTTTCTTTGTCTCTCCCCTGTGCTGATTGATGTGAGAGGGACACAGTACGGCTGGAGATGGAAAGACGCTGATATTGGACGGACGAGGGGTTAAGTCATAGACGAAAAAAAACAGCTTTAGCTGTAGCGCGGTCTGGCAGATTTATCTCCTCTGGAGAATAACAGGGGGGAAAATGAATATCACACAGTGACACGCCGACTGACTGGCGCCGTGTGTGTGTGGCGTTCGGGGGTTGTGGGATATGTAGTGGTAGACATAAGCTTTTATAAGCCTTATCACACACCTGTGCTCTCCCAGGCTATCTTATAAATGCTCTGGGCATTTCTCACTGCTGTGGTTTGTGTATGTGTGTGTCTGTGCGCATGTGTGCTTGCGTGTGCATGTGTGCGCGTATGTGTGTCTGAGCACTTGTGCATGCAAGTGATTTATCTGCCAGCTAACCCAGCAGAATGCTAATGTTCGTACTTACCCACCACGAGTCAAAGAGCTGGCTGTTTAGAGAGAGAGACAGACAGAGAGAGAACGAGAGAAAGAGAAAAAGATTCTTTCCATCTTCAAAGACGGTCACAAGTTTCATAAAATAAACAATATCCTCCATGCAAGCCCCTGTGTCCAGGGTTCAACCCCCCCTCCCCTCCGTGTTTAAAAACCCTCTCACCGAAAAACAGATGTGAGTGCCGCATTTGCTTTGTCATGTGACCACGCGTCCGGTGACACGGTGGGTTCACAGCGCACGTTGAGCGGCTGTTTACGTGACAGGTTTCCTCCAATACAACCCAGTGTTTCCTGCTGCTTGTATCGCCATTTTGGTTTCAGGAGAACAGGGGGTTTGTGCCGCCATTGTCTTCCTATCATCCTCCCTTTGTTTTCCCGCTCAAACGAAGCCAATCTCAGGCTAGCAAGAGTCAATGTTGTGTACACACACACACACACACACACACACACACACTGACACACTATACACACTTTACTACAATGTACTACACTACACTAAACCACACTACACACAGATATACACAGTAACACTCATACACACACAAACACACACACACATAATCACACTATACACACTTTATTTCACTACAGTACACCAGACTACACACACACACTACACATGCTACACTACACTATATTACACACACACACACACACACACACACTTCACAATGGCACACGTGCGCTAACGTTCACCATGTTGCAGCAAATCCCTAGCTTTAGAAACAAGCTTAGCACACACACATCCACAAACACACAAACACGCACACACACACATCCACACCCACATACACACACACACACACTGACACTGACACACACACAGAGCCATGTGCCTTTCATTATTTAGTTGATAGATGTCATAATTCACAAGTCATAAGATGCCAACATCCCCCCGTCAATCCCGGTGGACCAGAGAAGGGGACTCTAGGATAAACACCAACAGGATTCCCACATGATCCTTCCATTCTTCACCTCTCTTTTCAAAGCAACTGACAGTTTGTTCAGCAGAAAGTTCTGAATATGCCTTCATCTGTCCCCCTTTACTCGTGCAAAATGTAAATAAACGTGAAAGCACTCGCGAGGGCAACTCAGAAATGGATTCCCAGTCTCATCAGATTTCTCTCCAAGGTTTTTTTTTTTTTCCTTCGTTTTTTCGACCCCAATTTTCTTGTGTCCTTTGAAAATGCGTCCTCACGTCATAAATCTGGAGCACTGGCTCCGTCTGAGACATCCCTAATGGCCTCTGACCGACCATTTTTTAATGAGCGTTATCTTATCAATAATTAAGCCCAGTTTCACTTTTGCTGCTCCATTTGTCTCCATAGCGATGGAACTCCCATCCCCCCGCCCCTACAAACCCCCTGCCCCCACCACCCCACGTTTATCCTCTTCCCCTCTCCTCCCCCCCACCCCACGCTGCATTGCGCGGCTGTTTAGGAGCAGTTTGTTACCTTCTGCGGTGGGACGTGCAACATGTGCAGTGACAGATGCTGTGCTACGGCGTGTTGCCGTGGCGACCACCACTTCCTCCTCCCGAGTACAATGGAGGGGGGGGGGGGGGGGGTGGGGGCAAGTGATTTTGAGATTGGGGAAGGTGTGTGCTATTCAGGCATGTTGTTGTTGTTGGCATCGTGTGTATTCGTTGGAGATCGTCATAGGCACCCACTAAAATATCACAAGGCAGATCTATGCACGAAGAATCATGCACACGAACACGCACAGACACACACACACACACACACACATGCACACGCACAAGCAAACACTGGGGTTCTGGCTGAAGCCACACGGTTCTGACCCGCTAATGGCAGGCAAGGAATGAGGACCGGCTCCACTGTGCTGCTGGGTGCTCTCTCATTAGAACCTCACTGTGGCTGCTCACACACCCACACATAACTGTGGTGTCAGCACGGCCCCACCGCCTTCCCAGCCCTGCCCTCTTTCACAGCCTCGCCCAGAACCCCCCCCCCCCCCCACACACACACACACACTCAACAAACACTAAACAATCTCGCACAATTAACAAACACGAAACAAACACCCACACAAGCTAGCAACCGCTAGACACAAACGTACTGGGGCAGTAGGATGGTTCTCGATCGTTGACCTCTACCACGAAAAGGATCCCTTTCCTCCAGTGAAATAGCTATTTACGGTTGCATGGCACACCGATCACTAAGGGACCACGTATCATAAAGAGAGTTCCAACGAACTGAGTGAGCCCGTCCAAAGTGATCGCCTGCGATCGTGTGGTCGCTGGGATTGGATGCTGGCGTTTGGATAACTGACTCTATATATATGAACTGATCCCAAAAAAAATACAACGTATACAATATAAACATATTAAATAGAAAGTAAACACAAGTGATAGATGGACCAAGTTTACGGACGGCCATCTCTAGATTGTCATAAAAGAAAAAGAATCTACGCTGAAATGGAGGTGACAAAATGGTATAGTTGTGGAGACAAGCTCATCTTTCCTGGACTGATGCTGTCGCTGGCTACCAGCTCCTCCTGGTGCTGCAGTTTAGCTCCTCCAGCTCCTCCTGGTGCTGCAGTTTAGCTCCTCCAGCTCCTCCTGGTGCTGCAGTTTAGCTCCTCCAGCTCCTCCTGGTGCTGCAGTTTTGCTTCACCAATTCCAAGCAGTTGAGAGAGAGAGAGAGAGAGAGAGAGAGAGAGAGAGAGAGAGAGAGAGAGAGAGAGAGAGAGAGAGAGAGAGAGAGAGAGAGAGAGAGAGAGAGAGAGAGAGAGAGAGAGAGAGAGAGAGAGAGAGAGAGAGAGAGAATAGAAGAGAGAGAGACAGAGTTGATAGTGCCAGAATTAAAGAGATGAAGTGAGGGGGAAGAGAAAAACGGGGTGATAGAGTGATGGGAGGATGCCAGATATGTGGGGAGGAGGCAAGAGCGCTAGGCCGACAGAGAGAGAGAGAGAGGGAGAGCGAGAGAGAAAGGAAATGGCAGAGCGAGAGGAGGAGGGAGGCGGCTAATGTTGTTTGATATATTAATCATAGGAGAGGTAATTGAGAGGAGGAGAGGAGACCGGCCACTGCATTCGTCCTCAATCACTGTCTCATTCCACTGTCTCTGTGTAAACACAGGCGTGGGACGCCTCAAATAATAATGTTTGTTTGCCACTGCATGTGTCTCAGTCTGTCTGTGTGTGTGTGTGTGTGTGTGAGACGTGTGCCAGACTGAAATGACTTGCACGGTATTGTATTGTACTGTATTGTACTTCACAGACATTCGTTTAAATCATTAATCGCCCAAAGCGTCCCCGCAATTATAACACGGCGTCAGTTGTCAAGCTCGCCCTGTCAGAGGAGAGACTCAAGTTGATTGAGTTTGCTGATAAATATCTTTAATTTCACTGCCTCATCGTAATCTCTCCCTGTCTGTCAAACACATATATGGCAGACACACGAACACACATGCAGACACACACAGACGCTCTGCTCTCTCTCTCTCTCTCTCTCTCTCTCTCTCTCTCTCTCTCTCTCTCTCTCTCTCTCTTCTGTCTCTCTGTCTCTTTATCTTTCTCTCACCGGGTTGTGCCATATAAGGTAAATGTGTAGCTCTGTGTGTACTGCATACACAGGCACACACTGCCTCACTGTGTCAACAAACCCGTTAGTACAAGGGAACCAGCACCCTAGGGTGGCACCTGCTGCCCCAGCTTCATTACCTACCTGTCCAATATCCTGTTGGTCTGTCTGTCCGATCTGCCTGACTGCCTGCCTGTCTGTCTGTCTGTCGCTCTGTCTGTTCTTCTGTCCTACTCTATCTGTGTATCTCTTTTCGAGGGCTACTGTCTCTCTGTCTATCAGTGTGGGGATCTGCCTGTCTGTCTGCCTCTCTGTATGTCTGTTCATTTGCTCCTCTCTCTGTACATCTTTATCGGAAGCTACCTGTATATCTATTTCTCTCTTTCGGGAGCTACCTGTCTGTCTATCTGTCCGTCTGTCTTTCCGTCAGTTAGTTTCTCTCTGTTTATCTGTGGAGGGATCTGCCTGTCTATCTGTCTGTTTAGTTGCTTCTCTGACTCTGTCTATCTGTATGGGTATCTGTCTGTCTGTCAACGTGCATCTCTCTCTCTCTGTATATGTGTTGAAAGACAGCAACCTGTCTCACCACTGCTGACAGGTAGTGTCGGCAGTGGGCCATACACCTGTGTCATTGAAGTCATTCAGTGGAACTATTCGACAACAAACAACCATTAGGGGAGGATCTATAAAGCCACTTGGAACGATGTCAACACATTGGAAAGGTCCCTGCAACACCTCCCACCCCCCTCCACACCTCTCTCTCTCTACCCTTTTCTGTCTCTCTCTCCCCATATCTCTCGCTCTCTCACCCTCTCTCTCTCTACCCCTATATCTCTTTCTCCTTCTCTCTTTCCATCTCTCTCTCTACCCCTTTTTATCTCTCTAACCCTGTATCTCTTTCTCCTTCTCTCTTTCCATCTCTATCTCTACCCCAAGCTCTCTCTCTACTCCTATATCCCTTTCCTCTCTTGCTCTCTATCCCACTCTCCCTCTCTATCTCCCCTATCTCTCTCTCTCTACCATTTTATCCCTCTCCAACTCTCTCTCCCTCACTATCTCTATCCCCTTGTCTCTCTCTCTCTCTATTTCTCACTCTCTCTGATGATATTGCTGCCATCTTCCTCTCTGCCAGGGTGTTTTTGTATTGTTCATGCATTCATTGTAAACAAGAGAGCTTAAATATATATTCTACATTTCAAACATTATAAAACATT
The DNA here is from genome assembly GCA_026745465.1 of Lota lota. Taxonomy (NCBI): domain Eukaryota; kingdom Metazoa; phylum Chordata; class Actinopteri; order Gadiformes; family Lotidae; genus Lota; species Lota lota. Next base: position 841,245 of record JACYXH010000129.1, on the reverse strand, counting down.
TGTATTTGATTGTATCATTAGTGTACAAATGGGCAATATTTGTGTATACACACGCACACATGCACACTGCAAAAGAGCTTATAACCGTGAAAGTGCTGAGATGTTGTTTTGTGTCAATGTTTGATTGGCAACAGTGTGTGCATGTGTGTGTATCTAAGCGTGTGTGTGATTGTGTGCGGTTTGGACAGAGTCCCTGCAGGACGTCATGGGGGCGAAAACACAGATGAATTTTGTCTCTAAATTAAATGTGGTCTGTTACCCTGGAGGTCCGGTATCGACTTGCCAACATTTTAGGAAGGACTTTGAAACAGAGGGAGAAAATCAATGCTTAAACCACACTTTGTCTTTACCGCTGTGTCCAACCGGAAGGGACGAGACACTTTGGCACAGAGAACCAGCCCAATGAAGGCCAATATATATGTATATATATATATATAAATTGTATGTGTTTGTTTGTCTGTCTTAGGGTGCAATATATTGTCTGGGGCATAAATATGTGACCGAACCTCTTATCCTTCTTATTGGCTCCCAGAGGAGAGCTCAAAAAATCTCACTCTCTCTCTCTCTCTCTCTCTCTCTCTCTCTCTGCCTCTCGCTCTGCCTCTCGCTCTCTCTCTGGTCCTCCCTCTCAATGTCTCTCTCTCTGTCGATCCCGAGCATAACTATAGAATCAAATTTATGCCAAAAGTATAGCCACCATAAAAAATTTACATAATTATAGATGTGGAAATTATTTCTAGTGAAAAAATTTATAGAATCAAACACATTTTTCTGAATTGTAAACAAAAACGTTTACTTTACAATGTTACAAATAAAATGCAATTGTTTTTTCCAACTCATGTTTATGATAATTTTTTTTGCATACTATTTCTTTGTGGTATATCATGCGTCTAACCTAGCAACCCGCTGGATTAGCTACTGGCTTGGCTGTCATTAGCTTCCAAGGCTAGCAACCGACTGGATCAGCTACTGGCTTGACTGGTCATTAGCATCCTAGGCTAGTAACTAGCACACCAGGGCTAGCAACCAACTGGATCAGCTACTGGCTTGTCTGGTCACCGTTTTCCCTGTGTTGAGCTGCACGTAGTTCTGAGACAGCCATCTTTTAATTGCGTCTGGCAAGATTCAACCTCCTGGATCTGGGTGGAGTCCTTTGATTCATTAGGAACAATGACCAACCCTTGGTGGATACCAAAGCTTAGGTTGCAGTGTTTTGATTTGATTTGATTTGAGTCTTCACGGAAAACAAATTGCGTTCTATTTGTGAGATATGATCGAAATCAGGGAAGACCAGAACCTTTGATGCCAACATAGTGTTCGAGACGATGAAGAAGAATGCGATGGTCAAGTGTGTTGAAGGCTGCACCGAGGTCAAGCATCACCAGCAGAGAGCTTGCATTGCTATCTATGGTGAGTAGGAGATCATTTACCACTCTGGTCACAGCAGTTTCAGTGGAGTAGAACGTCCTAAACCCAGATTGAAAGGGTTCAAATAAGTTGTTCATCATCAGGTGATTTATGGTTTGGTTATTTACAATTTCTTCCAGTACCTTTTCCTTAAAACTACTTTAAGGAAGGTTCAATAAAGGCTGATAGTTGCTGACTACTGCAGGGTCTAGGCCAGGCTTCTTAAGTAGCGTTTCTTTTTTTATCACAGCAGTCTTAAAACTAAAGGGAACTGTTCCAGTAGACAAGGAAAGGTTTATGATGGTGAGCATAACAGGTCGCACCGTTTGAAAGAGTTCTTTGAGAACCTTTGTAGGGAGAGGATCCAGCATACAGGTCGTGGGTTTAGATGCCTGTGTTAGTTTTGCAAGTTCCTCCAAAGAGATTGTGCTGACTGCAGGAAGGTTGCTTCAGGGTGGACATGTGGTGACGCTTTTGTAGGACGTTCCAGACAAAGTATGAGAGTATGGAAACTTATTTATTTATTTTCTAATTTATTTGATTTTGTGTTCAAATAATTCCATGAAATTGCTTGCCGTTAGGGAGGAGCCCACATTCTGAGTCTGTTTCTGCATCAGCCTCTTTACCGTGGCAAAGAGAAACTTAGGGTTGTTCTTGTTTAAAACGATGACGCTGGAGAAGTAGGCGTTTCTGGAAGTAGTTGCATTCTATTATTCTGCAGCTTTGTCTCAGGGTGCGAGTGCCTTCATTGAACCAAGGCGCTGGTATTTTTGTCGTTCACCTTTTAAGAACAAGCGGAGCAGCAAAGTCGATGGCTGTAGATAAGACACTGTTGAAGTCATCAGTGAGACTATCCATAGAGCCCCTATTTAGTTTCAGAGAGGAGCAAGTGAATTGGGTAACTTATCTGCCAAAGCAGTAGGGGTTGCAGGGGTGATATAATGGCAGCTGTAAGTGGGATACTACCACCTTGAAAGTGAGCAGAAAGTCAGATAAAGGTCTGAAATGTCAACACCACCATTTTATATATATTTTAAACCCTGCAGTTTCAGATAAATGCCCGTGTTGATAATGTGATGAGACAATCTTTCACAGTTTTGTTAATTTTAGTTAGCAGTTAGCAGAAGACAGAAAATATAAAAAAGAGATTGATCAACTTTTTGTTTGGGCAAGCAAAACTAGTGACCTGCAACTTTCAAGGGTTTGGTAAAAGCAAGGATTTTACTAGGATTGAAGTATTATGAAAAGATGAAGGATCATGATTATTTTAAAAACATTTGGGATGTTGACAGTGTCTTGACCGGTTTAGTTGATTGAGAGATACGTTTTTTTTAACATGAAATAGGATAATAGCCATTTATTGTAAAAGCTTAATTAGCTTAAATAGCTAGTTGTAAAATTGTCAAATATTGCAATAAAGTTTGTCAAACAGCCATCTCTCATCTTTGATATTAGTAAGAGCTCCCCCTACAGGTGAGTTAGGGTCACTGTATGAGGGGCTCTGTGGGCCTGGTGGCCTGGGGCCGGTTACAGGGGACATTGTAGAACATTTTGGGTGACATTCGGTTATTGCGCATTGGAAAATAGAAAGCTTGGAAAGCTTGACTCAAAACATTCCTGGGAAACTGTTTTCTACACAGGCACACATGTGCACACACAAACACACCCATGCAAACCCACACACACTAAGGCAAGCGCGCACACACCCTCAGACATGCGCACACACCCTCTGAAAGATAAATACAGAACAGTGAGCATTCTTTGTTCAGCGCCGCAGGTAGATACTCTGAGTCACCGCAAACAATGTGTGTGTGTGTGTGTGTGTGTGCAGGTACACGTGTGTAATGCTCAGGTGACCTCATCACCCATAAATACCTGCTAGCTCCACCCCTCTCTCTTCCTCTCCAGTCCTACTCCTACGTCCAGTCACCTATTGCTCTGTACTCCCTCTCGATGGGGAGTGAGACAAACAGAACGTCAGCTTAAACTTCCTGGTTGAAGATCATGCACATATGGACACAGTCACGCACACACACACACACACACACACACACACACACACACACACACACACACACACGCACACACATGCACACAAGGAACACTAACACACATACATTCAGTTTGTGAAGCAGAAAAGAAAACACAGATGAATATGTAAATGATACATTCTGTGATAGTCTTCTAATTTCTAATCTTCTTGACAGACTGTACATCTGTCTGTCTGCCTATCAGCCTCTCTGTCTGCCTGCCTGCCTGTCTGTCTGACTGTCTATCTGTTTGTCTGTCTGTCTGTCTGTCTGTCTGTCTGTCTGTCTGTCTGTCTGTCTGTCTGTCTGTCTGTCTGTCTGTCTGTCTGCCTGTCAGCCTGTCAGCCTGTCAGCCTGCCTGTCTGTCTGTCTGAAATGTAACCGACTGTGACTATTGGCAGACTAGTTTACTGGTTTCAAGAATAAAAGATTTTCTGAGATCCTGGATTGTCAGGTAAATTCAGGAGATTGCTGAGAGAGAGAGAGAGAGAGAGAGAGAGAGAGAGAGAGAGAGAGAGAGAGAGAGAGAGAGAGAGAGAGAGAGAGAGAGAGAGAGAGAGAGAGAGAGAGAGAGAGAGAGAGAGAGAGAGAGAGAGAGAGAGAGAGAGAGAGAGAGAGAGATGGTTTTGTGATGGAGTATGCCAGGGCACCGTAGCTAATGTAGTCAGTTAGCGGGCTGACATTCACAGGTAGCTCGATCACATCAGTCGGGTTGCATGGACCTGAATAACAAGCATGATTCTGTACTCATTCTTTATCTCTCTCTTCCTCTCTCCTCTCTCTCTTCCTATACACCCCGTCTCACTCCATATCTCAATCTTTATATTCTTATAGATTCATATTCTACGAGGCTCTAGATCTGATCTGGCGCTATCTTTAGCCTCCAGCGTCCAAGCTAGCCAGAGCTGAATGAGCCTATTGTCTCTTGCTGGCCTGCTCCTGTAGTCCTGGCAGGGCTGAATCCACCCCATATGTGCTGAAGAGAGGCCGTCCACTAATGGACACCTGGCCCCTGTCCACCTGTCCACCCAGGGCCTTCTGTTTCGCTAATGCTCACACCCCAGTGCCAAGCCCTATCCCCAGTCCTCCATGCCAAAGTACCCACCTGGATCAAAGCTAGCCCTGGTCGTTACCTAGCCGCCCTAAGCGAATGTCCGTTCCCAAAGCCAACCTGGAACAAGCTAGTTGTAGTGTCTTGCAGCTTCCGCAAAAAAGAAGAAGCTAACCAGCCAATTGGTCATTTGGTACAGTGCTAGCTTCCGGTAGGCTAATTAGCTAGCCAGTCTCCTCTGCGGACATGGTTGTGTTGCCAACCGAAGGAGTCCGTCTTCTCAGCTTGTAGTCAAGTTTGCTAGCACTGCCAATGACAACTAGCAAGAGGATGCTGGACCATGGCGTCAACACAGTAGACTGGAAGATGTTCATAAAGTGAACAGCTACATAACTGCATCCATTTTGCAAGTGGTCATTGTGCCTCTGGAGTCTGAACATGCAGTTGGAAGAGAGACACAGGGAGTCCTATGTTAGGGTGACAGACACTTTTCGGATTCAAAGTGTGTGTAAAGTGAACAATTGTGTGTAAAGTAAACTGCAGTTAAACGTTTGGACAAAAACTATGTCTGGAATTACAAATAGAACAGAAAAAGGTCAAGTCATGAATAATCAACAAATAATAATATATCTTCAAATAATAAAACATGATACTTTGTTATGTTTTACAATGAATTTACTTTCATTTGGAACATTTAATATTTAAGACCTTGTAGAGCCATATGCCACACCTCTCTCTCTCTCTCTCTCTCTCTCTCTCTCTCTCTCTCTCTCTCTTTGTCTCTGTGTGTGCATGTGCGTGTGTGTGTGGTGATGCAGTGTTATTGGTAAGGGTTTATATACGTCCTCATATCCACATAAGGGGAGCAGTGGTGAGTTTGGGACGACCGTTGTTCGTAACTTCCTTCCCTGGATTGTCTGGAAACAATTAACCTGTCCTGAAAATCCTCATGTCCTCACTTCCTGCACAAACACTGTTTGTGTATGTCTGTGTTTGTGTGTGTGTGTGTGTGTGTTAGAATAAACAATACAATAGCTTTATACTTTGAGTTGAGGTCAGAGGTCGTATGGGAGGACGTTGTCCTCCGTCCTGACCTTGTGTGTGTGTGTGTGTGTGTGTGTGTGTTTGCGTGCGCACACCTGGGTGTGAGTGTGAGTGACACACAGACAAAAACACAAACACAAACGCATTGTGACATGTGACGTCCACATTAGCACACGTAGGCAGACGGGCGGACGGACGGACGGACGGACGGACGGACGGAACAATTAACGAAACAGGAAGCGGGTGAACGTGTTCCAAAGCCCCGCGTCCGTAGCGGCGCCGGGCCGTTATCTCGGCGCAGCGGCAGCCCTCTGGAGGGGGGTTGGCGTGGGGAGAGCCCGGTGCTCCCGAGCCCTCGGCAGGCAGGCGTGGATGAGGGCTGTGCGTTTGTCATGCGTGTTGCCGCGCTGTGATGGGTCATGTGTTGGGAGCACTCGGGCAGAAAATTGAAAATATATGCTGAACCCTCTAACCGATTTATTCACGATCATCCCTTTAAGATGGGGCTAGGGACGGCCTCTTTAAAGAGTGTGCACGTGTGTTTGTCCTCGTGCGTGTATGTGCGCATGTTTGTGTGTGCGTGTATGTGCGCATGTTTGTGTGTGTGTGTGTGTGTGTGTGTGTGCAAATGGGCTTGTGCCGTGTGTGTGTGTGTGTGTGTGTGTGTATGTCTGTCGATGTGTGTATGTATAAGTGTGCCCATTGTGTATGTGTGTTTTGCTGGTTTATGAAACACTGTTTCATAAAGAGTGTGTGTGCGTGCGTGTGTTTGTGTGTGTATGTGTTAGTGACTGAGTGAGTGTGTGATAGGGTATATAACTTAGATATCCAATACTTTTGGAGTTTTATTGTAATTGTTTTTTTTATTGTAATTCCCTAAATGTGCTTAGTACGGTCACTCGTGCAAATTGGCAGTGTGCACCACTTCTATTTTTGTGTGTTTGTGGGCTGTGCGCAGGCTATACATGTGCATTGGTCTATGAAAGAGTGAGGACGTATGTGTGAGAATGGGGCCTAGCAGCAAAGCTAATTAGAGTGTGAGGGATACAGAGGGGAGGTCAGATTACCTGATGCCACTGCGCCACCATTACAAAGGAGAAAGCTCATTTCACATTCCTCCCTCCGTCTCTCTCTCTCCCCTTCTCCCTCTCTCCCTCCCTCTCCCCATCTCCTTTTCTTATTCTCTCAAAAACTTCATTTCCAACTCAATTTCTGTCTCTTTGTCTCTCCATTTCAATTCAATTCCTCTCTCTCTCTCCCTCTCTCTCTCTCTCTCTCTCTCTCTCTCCCTCTCTCTATCTTTCTAGCTCGCTCTTTTGTGATTCAATTCTTCCAACCCACAAATCATAATTTCCTTTCCTTCCCAGGGTGCATTTCTGCATGTGTACATTATCTCATTGGGTTTTTTATTCTGTATTATTATTATTATTATTATTATTATTATTATTATTATTATTGTGAGTTTGTTTTCCTCCGCTGTCGGATGTCTCTCACCATTATGGTTTTGATTGAAACGATGGCCCATGTTGCGCTCGGCAAAGACACTAGACTTCGGAGGCCAGGGTGGCACAGCAGCCATTTGCATTTTTCCATGAGTATGGCTCTCTTGCTCTCCCGCTCTCTTTGCATAGCAAACACCACTGTCTATTGTTTACTCTGCTGCTTCTAGTCACAACACGTCCCTCCCTCTCAGCAAACCAGCGTTGTGATACACACACACACACACACACACACACACACACACACACATGCACATGTGCACACGCACACACGTGCAGACACAGACACATGCCTGGACCCATTGGGCAGAGGATACAGTGGAGGAGAACATTTGTAATGGAATAATGTTTCACACAGTTTGTTTTATCTCTGACCGTGGATTCCGTTGTGGTTGTACTGGGCAGTTCCCAGTGTCAACCAGTAGAATACTGTGGTTGTACTGGGCAGCTCAGGCAGGTGTATTATCTAACTGGGCTTATCAGAACACAGTGCTCTTTTGTCTGCAGACCACCACTCTGTGTGGGAGTGACCATGCAGGCTGACACAAACCTGTCTCTCTCTCTCTCTCTCTCTCTCTCTCTCTCTCTCTCTCTCTCTCTCTCTCTCTCTCTCCCCCTCTTTCTCAATTTCTTTCTCTCCCTTTGTCAATTTATTTCTCTGGTTCTCTTTTCTCTCTCTCTTTATATTGCTTTGTCACTCCCCCCCCCCCAATCTCTCTATTTATATATACAGGTATGTATATATCTGCATGGATCTTCCCTCTCCAGTCTAAATATATATTTAGATGTTGTTCACATTGAGAGAGAGAGAGCAGGGGAGAGGAGAGAGGTAGGAAGGACTTGATAAGCAGGGACTTTTATAAGCATGCACAATGCCGCCTCACATACGCTTATCTCCCCTAGAGAACTAATGAGAATCTCTCTCACCCTGCTTCTCTCGCACCGTGCGTGTCTCTCTGTCTCCCTCTCTGTTACTCTCTCTGTCCCGCTCTCACTGTATGTCTCCCTCCCTCTCACTGTTTTTCTCTTTTTAAACATACATATATGCCATAGACTATATGCATGGATATACAAATGTTTATTATTTAATTCAATATTTATTTAGCTCTTTACCTCTTTTGTCCTTTCGTTCTGTCATTCCTTCGTTCCGTCGTTCTTTCAGTCATTCATTCATTCCTTTTCTTTTTTTGGGGGGGGCTTTTTGTTTGGTTCTCTTATTTCTTTCTTTAATTCGTCCTGTCTCTGTCTCAGTCTCTTTCCCAGTGAGTGTGTGTCTGGCGCGTGATCACTGCATGCTCTGTGGTAATGGGAACAATCGTGATAATGTATCCTATCACCTGCTAAAGAACACCCCCCCCCCCCCTTCATGTCTCTAACGTGAATACAAGGACATCTGCACCTCAGTCCACCCCTTCACTTCCTTCTCCTCCTCCTCCGCCAAACACACACACTCACACACTCTCACAAACGTCACTTCACTGGTTTCTCACAGAGGCCGGCTGTGTGAGTTATGGAAACGTTCACGCACGTGAACAATAAGCTTATCGTTTCCCAGAAGGAGGCCCTAGGAGACAGGTTATCAGAGAGCAGAAGGTAACTCCTGGCGGCCCGACGCCAAGGTCAGAGCCCCTCGTTCTCTCTAGCTCTCTCTCTCTCTCTCTCTCACTCTCTATCACTCGCACTAGCTCTTTCTGGTCCCCTGCTATCTCTAGCT
>JACYXH010000129.1:825000-830000 GCA_026745465.1 Lota lota | reverse complement strand
TCCTCCTCAACCCCTGGACCCCTACACACACACACACACACACACACACAGAAGCATACACACATGGAAACACATGCATACAGATGGACTCGTACCCTCTCATGAACACACACATACACACACACACACACACACACACACACACACACACACAAACAACCGTACCCAAACCTGTGTGTTTTACACAAATTGACATAAACACACACATAAAGACACACACTTACAAATATATGCCGCGTAAGCAAACAGGCATACATCAACTCACAGATCAGTATACATATATGCACGCCAATGTATATGAAACAAAGACACACTAACGTGCATTAACACAAATCAAACACCCGCACACACACACACACACACACACACACACACACACAAGGTTGCTCTGGCAGACGTTTAGCGAAGCGCTTCCGTCAGCAGAATCGGTCGGCACTGTCGTTTTTACAGTGAGCGTTTCCCCTGTGCGCGTCCCTCGCCCACAGGCCCACTGTCTTTAACAAGGTTAGCAGCCTCACCTCCGGTGGAGCCAACCACCACGACAAAGCCAAGTCAATAGTGGAGCCAGCAAGACGCACATATTAACGTCCCAATCACGGGGCTCACACTGAGCCTTGACTCTCTCAGTCACAGTGTGTGGATCCACTAAAACATCATACCACCACCCCCACCACCAACCACCACCCCCACCCCCACCATCATACCACCACCCCCACCATAAACCACCACCCCCACCACCAACCACCACCCCCACCCCCACCATCATACCACCACCCCCACCACCAACCACCACCCCCACCATCAACCACCACCCCCACCACCAACCACCACCCCCACCACCACCACCACCCCCACCATCATACCACCACCCCCACCATCAACCACCACCCCCACCCCCACCATCAACCACCACCCCCACCATCAACCACCACCCCCACCATCAACCACCACCTCCACCACCACCCCCACCTCAACCACCACCCCCACCATCAACCACCACCCCCACCATCAACCACCACCCCCACCATCAACCACCACCCCCACCACAAACCACCACCCCCACCACCACCACCACCCCCACCATCATACCACCACCCCCACCATCAACCACCACCCCCACCCCCACCATCAACCACCACCCCCACCTCCACCACCACCCCCACCTCAACCACCACCCCCACCATCAACCACCACCACCACCACCACCATCATCAACCATCAACCACCACCTCAACCACCACCCCCACCATCAACCACCACCACCACCATCAACCACCACCTCAACCACCACCCCCACCACCACCACCACCCCCACCATCAACCACCACCATCAACCACCACCCCCACCACCACCACCACCATCAACCACCACCATCAACCACCACCACCACCACCACCACCACCACCAACCATCAACCACCACCTCAACCACCACCCCCACCACCACCAACCATCAACCACCACCTCAACCACCACCATCAACCACCACCACCACCATCAACTCCACCACCACCATCAATCACCACCTCAACCACCACCACCCCCACCACCACCATCAACTCCACCTCCACCTCAACCACCACCACCACCTTCAACACCACCTTCACCACCACCACCACCTGAAATAACATGAATCTCAACTCATTAAAGCCCAGTTTACTGATTCCCCAGCACACGTAATTTGAACCCCAGTGCTCTCCAGCGAGATCTCTTTTTGACCACCTCTATCTGTCTCTGTAATGACAGTGCAGTGTGAGGATAAGAAGAACGTCTCGACAAACACAGGAAGTGCTTATGTAACATGCAGCCCCTAGAATCGGGCCCCAATTAAAGGTATACTCATCAGACACCGTTCGGCACGACTCAATACCCGAGCGCTTTAAAAAATTACTTTGAAACGTTTACAGTGTTTTCCATTCTGTGGTTAACCTGTGGAATCATTTACATCTATTTGCATATCAGGCATATCTTTGTGACATTAAACAGCGCTCTTGAGTGGAAGGATGTGAGGATCTGTTTATGTGAACCATAGAGAGATGATGTAATGAGTTTCGAGTTGTCAGGTAGGGGGCGTTGTAGAGCAGATTCCTGACGCACTGTGGACCCCCAGCTGGTAGTGAACACATTTTTGAGACGTTAAACACACATTGGTTGAAATGTTAATAGGGATAAGAGAGAGGGTAAAAACACCTTTGGGTGTGGATGAGATGACTGACAGATGACCAGGTGTAAACAAAGAGAAGGACACACACACAAACTCTCTCTTACACACACATACACACACACACACACACACACACACACACACACACACACACATATACAGCACACAAAACACAACATGGCTCATTTACCCAAGATAGTGAGAGCCAAAGAGAGAGAGAGGTACAATAATATGTTAACAACACGCTGAATCCATGTAACACAGAGATGGAAAGAATGAGAAACAGAGAGGGAGGGAGCAGAGAGGGAGCGAAGTGTCACCACTGTTTCTTCTTATCAGAGAGAGACCTGCAGGCCACTAGGGGAAAGACACACAGTGTGAGTATTCCTTGCTCTCCCTCCTTCTCTCCCTCGCTCTCTCTCTCGCCCCTGCCCTCGCCCTTGATGTCTCTCTGAAGCCACACGTATGTCATCTGTAAACACATTTATTCACAGCTGCACTCACACCTAAAGGCTAAGGAGTGTTGCTGTGTGTGTGTGTGTGTGTGTGTGTGTGTGTGTGTGTGTGTGTATGTGGGAGAGAGAGGTTCAGCCGTTGCTTATCTCTTCAGGCATCAGGAATGAGGTCAGAGTTACATTAGGGGGTTGTAATGTGTGTGTGTAGTGTAGTGTACTCTAGGGTTGCCTTGTGCAAACGAGGAACCCAGCAAGAACACAAGTGTATGTGTGTGTGTGTGTGTGTGTGTGTGCTCCAGGGGTTAGGTTTTGTCTTGTGGGTGGCTGGGTTCTGTAAATTCTTCTGGTTTGTTGGTCAAACATGTTTTTGCTTCAGGTATTTTCTCAAGGAAGTGTCTGTCAACATCTGTGTACCTGCCTGTCTGTGTGTGTGTGTGTGTGTGTGTGTGTGTGTGTGTGTGTGTGTGTGTGTGTGTGAGAGTGTGTTTGTGCACACAATCACACACCCTCCCACACCCACATAGACCCAAACATGTCTATTCTTTGGTCCTCTCTGCCTCTCTTCTCTCCTTCTCTCTTTCTTCTCATCTCACTCCACCCCTCTCCTCCCTATCTCTTCTCTCCTCATTTTCTCCACTTCCTTCTCTCTCCCCACTTGTCTCCTCTCTCTCCATCCTCTCCTCTCATCTTTCTCATCTCACTCCATTCCACTCTATATCTGGTCTCTCCCATTCTCTCCCCTCCTCTCCCCTCCCTCCCTCCATCCACTCCTCCCCTCCCTCTCTCCATTCCTCTCCCCTCCCTCCCTCCCTCCCTCCCTCCCTCCCTCCCTCCCTCCCTCCCTCCCTCCCTCCCTCCCTCCCTCCTTCCCTCCCTCCCTCCCTCCCCTCCTCTTCTCTCTCTCCCCCCCCCTCCCTCCATCATTATGTCCACTGCTCTCTCTATCGGTTTCGTCCACCACATGAACAGGGCTGGGGGACTCCACCCTCTTCAGAGAGAGAGACAGAGACAGGGAGAGGGAGCCTAAGCCACGGATAATGGCCACTAACTCCATTAAGCCCGCCTGCTTCCTCGGGCTCATCCTATTAATGCACTGCTCTCTTCCTGGGCCTGATGGGCACGGGGCGATTCGGGGTGCGACCAGAGGAGGGGCAGTGAGAGGAGGTATGGGGGTGGGGGTGTTTGGGTACGATAATGTGTGTGTGTGTTTCAGACAGTTACACAGACACGTCTCACTGGGTATTTGCGGTAGCAAAGCTCTTTGTCTGCCTTTTCATCTGAGTCTGTGTGTCTGTGTGTGTATTTGTCTGTAGATATTTGGTGGATATATATATATATATATATATAAAAGTATATATATATATATATATATATATATATATATATATATATATATATATATATGTATTAAAATGCTGCGCAATTTGTAAAGCACTATTCTGGCTCCAATGGCCACTCAAAGTGCTTTACAATTATTGCAGTCAGTCACCCACACAGACACACACATACACACAGCACCAGTAAAAGCAGCTGAAGCCACTCACGTAGCTCTATGCAGGCGGTTAGGGGTTAGTGTATTGCTCAAGGGCATCTCAACAAATGTATTTTGCCATTAGGTCCTGGTAGTGCGACCAAAGCTGGCACTGACATGGACACTCTCTCTCTCTCTCTTCATCTATCTCTTTGTGTGTGAGTGTGTGTGTGCGTGTGTGTTTGCACCTGTGCGTGTGTGTCTGTGCGCGATTATATTTGTGTGTGTGTGTGTGTTTCATGGTGTGTGTGTGTGTGTGTGTGTGTGTAGTGCATCCCTGGCCTGCCATGAAGGATGAGGCAAGATATTGAGAAGTGTGAGATGTCTAATAGACAGCGAGATGGATAGAGCAGCCCGTGGGAGGACTGATCGAAACCGGGGAGGGTTGAGGAGAGATGGAGGAATGGAGAGATGGAAGAGAACTGTGAGTAAAGAGACAGAGAGAGAGAGAGAGAGAGAGAGTGTGAATCAGAGGGGGTCAACTCAGTTTATGATTTTCCCACACAGCAGAGAGAGTAAGGGAGAGAGAGAGAGAGGTGGAGAGTAAAGGGGAAGAGAGAGAGCCAACTCATTGCCCAATAAAACAGAAGGATATATGTATACTTATACTGCTTCACAGCCAATCAATTGTTTTCTTCAAAGGGAAACGTGTATCTACAGATTTAAGTAATTACATCTAGACAGGCTTAACACTGGTGGATCCTGGGAGCTGCCAACCACAACCAGTCTTCTACTGGTGGACACTGGGAGCTGGCCAGTACAGCCATATGTGTTCTACTGGTGGATACTGGGAGCTGCCAAGTACAACCAGTCTTCTTCTGGTGGACATTGGTGCGCAGCCCAGTGCAAC